>JAHTLZ010000204.1:7613364-7623924 GCA_023846285.1 Phrynocephalus versicolor | reverse complement strand
AGAAGAAGAAGAAGAAGAAGAAGAAGAAGAAGAAGAAGAAGAAGAAGGTAGAGGAATGGGGAGAGGTGAAGGAACAGTTGAATCCTGGGTTCTGCATCCTAGGGTAGGAGGTTGTGAAAACTGTGCAGAAACTGTGGACTTGGAGCCTGGACCATATGGAAGATGCCAAAGGATGAGGGCATGAAGGTACCCGTTCAGCCATCCATCAAAGTCAACACCATTGCCAGTCCTATGGAGACCTTAGTGGCCAGCAGGCATAGGTAGGAACAAGAATCTTTAGGTTACACAGGATACTAAATGTGAGTTTTGAAGATTCCAACCATGGTGATTATATGCATATGTATATGTATGTGCACAGTGTGTATATATGTGTGTGCTTTTTTCTTATGAGTGAAATGGTGTATGTGTTTAGACATTCTCTTTCTCTTTCACTCACTCACTCACTCTCTCACACACACATATGAAAAGAAGAAGAAGAAAAATAAAGCATAGGAAAAGGGGGGAAATACATCTAAATTAAGGACAAATTTTCCAAATGTAAAAGGTAGGAGCAAGGGGTAAAAATAAAAATATAATAAAAAATAAAAAAGTTTCATGTGTGTGCGTGTGTGTGTGTGTGTGTGTGAGAGAGAGAGAGAGAGAATATAAAGTTTGAGTGATTTAAAAAAAAAGAATCTACATATAAACTTTGATGAAAAGAGGCCAAACATCTAGGTAAAGTGTCTGTGTCCATTCACTGAATAAATGGTGAGATGAGATCCTCAGTCTGTGAATTAATGAAGGAGGTGCACTTGTTATTCCGCTGTTGTAGGATCAGTCCTTGGACCCTGGTGGTGGTCTAAAAACTTGTACTTTGGCCATGAAGGTATAATCAACAACTTTCTTGTCACTGCAGGCCAAGTATGTTTTCTTTTTTTTTAAAAGCGTCTTTGAGGTTGAAGTCTTCAATTTTTCACCTCCCCGCCCCCCAACCTGACTGCCTGGGAGTTGTCATCCTTTACACTGTTGCCTGGCGAATGCCAACCAGGGAGGAAGAGAAGATGGCGGCAGCACAACAGTAGTAGTGCAAGAGGAGAAGGTCCTCCCACAAAAGAGTACAGTAGAACCCCTGTATCCACTGATTCAGTTATCCACAGTTGGCAGAGGAAAAAAATTAAATAATTCAGCAGCCACAAAGCAAGCTATTGTCACAAACAACAGCTGTAAAAGCAAGCTATTGTCACAAGTAGCATCTATAAAGCAAGCTACTGTCACAAACAGCAGCCCTAAAGCAAGCTAATGCCTCAAAACAGCAGTCATACCACAAGCAACTGTCAGGAAACAGCAGTTTGGGGGTGGGTGGGCAAGCGTTCTCTCTCATCCAGGGTTTTCATTATCCACGGGAAGGCCTGGAACCAATCCCCAGCGGATACCGGGGTCCTACTGTACAAGCAAAAAGCCAAATTTCAAAACGGTTGGGTTTTCTGGCTAGTCTGTGATGGTTCATGGCTCACCAGGAGCCATGGCCCACCATGTTCAAATCCATGCTCATTCCTAGTTTCTAGTCCATTTCTTAACCTCTAAAACAATGGTTCCCAACCTTGGGTCCCCTGTTGTTCTTGGATGATAATTCCTAGACTCCTTCATTACTAGCTGGGCTGGCCATGGCCAGGTTTTCTGGAGACTGTATGTTCTATGATTGTATGTTCTATGATGAGGTTAAGGGCTTTCTTATATCTTAACCAATGTTATGTAACCCTGACCCTGAATGCATAACTATGGAAAATCCCATTGTATTTTGATTGGTTAAGTTTTCCCCTGTTTCTTTCTCCTTTTCTGCTTTTTGTTAGGTCTGCGTAGAAGCAGGAGATAGTCAGGATGCCTCATGGCTTTGAAAGGGGTGCTGCTCGCAGGGTGTGGACAAAGCACATCCTAAGGAAGGAAGTCCTTATCAGCAGTGGCTCATGTTGTCTCAAGGAACTAACTACTTTCAGCCAGTTGACCATGCCTTTGCTAGACCCTACCAAGATGCCACGCCTGACTGAGTTATGCTAACAAACTGATAAACTAAGGCATAAAAGTGTGCCCTTTCTTTTGTCCAGGGTCTTTGCTCATCCTCTGAGCATGTATTGGCTTATAATTATTGAACAAACTAGTATTGCACCACACTAGTCTCCTTCTTGGTCTTCCACCAGGGATCGAAATCCTGAGAAAGGGTTAACAAATGGTGACAAAGTCTTTTCTCTCATTTGGTTTCAGTCTAGGAATAATTTCCGCACAACTCTCCCTGGGAAATCCCAAGGGCTGGATTCAATGGTCCATAGGGTGTTTCCCAGAGGTGCAATGCAAAGATTATTATTTATTAATATTATTTCAGGATGCCAAGCAGACAAGCCTATGGAATCTGCAGGCTGCCCGCCTATCCTCGTGGCGCAGTGGTTAAATGCCTGTACTGCAGGTAAAACTGTGCTCACAACCTGGGTTCAATCCCCGGTAGCAGGCTCAAGGTTCACTCAGCCTTCCATCCTTCCGAGGTCGGTAAAATGAGTACCCAGCTTGCTGGGGGGGCAATGTGTAGCCTGCACACTGTAATTAAAATTGTAAACCGCCCAGAGACCACTTGTAGTGGGTATGGGGCGGTATATAAGCAGAACACTTTGCTTTTGCTTTGACTCCTTCTTGGAAGCTCGGGGACACCAAGAGGGAGTAGAAAAGAAAGGCCTCGATCCCGAGAGCAATATCCAGATCCCGAGAACAATCAATATCCATTATGGTAGGAGAAAGGTGGGTTTGTACAGAAGAGCTTCCAAAAATGCATGCCCCAAAGGAACATGCGGACCAGAACGTGTATGAGTTCTCAGAGGTCTGAACATGTGATTTTTTTTAAAAAAAAATGTACTTTCTAGAAGACATTTGCAAATGCATGTGGAATTGGGATATAATGAACTTGTAATAAATAAAATGAAATTCTAATTTAAAAAAGCATCGGCTGGGCAGCTAACTCACAAGCAGACTTACATGGCTGGAGGGACTGAAAAGCTTAAAATATTTTTGCAAACATCATATACCAGTTTACTTCAAACCGACAAACGTGCCAAGGCCGAGACTTGTCCACTCAAAAGACCCGACCCCAAAGCACAAGAGGAGCAATGTAGTATATATGGTCCAATACAATGAAGAGTGTGCAGACCTCTACATTGGACAAACTAAACCAGGCATGTCCAAAGTCAGGCCCGGGGGCCAAATGCAGCCCATTTTCAAATTTCGAGTGGCCCATGGCCTCTTCTCCCGCTGGCTCAGCCTGTCACACATTCCCACTAGCTGGTCTCTCCCCATACCGGAGGGAGGCATCAGCTTGCAGTTTCACGGTTTGCCTGCCCTCTGTGCCTCTGTCCACCTCCCAGCCACCTGCCCAACCTAACCATCCCTGGCTCCATTGCTGCAGCATCCTCCCTGCCTCCTTGCATGTTGTAGAGACTTGTCAAAAGACCATCCTGGGGGGTCAAATGTGGCTGAATGGTCGGCCCCCACACATTTTCACCTCAACAAATGTGGCCCTCCTTGCAAAAAAATTGGACACCTCTGAACTAAACAGCCACTAAAACAGGCAGGGCAGGATTTCTGGAGATGTAGACCAAGAGATTGTACTTGGCCTACAGTCTCTACACGGTCCCAAGCTTGGGAACCACGGCTGTAATTCATACACGCCAGCCAGACTGGCTTCCTGTTCATCATTGTTGAAGCCTCCCTGCAGCTTGGTGAAAAACACATTTCCATGTGCACAGCAGGAAAACACAATGACAAATATTTCCTGTAGAACTTTGTTGGCAGATTCTTGTTTGCAAAGGTTCGGGCATGGTTTTCTGGAAAAAAAAAAAAGCAGATACAGAAGACAACCGTTGGAAGTACTGGATTTTGAGACCGCCTGACATGCGAAAAGCCAACTAGACGTGTGAATTAGATCAGACAGTGTGTGTTGTATTTGTTCCTGTTGCAGCAAACAGCTCCTATGAGTGGATGGGAGGCAATCTTGATTACAAAAATATCTTGCTGGGGAGGAAAGCTTTTTTTAAAAAAACCAGTCCAAACTGACACCGATCTTCATACAGTCGGTAAAATTTGGAGGTTAGGCAATGCATTCATGCCTGCTGCAAACGTGTAGGTTTGGCTGTGTGTCTCTTCATTTGGTTTCCCTCTCTGCAGCGCCCTTACTCTCCGCTGAATCTTTTGGAGCCACAGGGGCAATGTTGGCACATAGAGGAGGTGACAGCAAACCTGAGGGAGAACCCCACATTTGCAAAATCAGGGGGCAAATATCTCTGGAAAAGAAAACGCTTTAACCAGGGGGCATAAATTAGCTCAGGAAAGACAGCACAGGTTTTGGCAGATATAGTAGAATGGTATTGGCATGTTCTATCAAGTTGCTTCTGATGTATGGAGATGATACGAATTTGTGACCTTCACAAGGTCATGTTGTTAAACTTCTGGATTGATTTCATGTTCTACCATTATAGGGTTTCCAAGGAAAGAAATCCAGCAGTGGTTTACCGTTACCTTCTTCTGCACAGTCCTAGTTAGTTTGACTGGCTGTGCCATTGCCTGTGAAATATCCTTTCCCAGTACCATCTTTCCTGGCTTTCCTGGATTGTGCAGTCATCATCAGACCTGACCGTGGCCTGGAAGTAGAAGTTTACAGGAAACCCACCCACACAGATCAATACTTACTGACTCCCACCATCCATTACAGCACAAACTAGGAGTCATCAGGACCCTAAGCCACAGACCAGAGAGCATCCCCACCTCCACAGAAGCCAAGAAGAAGGAAGACAGGCACCTGAAGACAGCACTTAAGGCCTGTGGATATCCAAAGTGGGCCTTCAACAAAGCACTGGGCCATCCCAGAAGAACAAGGGATCAGTCTGAGACCCAGACCCAATGGAAGAACCAGGTCATTCCTTACATGGCTGGAGTGTCGGAGAAGCTTAAAAGGATTTTTGGCAAACACCGCATCCCTGTTTAATTCATACCACAAACACACTAAGGCAGAGACTTGTCCACCCAAAGGATCCGATACCAAACCATAAAAGGAGCAATATAGTATATGCGGTCCAATGAAGTGAGGAGTGTTCAGACTTCTACATTGGAGAAACTAAACAGCCATTAAACAGAAGAATGGCCCAACATAGGAGGGGCAACAGCTCAGGACCAGAATCAGCAGTACACCTCCATTTGAAGGACAAAGGGCACTCTTTCAAAGATGAGGATGTACACATATTAGACAAAGAAGAGAGGTGCTTTGAAAGAGGAGTAAGGGAGGCCATTCATGTGAGCATTGAAAACCCCTCCCTCAACAGAGGTGGTGGGCTCCAGCATAGTCTATCTGCTACTTATCAGGCTGTGCTTTCCAAAGCACCGAGACAAATCAAAAAGCCTTCACCACCAAGGCCATAGCTAACGACCCATTCTTGATAGGTTTAAGCACCTTAGGCCATTGTTCACCTTAAGGCTAAGGATACTATTGTTTCCCTAACGAGCCTATTTAGGCCATTGTTCATCTTATGAGCCTAATTCAGGCCAGGGTGACAAGAGGTCAAAGCTGCCTAAAGATGGAGGATTTGCACTAGCTGTATTCAGACCGATGAAGCTATTTGGATGAACAGCGAAACATTTCTATCTCTCAAAAAAGAAGTCCAGTAGCCATGACTCAGCTTCCAGATAAACTCACCTGGATGACTGAGAATCTTCACAGACATCTTCAATTACCCTTCAAGAACTTCTCTAATCTCATTGCTATCCATTATCTTCTGCTGATAAGACCTGCTGGTGGCCTAGAGCCCAAGATATTATTCCCTGTGAATTGATATTTTTCTTTCCCCCTCATTTATTGCAGACAGACTGGGGCCAACTATACGGAGCATGCAACCCTCCTGTTATAGTAACTGCACTGGCTACCAGTCCATTTCTGGACCCTATTCTGTGATTATTGATTAATATCATTTTTGATTTGACTATATTTTTATAATGTTATACAGTGGACCCTCATATAACAAACGGTTTGCATAACATAAAATCTGTACAACAAAAAATTCTGGAGATAGGGGAAACTTGCTTAACAGAATTGCCTATGGGGCAAATCCGTACAACATAAAAATGGTCGCAATTAGGGATTATTTGGTTTTCAGTGCATTCCTATGGGAAATCAAGTACAAAGGAAAATTTGCTTACAGAATTTCATTTGGAACAAATTAATTGCTTTATGCAAGGTCCTACTGTACGTGTGTGTGTTTGTGTGTATCTACCTACCTACCTACCTACCTATCTACCTACCTGCCTGCCTGCCTACCTACCTACCTACCTAAATTTGTGACTGCGGCAAACTGCAGGGAATTCCTCTGGAAGATGGGCAGCATACAAATGCATAAATAAATAAATAAATAAATAAATAAATAAATAAATAAATTTATTATTTATTTATTTATTATTTACACTTATATACCGCCCCATTCCCACAAAGGGGACTCTGGGCGGTGCACAACATCAGAATAAAAACAAATAAAATCATTTCAAAGAACAACTAACCAACCAACACAGTCCAAGAATAATTAGGCGGGACCAAAAAAAAAAAAAAAAACATCAGACTGGGTCCTTACATATCGCCGTAAGCTTCCTGGAAGAGCAAGGTCTTAAGACTCCTCTTAAAAGCTGCCAGCGATGGAGCCCGCCGCAGATCACTGGGAAGTTTATTCCACATGAATGGAGCCACCACCGAGAAGGCCCGTCCACGAGTACCAGCCTTACGGGCCTCCCTCGGGGTGACCGTCCTCAGTGAAAAGGCCTCCGAAGCGCGGGTGGGTCGGGCAGAAACTGATTGTCGGGGAAGACGCTCCGCCAAATAAGCCGGGGCCAAGCCATGGAGGGTTTTGTAAGCCAAAACCAACACCTTGAACCTTATTCGGGAGGCAACGGGTAACCAGTGCAAGCGAGCCAGGATGGGGGTGGCGCGGTCGTAACGACGCGCACCAACCACCAGCCTGGCCGCCGCATTCTGGACCCGCTGCAATCGCCGAACAAGGTTCAAGGGAAGCCCCATGTAGAGAGCGTTGCAATAATCCAGCCTCGACATGACCAGTGCCTGTACCACAGTCCTCAAGGAGCCCTCATCGAGGTACGGGCGAATCTGGGCGATAAGCCTAAGGTGGTAAAAGGCTGACCTGACCACGGCTGACACCTGAGGTTCCAGGGTCAGATCCGGGTCCAGGACAACGCCCAGATTCCTCACTCTTTGCGCCAGCTGGAGGGCGGACCCACCCAGACTGGGAAGAGGGCCACAGTACCCCTCCGACGAGCCCCCGAAGAACATAACCTCGGTCTTGCCTGGGTTGAGCCTGAGCCTGTGGGTCCTGGTCCAATCCAGCACCGCAGCCAGACAACGATCAAGGGTCCTGACGGCCTCCACTGCACAGGTGGAAAAGGAGAGATAGAGCTGCGTGTCATCAGCGTACTGATGACAGCAGACTCCATAACTCCGGATGATCTCAGCCAGCGGCTTCATGTAGATGTTAAAGAGCATTGGGGAGAGCGACGACCCCTGAGGCACCCCACAAGAGAGTGTCCAGGGAGCCGACAACTCACCCCCCAAGCTCACTCGCTGGGTGCGGCCCCCAAGGAAGGACCGGAACCAGGCCAAGGCCTGCCCTCCGATCCCAACCTCCGAGAGCCGCTCCAGCAAGATACCGTGGTCGACGGTATCAAAAGCCGCTGACAGGTCGAGAAGGACTAGCAGGGTAGAGCAACCCCTGTCAGCCCTCCTCAACAGATCATCATGCAGCGTGACCAGGGCCGTTTCGGTCCCATGACGCGGCCTGAACCCGGACTGGAAGGGATCCAGGACATGGTTCTCCTCCAGGAACGACTGGAGACGCAGGGCGGCGACTCGCTCAATCACCTTGCCCAAAAAGGGAACATTGGCTATGGGACGATAGTTGGACAAATCGTCCACAGCCAAGCCGGATCTTTTAATAATGGGCTTCACCACCGTCTCCTTCAGAAGACTGGGAAAAATCCCGTCTCTGAAGGAGGCCGAAGCAATCAGTGAAGCCCATTTCGGCATGCTCCCCCCTGCGGTCTTAATCAGCCAGGAAGGGCAAGGGTCGAACGGAGAGGCCGCAGGCCTGCAGTGTCCCAGCGCCCTGGAGGCATCCACCGGTGTAACAGGCCCAAACTCAACAAACCGAGGCGACCGAGGCGGCCCGACACTGGCCATGATAGGGGCTGGATCAGAGCAACCGGCGTCCAGCTCGGAACGGATGGCCTCTATCTTAGATTTAAAGTGGGCTGCAAAAGACTCACTAGTGAAATCACTAGGAGGAGGCCCCGGCGGAGCGGGATTGGTGAGGTCTCGGACCACACGGAATAATTCCGCTTGACGGTTCGAGGCCTCACCAATTCTCAGGGCGGCGAAAGATCTCCTAGCCGCCCTTATCGCGCGGGAATAGCGACCGTTCAACGCCTTAACAGCAGCCCAATTCTGAGCCGTCCGAGCGTTCCGCCATCTGCTCTCCAGCCGTCTCCGCTCCTGCTTCATCGCCCGTATCTCCTCGGTAAACCAAGGAGATGAACGGGCTCGGCATCGGATCAGGCGCTTGGGGGCGATCCGGTCAACAACCCCAGCCACCTCCTCGAACCACCGTTGGACTAGGGAGTCGGCCGGATCGTCATCCAAACCGTCTGGAACATCCCCGAGGGCCTCCGAAAACCGCACAGGGTCCAGGAGCCCCCGGGGGCGGGCCCAGATGGACGGGCCCGGCTCCCCGCGGGGCGGGGTGGCTACCGCAAGAGAGAAAGTCAGTAGATAATGATCTGACCATGACATGGGCCGGGCCAACAATCTCCCGACCCCCAGATCAAAACCCCGCGAAGTGGAGGCAAAAACCAGGTCCAGGGTGTGTCCACCTATATGAGTGGGTCCGATGACTAATTGGGACAGGTTCATGGAGGCCATGGACTCCATGAATTCCAGAGCTACCCCAGACAGCCCAGCCTCGGCGTGCACATTGAAATCCCCCACCACCAATAGGCGGGGGGACCTCAAAAGTGCCGCCGAGATGAACTCGGAGAGCTCTGGAAGGGAAAGTGCAGGGTCGCGGGGAGCACGGTACACAAGCACTACCCCAAACCTGTCCCTTTGACCCACCATAAGGTGGAGACATTCCAAACCCGGACGCACCAACGTCGCGGATCTACTGACATGAAATGAATCCCTAAAGACCATAGCCACCCCGCCCCCCCGCCCCTCCGACCTGCCCAACTGCTGCAAACAGTAGCCCTGGGGGCAAAGGAGGGTGAGAGAGGCCCCACCCCCCTCGCCTACCCAAGTCTCTGTGATGAAAGCCAGGTCGGCACGCTCGTCCACAATCAAGTCGTGGACGAGAGGGATCTTATTATGTACCGACCTGGCATTAATAAGCAGACAGGACAGATCGGGGGGACAGACGGTTTGGATCCCAGCCATTTGGCGGTGAGCCGACGGGTCAGAACGGGGGACAGACAGCAAATGTCTGTCCCGAGTTCTCCTTATCCGATCGACCCGTCGGCCCGCAGCGTACCTCCCACGGCCCGACACCACCCTAATGGGGCACCCGGTGGGCTCCATAAGGTCTCAAGAAGTCAAGGGCCCAGACCAAACAAAACAAAAAAAAAGGAAAAAAAAAAAATACAAAAAAAAAAAAAAAAAAAAAAAAACAAGACAGATGGGAGGGAATAAGAAGGGAAAGGAACAGAAACAGAATCACAATATACAACAACTACTAAATCTCTCCCACCTAACAACGCAAAATCTAAATAAGATTACTACAAACAATACAATTAGAACCCCCCCAAAAAAACAAAAAAAACCCACAATAAAATAACAATGAAAATACAATAAAAATACATCCGCCTAAGAGAAGATGGAATCGTAGAGGAGACTAGGCAGAGAAGGTGGAACAGGAGGCTAAAGGCGTAAATGAGGGAGCTAGGAGGGGGAGGGAGAGGCGGCCAACCATCCGCGACTCAACCTGCCCGAGATGGTAGTGATGAAAACAAAGGCAGCCCGTCAGCGGTCGACCCGCCAACCAAGATGGAAGAAACAGAAGTTCACAGGCGGCCGACCAGCTGTTCAAATGGGCAGCACGCCGGCGGCCGACCAGCCGCCCGAGATGGTAACGACAGCAAATCGCCGGCGGCCGACCAGCCGCCCGAGTTAATGGTCAACAACAGACAGCAGCGGTACGCCGGCGGCCGACCTGCCGCCCGAAACCAGTACGCCGGCGGCCGACCTGCCACCCGAAACCAGTACGCCGGCGGCCGACCTGCCGCCCGAGACCAGTACGCCGGCGGCCGACCTGCCGCCCAAAACCAGTTCGCCGGCGGCCGACCTGCCGCCCGAGATGGCAAGCAACAATTCGCCGGCGGCCGACCAGCCGCCCAGGTGACTAGGCTGGGTGCGAACCGGGGTAAACCCACCGGCTCCCAGCAGCGGCGGAGGGGGGGGGAAGCAGATGGAAAAACCCCAGCCCCCAAAAGGCACACCGGCCGTAGACG
>JAHTLZ010000204.1:7595139-7609166 GCA_023846285.1 Phrynocephalus versicolor | reverse complement strand
GTGTGTGTGTGTGTGTGTGTGTGTGTGTGTGTGTGTGTGTGTGTGTGCGCGTGCGTGCGTGTGCGTGTGTGTGTGTGTGTGTGTGTGTGTGCGTGTGTGCGCACGTGCATGCACTTGCGTGGGGTAGCACTTGCACACCTTACTCCTCTCCTACAATGGCCCGAAGCAAGGTGAGGAAGAAGAGGAGGAGGAGGAGGGTGCTACAGCCACTGCACTCCCCACACACCTGCCTACCTGCCTGCTTCACCACTGGGGAACATGGCTTCCTCCTCCTGCTCCCCCTCCAGGCGCCCCCAGATTGCTGCACCATGGGGCAAAGGCACTCTTCCACCCCTCTCCCCAGATATGCCCTTGTCTTTGAGGCTACTTGATCAAACTGAGATGGCCAATCAAGGCTTATTGGAATGCTTCCAATTGCTGATACCTGACAATGTAAACAAGGCGCTTGCATGCTATAAAGTGACCACCATCCTTGCAGGTCCTTGTCCATTTATTTATTTCAAATTCTGGGCTGATCCGCTTTGAATGGTGTCTGTCATATTTGTAGACCATCGGCAAGGCGCGAGCCATTATTATAAAAATATTAGTGCATTTCTGGGAGATTAGCTTCGTCCCACATGTTGGATTTCTGAACGTGAATTAAGAATGTGTTTCATATTAATGCACTCCTCCAAGTGTAGTTCCTTTGAAGCAAGTCCTATTAATCTTTGATGGAGTTGCCGTTCAAGGCAGCAAGCTTGGCTTTAAAAGTTTCTTGTAATTACCAGTTTATGATTCAGTTATAATTTCCAGGTGCTGGCAGAAGTTAGGCCCCTGAATTAAATGAATAATAATGGAAAAATCTGTCTCATTTCTGTCTCGGAGAAGTGCATAAAGGAGCAAGTTTGCCACTTTTTCCCTGCTGCCTTTAGCAACAGCCTCATTCTTTCAATAAATTTTCTGTTAACAGCACAAAAAGACATAGAGATTTTAAACCTAAACAAGTGATTTCCCGATATATTCTATCCATTAGGGTCTTGCTTAGGTTGTGCAAACTTAAGGCTGTGGTTTCCTTTATTGGGTCAATCCATCTCATGTTTGGTCCTCCTGTTTTCCTGCTGCTGTCAGTATTTGCCAGCATTATTGTTTTTTCTGGTGGGGTGTGGCTTCTCGTGATGCACCTAAAGAACAGCAGCTGCAATTTCACGATTCCTCCTTTTATATGCACACATATAACATATACAGTGGTACCTTGTATAAAAGAATTAATTCGTTCCAAATGAAATTATGTTAAGCAAATTTTCCTTTATACAAATGTCCCATAGGAATGCATTGAAAATGGAGTAATACATTTTTTATGCTGTACAGATTTACCCCACAGGCGATTCTGTTACGCAAATTTCCCCTATCTCTGGAATATTTTATGTTGTACAAATTTTATGTTATACAAACTGTTTGTTATACAAGGGTCCACTGTATATGTGTGTTTGCATCTGAATATGGGAAGCATGCATTTTCTTTCAGGGAACTGCCACAGAGACACGGAAATAAGGAAGGCATGAGCAACTGTCCAGAGAAGAATTGTTACTGTTTTGGACTACACTCCCCAGAAACTCCAGGCGCCACGGCCATGTGCATGCCCTGGGAGCAAAACAAGTTACATAAGAACATAAGAAGAGCCATGCTGGATCAAGCCAAAGGCCCATCTAATCCAGCTTCCTGTATCTCACAGTGGCCCCACCAAATGTGTCCAGGAGTGCATGAGACTAGAGATCTGTCTCCTGATCCCACTCCCCTGCATCTGGTCCTTGAATTACCCCAGTTTTAAGTCTGGAGATTACACATCTCCATCATGGTTTGTAACCTGTGATGGACTTTTCCTCCAGGAATCTGTCCAATCCCGTTTTGAAGGCATCCAGGCCAGATGCCATCACCAAATCCTGTGGCAGGGAGTTCCACAGACTAACAATGTACTGGGTGAAAAAATATTTTCTTTTGTTTGTTCTTATTCTCCCAGCCCTCATTTTGAGTGGATGTCCCCTAGTTCTGGTATTTTGTGAGAGGGAGAAGAGTGTCCCTCTATCCACTTTACTCATGCGTTGCATTATTTTGTACGGCTCAAGTTGTATGATATGGATTCATTTCCTGAAGAAGTAAATACAAAAATAGACCAGGTGATCCATTTTAGACTACTAGTTAAATACCAAAACATTTGCTAATATTTTGAGGGCCACACCCTCTTCCTCTGAGCTGTACCAAAAGTTCAAACATGACAATGATGGAAATGTCAGGAATTAGTTTTTAGGCGTAAAGTTTCCTGGCAAGATTAAAACAAAAGGTCAGGTACTTGCTTAGCTGTGTCCTGGAGCTGAGATGTTGTGTTGTGAAGCTGCATCTGGAATGATTGTTTTGTTTCTGCTGAAAAAGTAACTATTTCAACCTCTGGCCTAGAACATTGTTTGCTCTGACTTGTTTTGCTCTGTCACCACCTCCAGACAAAGCACAGACTCTCTGGTTAACTTGGGATCTTAACCACATTATAAATGCTGTGCCATGTTCACAAAGCAAAGAATGATGCAGAGATTTGAATTTGGGGTTACGTTTCTCTAGTTGCACAACAGAAGTGCAGAAATTTACTGGCCAAAAGTATTTGAAGTTCTCAAGAGCAGTCCGCTCCTTTCCCCCATTAATTAAACATGAGTGCTACTTATACTCCCAATTGTATTTACAACTAAACAGATCAAGCAGCAAACTGACAAACACGACTGCTTCCAGCAACAGACTTCTTCAGACTCGCTGCTTCCAACAGGCTAACGAGAGAGAGGGAGTAGACCTGAACAGAGAGAAGGGGCTCCCTTTAAATTCAGAGATAGAGCCTTTTCACACGACCCCTAAGATCTGCTGGCCACTTAAATTCGGACCAGAGATCTTAGGGGCTTGTCGCTCTTCCTGTATCCCCACCCCGCCGCACTTCCTTGCTCCTGTCTGCGTGAAGGGAGGGAGAAAAAAAAGGAAGAAAAGAACGTGGCTCACCTCCGTTCTGCCTCTCGCTCTTGCCGCGGCAACATTCCAGTCTCTTAAGTAGCTCTTAAAGGGGCAGGAGCCAAAAAACAACAACAAACAGAAGCGAGGAGAGCCCCGCACTCACTATCATTACACCGCATCAAGGATTTTCACCTCCAGAGAGCAGGTACTTGAAAGGTGCGCTGGGACGCGCTAAAGTGGGCGTGGTCGCACTTAATTTCCTGTAAGCTCCGGAGCTGACGGGGAAACATTTTTAAGCTCCGGAGCTGCGAGCCATTTGCCCTGGAGTTTAGGGGTCGTGTATAAACGCCCATAGAGAAGAAATGCTTGGATAGATAGACTGACAATCAGCCCAGGCCAGAAAGGTCTCTCCCAGCCAAATCTTCTAAAGGCAGTGACCCTTAGCAGATTTGGACCACAAATTAAAGGAATCATCTCTGTTTCCTTATGGCAACCTGTCTGACTGCCCCAATATTCCTGATATTCAAGCCGCATTATGAAACTGACTACTAGCAGTGGCTTCTGGAACGTAAAACTGAAGCCATATGTTCCTTGCTGTCCTGTTCACTTCTGTAGCCTATTCAGGAGCATTGAACTCTCCTGAACCTTGTTAATCTTCTTTTCCCTTGGCAAAACCACCACCACCACCACTACTACTCCCTTCATGAGCCTGACATGCCGACACCTTCCATTTATGCATGTGTCGACGACAACTCAGCAAACAAGAGGTGATATCTTTCTAAAACACACATTTTGTAAACGCTGGGTAGTTTTGACTTTCAAATCTAAAGCAAAGCAAAGCAACGGAAGAAGGGGGCGTCTTTTTGAGCTGAATGGTAATTTGTAGGCACATTTTTGGGGCACCTGAAGGTAGAGCAAATTTACTTTCATTAGTGCAACTATTTATAGCACCCACGTAACCATGGGTATATTGCATTGATAGGATCATTCTTGGCTATTTTCAGCGTGCTGCAAATGACAGGGATTATGAAACTGTTAATCTCTATTCGGTATTATTTTTAACCACCTGCTTCAATCTGATACTTAACTTCCTGCCAGCAAACCTCTTATAGGGGTCTTTCCTCTCCCAGAACTCTTGGGTGAAGAGTTCAGCTGCTTCTAATCTCTTCAGGCTGAAATACTAAACTGCTAGCAAGCATCCAGATGTTTTCTTCCAATTAAATTCTCTTTGCATCTGTTGAGGTTTCCAGAAGACGGAAAACAACATGATGTCATTCTTTAGGGGTTGTTGTAGCCTAGTATTTTATTTCCCAGAGGGAAAAATGCCAGGGTGTACATATCATGGGCTCCACTATGCTGTTAGAACAAGATTGCAACCTCTAAAAATAGTGAAGCACCGTTCTTTTTTACTCACAGTGGAAGCCTTTCTCTAAAAAATTGGCTTGTCCCTGTGTCATTGCTACTAAAGGTCTCACTAGGTTAGATGCTAGTCCCATCTCTAGAAAGAGTGCTCCTTCCCATGTTGAATAAGGTGTGATCGGGGAAAATGCTGTATGTTATATACTGAAAATACTGTAACCGCCCAGAGTGACCTTGCTGTCAGATGGGCAGTATAAAAATCCAAATAAATAAATAAATAAATAAATAAATAAATAAATAAATAAATAAATAAATAACTGTAAAAGGGGCAAATGTACCTGTTACTGGAATCATTAGTGGAAGGCAAACGTAACTTGCTATACTTGTCTAATTGCAGAGACACACATAGCAAAGGGGATTGTGCTGCTGAGAGGAAGCAATTGGAAGAACAGAAAATACACTGTTCCCTGAATATGTGTTGTTTTCCCCCTTATTAACTCCTACTGAGGTGTCAGAATTTATGAAACGGTGTCTCCAGCATGAAATGCTAAGTGGTGGCCAGTTGTGTGTTTGGAAGCTATTATGCAGTCCAAGAACCTTAAGAACGTTGCCTTGGGAGTGCATACTAAGTGAACACTCAGGTCACCGTGTCACAGGCTTCCTTACTATGATGAAAATTTTTGTTGATTACCTTAGTGTTGTGTCTGTACCTTTAAATTAGCAAATAAAGATTGCTTGCAAATATTTGTACTCTTTCATCCCTTCTTCTGATGGCATGTGTTCTTCGTTGGAGGGATGAGTCAGAATCATCTCCCACTTCTCTTTTCCTTGTCTTTGTGCTTAGAATCATTTCTTAATTCCGCTTCAACTCCTATATTTCAAGGTCAGACCAAACATTATGGGAATAGGCATCCCTTAGAATCATAGAATCACAGAGTTGGAAGAGACCTCAAGGGCCATCCAGTCCAACCTCCTGCCGTACAGGAACCCCCATCAAAGTACTGCCGACAGATGGCCATCCAGCCTCTGCTTAAAAACCTCCAAAGAAGGAGACTCCACCACTCTCCTTGGCAACATATTCCACTACTGAACAGTTCTAACCATCATGAAGTTCTTCCTAATGTTCAAATGGAATCTCTTTTCCTGTAGTTTGAAACCATTGCTCCGAGTCCTGGTCTCTGAAGCTATGGAAAACAAGCCAGCCCCCCTCCTCGATATCACATCCTTTCAAATACAGTATTTAAACATAGCTATCATATGCTGTCTCAACCTTCTTTTTGTAAGGCAAAACATTCCCAGATCCCTAAGCCACTCCTCATAAGACATACATTCTAGACCTTTAACCATCCTGGTTGCCCTCCTCTGGACCCGCTTGAGGTTATGATAGACTTCCTTTCCTTCCCATCAGGGGATTTCCTTGGAGATGCATGCCTCAGCAAACAGATAGAAACAGTACTTCCCCATACTTCCCTTCCACAGGCCATTCACCAGCACGCTAAATGCACAATACATAGGTGGTGAAAGCCATGTGCTCTGGCAATCAGGTGAGAGGACAATTTGGCAGAGAACATAGTATTGTCTAGCTTTTCAGCCTCAGCCTCTTGCCTCTTTCATCCTTCTACTCCATCTGTCCTTGCTTTCAGCTCTTTGTCCTTCAGTTCTTTGCTCTAAGGATCTCGTTCCAATTGCCAGTGTGTTCAGAAAAGCCATTTTTTCTCTTTTTGTCCTGTGTGAGGTTTTAAAATCTCCAGTGGAGGTGACTGCTTGTAATTAAAGAGCTCTTGTTTTGGTCTCAGAGGTCGCTGGATTTGCCTGCAACTTATAGACAATCAGCCTCATCAGTTGAGCGAGTTCTAGGATCCATGCTGGAACTCTTTAATTAGCAGCAAATTCTCCCTACCAGTGATATTCTCATCGTTATGGAGACATCACTAGCTCAAGAGGATTTGGACTCAAGATGAGCTTGGATCACAACAATTGTGAGGCTGAAGGTTTATGAATTGCGAATGTATGAATATTTCTGACGAACCGACGAATCAATTCATCAGTTTATCTCACCCAAGACCCCAAAATCCAAGAAAATGGGGAGAGAGCCCCCCCCAAATATTGTTGAATTGCTAAAAAAAAATGTTACTTCGTATTCATCGGAGTCATCAGTTTGGCTGAATAAGAAGCAAATAATTTTTGAGGAATCAACAATTTCTAACGAATATTGTGATTTGTCGTTTCTAATTTGTCACCCTCTCTAATTTGGACAAGTTTTACATTAAGAATGGCCAGCTCTCATAGTGTCGTAACCAGTATTATCTGTGTGACTGATGTGTCACAAGGTCCCTCATGACCTTTTTGGCCCTTCATATTATGGAAGTTCTCGGTTGTACTGCCAAGCTTTGCTTTTAATAAAAATGAGCTTTAAAATTGTTTGTTTATTTTTTTGGAATGCTGTTGACCTCTTCCAACCATGGGAAGCAGCCTCAGGCCATCCAGGCCAGCAGCATTGGCATAAAATAAGCCCATCCGAGCCGGGGGGGGGGGGGGAATCATCTTCTAACATAGCAATATCCATTTTTTTCTTGGATGTGCAGGCAGGATAGTAAATCATAAAAGCATTTATAAAATTTCAAGCATTCATTCTCCCCCTTCTAATCCATCTCTTTCTTTGCTTTTGGTTTTGAATGCAAAAGTCTTTTCATTACCCATCAGAAATACTGTGTATGCGTCGCCATGAAATTGGGAAAATAGAAAAATAAATAAAGATATAAGATGTACTTGGGGGGCGCCTTTGCCAAAAATGTTATTGTTTTCCAGTGTAGGAACAATCAAGCATGCTTTTTCAGGCATCTTAATCCTTTAATCTTAGCTTTGCTTCTGCCAGTATGTTGTGAATTGTTTTACAAGTTTGCCCTAGATAAGGGGGAAGTAGCAAGAAAAATCAAACATGAAAACGAGAATGTGCAGAAATGTTGAGATGGGGACAAGTTCTCCAGCCCTTTTATATGGTGTTATCTCTATTTCTACTTCTATTTCTATTGTTTCTTACCCTGGCCTTAAGAAGGAATCTGAAAGGCAGCTGTTTGGCGAAAGGAAATATCACTGCATGGAACATAGCTCCAGGAAAATATGCCTAAAAACAGGAAGACAATTTGCTTACAAAAAAACCACATTAAAGTGTGTATCAATCCCGGTCCCCCCCTCCCCCCCGACTGCAATTTCTTCGCTGCCACCGTCTTCTCCGGTGCTTCTATAACGCAGGTAAACGACTGAATTAGGCTATCAAAAATCAGTGCACAAGGTTGTAAGTAATCTAAAAGGGAGAACCGGAAAACTAACAACGTTAACTTGGATGGAAGAACAACGGCATGACGTTATCCTAAAAAAAAAAAAAAAAAAAAAAAAAAAAAAAAAAAAAAATCCTGAAATTGAAGCAGATGATGGGAAAATTTCTGAGAAAATCGGAACAAAAAGTGGTTTGGGAAACCGATTCCTTGAAAAACGCTCAAGTGCGGAATGCTAAATCGCTTCAGCAACCATGTGACCGGGGGAGGGCAAAAGGTGATTCAAAACAAAAAGTGGTTGCTGAAGGAAGCGCGGTAGCGGTCATAAAGAGGGTTTCCCCACCCTCATGCAGCTGGTGTAGCACAGAGGCCAAGGACCTGAGCTGCTCTCCCTACAACGGTTCTCACCTGTGCCTCAAATTCACTCCTGAGTTACTAGGGAAACTGATGTCACTCAACCTCGTTTCCTGCAATACAGAGATGCTGATTCTGGCCTAACTCTCATGGGTCAGTTACTGGATTAGATCTGGATCTAAGAGCATAATTTTACTAGAGAGGTCTTGTTCACATACGCACACCACTGCCCCTTATTTGGCTTTGGCTGATGGCCACACTACTACGGATGTTTGCAAGGCAGGGCAAACGGTCCAAAAATATTTGCTTATTTTGTTTTTCAGGTACAAATGGAAGAGTTCAGAGGTTTTATCCTTTTTGGATACTGAAGTGAACAGGGAAGGAGGCTACAAGGCCATTAAGTCCAACCCCCCCCCACTCCATGCAGGAATACAAATCAATGGAAATCTGCCAGATGGCCATCCAGATGTCCCTTGAATGCCTCCAGTGTTGTAGCACTCACCACCTCTCGAGAGGTGCAGTGGAGGTCAAGTCCTTATTGGGTAAGTGATACTGGTATCTTCCCTTCCTATATTATTCCAATGAGAAGGTTTAGGGGCTCCCCCTTTGGAGCTTCATAACTCAGCCCCCTTATCCCCAAATGTAGCAGGGGTAACTTCCCGAAGCAATTTGGGGGAACCCCCTGAAATCTGGAAAGATTTAGGGGCAAGGGGACTTAATTTTGAAGCTCTAAAAGGCTGTGCAGGGACTGTGGAGGCAATCAGGGAGTTTACCCTATGGTATTAACTCCCTAATTGCCTCCACACTCCCAGCACACATTGCCAGTTACTACCCCCAGCCCCTTTAGAGCTCAGATGGTATAACGTATATATACTTTAGTATAACGGAAAAAACGCCCTTGGCTTATATTCGAGTCAATAAGTTTTCCCAGTTTTGGGGGGTAAAATTAGGGCCTCAGCTTATACTCGGGTCGGCTTATACTCAAGTATATACAGTAATTGGTTCCATTGATGCACTGCTCTAACAATTAGGAAGTTTCCCCCCCCCCCCCCGATATTCAGCCAAAAGCTGGGTTCTCTTACCTTGAGCCCATTGTTGCGCATCCTGCACTCTGGGATGATTAAGAACAGATCCTGCCTCTGTATGACAGCCCTTCAAATGTTTGAAAAGTGCTTATCCCATCACCCATCAGTCTTCCTTTCTCATTCCCAGTTCTATCAGTCTTTTTTCATAGGGCTTGTTTTCCAGCCCCATGATCATCCTTGTCGCCCTCCTCTCAACTTATGTTTCTTTGCACAAATGCAGTTTTTAAAAAGTAAAATACATGGCTTGTGCAGACAGGGCACTGCGCTGGTATGGCCGGTTGAGGGGAAAAGACTGCAGGTCATCTCACTTTTATGCAGGAAGGACACGTCTCACCGCTGTTGAGCTCTCGTTTTCAACAGGAAGCCTTGATCTGGTGATGGTTGGATATTGTTTTACAACTTCATCTGCTGCTTGTGGTCTGAGTATCTAGGAGGGACTTTTCTAGGCCGGTGTGACTGTCTATCAACTTCTAACCAATAGTTCTATCCTGCCTCTTATTTCAAGGAGAGTCCTGCCTCTCTGCTCTGTTCAGTTTCCCTCTCTTTATTCTGCCGGAAGCAGCGTTTATCTTTCATTCACCACTTATCTGTCCACAGGTGTGAGTAATGAAACATTCTTATTCTTTCTCCTACAAATGCTTCAGAGTGAGTTACTGAGATTTCAAGTGCTAGTTCATGAGAAGGGGTGGGCTACTGGGGAATCTGAAGCTATTCTCATCTGTGGGACAGTATTTCTGCTGGGTAGCACAATTTTTTTTTTTCAGAATTCAAAACTCTGCAACAACGACACACATCTTTGTTGGGAATGAGGATGATGTCTGGTAGTAGTAGTAGTAGTAGCAGCAGCAGTAGTAGTAGCAGCAGCAGCAGCAGCAGTAGTAATAGTTAGAGATGGCACGAAATGAACTTTTAGTTCATTTTGTTATTCGTTATTCATTTTGTTACATAACGAAATGAATAACGAACCTAGGGGTGACTTTAAAATGAAACGAAACGAAATGAAAAAAAATGGTTGTTAGGTTTATTTCGTTAATGGGGGGGCGAGATGTCTCCTACCTGGTGCTGGTCCAAAAGTCCTTCAGGGATGGCGACCAGGGGGGAGAAAAAAGCCGATAGCCACGCTACAGCTGTAGGGCGGCCACGTGGTTGGCAGTAAATAAAATAAAATATAATGAACATTTTAAAAATAAATAAAAAGGAGCATTGACCGGGCCCCAGGGGTGGCCTGGTTGGCACCCTAAAATAGTAAAAAATAAATAAAAAAAATCAGCGCCACCACCATTTTAAAAATTTGTACGAACCGGAACCTGAACCGAACCAAGGGTGGGCCCGAACCAGATGAACCTGAACCATGGGTTTTCTGCTTCGTGCCCATCTCTAGTAGTAGTAAGTAAGTATGTAAGTAAGCAAGCAAGCAACAGCAGCAGTAGTCATTGTTAATGTCTGAAAACATTTGTAAAAGTTCCCCCCCCCAACCAAATCAACCTTTTCCAATCTGTCACCCTCAGGTATATTAGAATAAAATCCTCATCATTCCTACTTTAGAGCTAAATACTAGTAGGGATGTGGCACACGATTCTGCATATCCACATTGCTTTCTACATGTGTTTTGAGTACCCTACAGGGAAGGTATGCCCCCAGCCTTCCAACAGCGTAACTCCTCTCTGCTACCGGATGGATATTTCCTGTCCATCTTAACCTTTTCCAGTGAGTAGATTTGGGATAAGCATCCCTCTGCTAATCACTGTAAAAGGCCCTGGAAACTATTCTCTCTGCCATAGCCAGCTCTGTTGGATGATACACTATTCAAAAAGGTTTCAACTCTTTTTAAGCCCATTTGATTTTTTTTATTTGTTCAAAGGTAACCAGTCTTTAGATCTGAGCGGACATATGTGACTCATAAACAAGCATTTGTCAAAGGTGATGGGCTGCTGTTCCCTACCCTAATTGAACATAGCATTATGCTAGTGGCAGCTTTATTGCTTCTGTTGAGCTGACTCACCAGCAGATCCATCGGTTAGTTAGTGTCCTGCTACTTTGTCACAGCTGCTAGCCAAACAAAATGGGAAATGCAGAGTTTTATACTCCATCTTTTCCCCCCAGCAGACGAAGATGAGAGGTGCGTGGTTGCTGCGGGAAATGGGCACGAACATCCGGTTCAGTGGTTTGTGCCAGTTCGTTTATTAGGTGAATGGGAGTTCAGAGCTTCCATGCCCTGCCTCACATGGTAGGCCAGCCATTCAGAGGCAGTGCCCTGCCTTTCCCAACCCTGCATTCTCCACCTGCTTCCCCAGGTCCCTCCACACACTCCTGCATATCAGTTACACAAGCTGCAATACAAATCTCATTGTGGTTTTTTGTAGTCCTGTTTAAGGAAGGGCACTTTACAAAAAAATGACCCGCTTTTTCATTTATTTATTTATTTATTCATTTTTTCGAGCTTCTATACCACCTGTCTTCCAAAGGGAACTCCGGGTGGTTCACAACAAAAAAACAGACAATAAACCAAATTATATACTACATCATGTTAAAAACAATAAGATCAGTAAAACATAAAAGATAAAAAATCGATAGCAGGAAGAAACCTTATGAAACCTTATGAAACAAAAGAAAAGAGTAAACAGTGTGTCATCAAGAAGTGAAGCAAAACACAATTCCCCCCCGGAAATGAAACGCTTCATCCTAGCCCCTTGATCTAGCCATCTTGAGAACAGGAGCTTTATTTTTATGATGCTAGATTTGTTTTCCTTTTTTCCCTGCACCCAAGCTGTTGGTCTTGCTCTGATCCTGATATGCCTGAAAGTAGCCAGGAGCTGAGGTGTTCCCTTGGCTGTGTCTGCAAGTTGATTTAAACTGATTGTTTTTCTTTCCTTTTTAAGTAGGACTGTGGAGGTTATATTATCCTCCACACCATGGATCAGCTGTGTCTATCTCCCCAAACTCTCCAAGCAGCACCTAGCTATTAGGTTTCTAGCTTGTTTACACAGGGTTCTTTGCTTGAAAATAAATTGAATGGAAGTTTTGATTGTCTTTGATTTAGGGTAGTTGGCTCCCTGTTAAATAGTGTTTTGTTTCATGCTGAAAATTATTTTAAAAAATCTGTTATTAATGAAACGAAACAAAATGAAGACTGAAACAAAATGAAATGAAATAAAACACTATATTTCTGTTTCATGCCCATCTCTAGTCCTGTTTTTTGTCACCAATGGTGATGCAGAAAGGACAACAGACTCAAAGAAACCAAAGCCACTGACAGGGATCCCATTGACAGCAATGGTGAATTGCCCATGTATCGTACTACGTATGAAATTGGAAAATTAGAATAATATAAAGGAACAATAGCTAATTCTTAATGCATTGGCTCACTTTGGGAACAAGGCTGACTCAGGCAGAATTCCAAAATCCAGGAAGAAATTCAACCAGAAGACTCTCCAATTTTCTGTCAAGTGAAAATTAGGCTGTGATGTCTCTTGCAATCTGCATGCAGTGACCGAGAAATGAGCCAACCTGGCTGACATCTGTGGTTTCTGTGACCCTGTGATATTTGGGGATGTACACCTCATTGAGTGGTTCAGGCTTAACTGACTGTATCTGTTTCCCGCGCTCACTGTCAGCCAAAGAAGGGGACGAGATGGTGTCGCTCCAGGGACCCTGTCACCACTCTGTAACACTGAGATAGAGGACTATGTCGCCTTTGAGGCACGTTTGACATGTCATGATGGATGAGCTGCTTGCCTCTTGGATGGATTCGTTAGGTTCATTTGAATGGGAAGCTGCCACATGTCTGTTTATTGCCTTTCTGGGAAAATGTATCTGCAGGAAAAAATACTGTACTTCCATCTGAATAATGTTGATGCGCCAGCACACCTGATCCAGGTTAAGGGAGGGGTGTCTTTTTCCTACATGAGGTGGCAGGTCATCTTCTCAAGAGCCTTCCCAGGAAAAGGACAGTGTCAAAAGGTCTCACCAGGCACTGACAAAGACACAGACATAGATCTGATATTAATATGAAATGGCCAAGATTGTCTTATTGCTAAGGCTGTGTGCATATAGCTTTCCATGGCTAATTGTTGTTAAGGGATGACGTTCTGGGTGCATCGCAGTTGTGAGGTTGGGTGCCTGGCCGGGCCTGTGCTCTCAACCCTTTGTCAATTAGTCACAATTAGCTGTGGCAAGTTATGCATCTCTTACATGATCATCAGTAGGATCCCAGCCAGTGACAAAGAGAAACAGGCATCCTAAATTGACATCTTGCTCGAGTATAAGTGCTATGTAAGCCATCATTCATCAGTATCAGCATCCCCTGCAATAATGCTTGGCAACCTCATTGGGTGGTTGTTATTGGGATAATGAATATGGGGGCTGGACCCAGATTACTGCAGTTATGGAACTCCATTAGATGTAGCTAAGTGGTTGATTCCTGTCTCCCTGGTTTCAGTGAGCCTGCTCTAGGCATGGCTAAGCTGGGATGGCTAATTTTAGGCATGACTAAGTCACTAGGCATGGCTAAAATCTAGTCATGGCTAAATCACTAGGCATGGCTAAGTCACTAGGCATGGCTAAGTCTAGGCATAGCTAACACTAGGCATGGCTAACCATTAGGCATGGCTAACTCTAGGCATGGCTAATTCTAGGCATGGCTAACTCTAGGCATGCCTAAGTCACTAGGCATGGCTAACTCAAGGCATGGCTAAAACTAGCCATGGCTGAGTCTGGCATGGCTAACTCTAGGGCAAGTCTAACTCCAGGCATGGCTAAGTCGCTGTAGAGCAAAATGGGCTGAAACAGGATTTCACCCTTACAGGACACCCACTGAAATCAAGGAAACAAATTAGTCACAACTACCTTAAGGCCAGCTAATTACAATGGATCTACTCCATGGACATGGGGTCATGAAGAGTCGGTCACGACTGTAACAACACAACACAACACAACACAACACAACACACACACACACACACACACACACACACACACACACACACACACA
>JAHTLZ010000204.1:7569546-7586169 GCA_023846285.1 Phrynocephalus versicolor | reverse complement strand
GAGAGAGAGAGAGAGAGAGAGAGAGAGAGAGAGAGAGAGAGAGAGAGAGAGAGAGAGAGAGAGAGAGAGAGAGATCAGATCTAAGTTGGGAGGAAGGAGATGGAGGCAGATAATCACACCTGGGTGCAGAGGCTGGGCTGAGCTGGCAGGACCTTGACTTAACCAAGTAGGAAAAGGAAGAGTGGAGGACTCATCGTCCTTGACTGGGATGGAAGGAGAAGAGTGGGCAGAGGCAAGAGAGGAACCTGACCCCATATTCTGTGCTCTGGGGGAAGGCTGTCTGCTGAGGGTTGAGAACCCTTGGACTGATGAATGGGCCCAGGTTTAGTCCACTAAAGGACAAGAGTACAGGGGAGGTGCGCCATCCTTTAGCCCATCACCAATGCTGACTCCCTGGAAACCAATGACCTGTTGGGCACCTCGACCCCATCTCAACCCACAGAAGGCAGAGGAAGCACCAAAACATGCACTTTGGCAGAGACAGGAAGAATTTGGGGGAACTGGTAACCTGTACGCTGTACGTCCAGTGACACTGGGCCTCCTTAAAAGGTTTTAGTAAGCTGTGTGGAAAATTAGATCACAACCATGCACTGTAGACTGCCCCAGTCCAGTGATCAGAACTGAAGTCCAGAAGAGAACTAGAATTGGTGGGGGACTGGGGGAGTTAACTCAGCCTCCCTGCAAATTCTCAGGAAAGGGTATACCAGGCACTTAACCAAGCCTTGTCCCTTGTTCCACCCCCCGAAGGCAGTCTAGTTGGCTAAAGAAGTCCTCTCCTCTGTCTCTGCCCTGGGGTGGTGGCTACAGACATCCGTTTTATTATTTGGCACACCAGTGCCTTCAATTCGCAAAGGGTAAGGATGATGGAAACTATAATCCCAAACCCTTTGAGGACACCACTAGAGAGAAGTGGATCTTCCCTCTAGAGGAATAGAGCTCTATAAAGTTCATAGCTCCATGAAGTTCCTTTTTTGATTCCTCTGGCTGGCTTGCGAGCTGGGGAAAAACCCATTAAAAAACTTTTTTTTTAAAAAAGTAACTTTTGAAAACTTTGCCTGCTGTTATTGACAGAATGGTGCTGCTTTATGAAGCCGGCACATCAGACAAACGATGAGTTTGGAGAAAAACCCTGTTCTGCAAGAGTGCGAACTTCACATTGCTGCCCCCTGTGCCCCCTCCTTACTCGACTGCTGCTATCCTCAACAACCAGGTGGCTTCCTATAGCTTTACTGATTCAACATCTCTCCCTCCTGTCATGTTCTCCAGCTGTCTTACAAATAACCATTTCCACAGCCCTGCGTTTCTTCTATGCCCACCAATCTCTGGTGCCCGCCGTGCTGAAAACAGCTGGTTCTTGCCGGCCGAACATATGAGTTTCTCAAGCTGTGGTTAGAGGAAAAGTAAATATGTTCACCTATTAATATCTCTTGTTCAGGTTTCTCCCAGGGAATAAAACTTGAAAATAAATAAAGTGTGCACTTTTAATCTCTCTCTCTCTCTGTCTCTCTCTCTCTTCTCCTTGAAAACCCATGATATGGCTGCCGTTTGGAAGCCGCACTGATGGTAAATGCTGAATCACAGGGGTCAGTCATTTCTCTGTGTGGTTTGGCATGCTTGCAAGTGATGCCTCATCTTGCTTGTTGAGAATTGGCGTAAACAGAGACAAGAAATAATAATAATGCATTTCCTTCTTTGCCAGTGACTGGACACTTCTGTTTATTTGTTTTTCTGCGGATGGATCTGAAAACACTTGAGGAAGAAGAAGACAAAAATTTTTTGAGATGGAAAGACAGAAGGCAGCATGTTTTTGGATCAGCCTCAGTGAGGGAATCCTTAAAAATTTATTAAAATACTACTTGGGTTGCTTCTCTACAATCAGCTATACCGCCTGGGCTGGCCATGAGCAGTGGAATTGGCCTATTTGAGCTACTGGTGGAGCCTCCCCATCTCAGCCACGCAAATCAAACTGAGATAGTTTGGGACTATCATATTTTTGGGCTTCAACTCGCAGAAGCCTTCAGACAGCATGCAGTAGGGGTGGAAGTCATGGAGTGGAAGTCCAAATAAAGTTGTCACAGGGGATTCTGGAATTGTAGTACCCCAAACTTTCCAAGTTCTAGGGCAGAGAGTATGTCCTTGACCTGATTAAAGAAGCATTAGTTAATTTGGCCTATGTGTTGTTGTTTGTTAAACTCTGGATGTGTGGTGGAAAGATATTTTCTACCTTTTCTTGAAGGACAAATATGGGTTTCACATTCTGTTCCATGTGCGGAAATCAACAACTTGACGCTCAGTTTTTTCTTGACTGTTGCCATCATCATTGTCATCATTGTCACCGCCACCTTTATCAATATAGTCACAACATCATCATCTTTGCTTTGTGCTTGTGTGTGTGTGTGCATGCATGCGTGCTAGAGATTCCATCTCATTCCAGGACTATCCCATTTGGAACTGTATCATTTTATTTATTTATTTATTTATTTATTTATTTATTTATACAATTTATATGCTTCCCACTACCCAAAGGTCTCTGGGCGGCTTACAATAGAAGTGAACAATTAAAACAAAGCATTAAAATGTCAATTAAAACAAGAAGAACATTTAAATACAAAACACTAAGATTGCCATCAGGACCCACAATCTATATTATGTCAGTTAAAAAACTTCTGAAACAGAAAGATTTTTACCTGGTGCTGAAACATTATCAGTGCTGGCGCCAGGCGGATCTCAGAAGGGAGGGTGTTCCATAGCTTGGGGGCAGCCGCCGAAAAGGCCCTATTCCTACAAGCCATCCCTTTCACCTAACTAAGGGATGGCATGTGATGCTAAACATATTCAGAGACAGCACACGTGGAAGGTGTTCAGCTTTCCCTCCTGCTGTACACAAAGGCTGTTACTTCACGTCCCTCTTGCTGCAGTTCGCGGCCCCGCTGGAGACCGGTTCGAAGGAACGGAACCTCACGTCCTTGTGGGGTCAATCCGAGTTTGAAGGAACGGAACCTCACGTCCTTGTGGGGTCAATCCAAGTTTGACGGAATGCAACCTCACGTCCTTGTGGGGTCAATCCGAGTTTGAAGGAAAGGAACCTCACGTCCTTGTGGGATCAATCCGAGTTCACCCCGACCACGCCCCCTGAACTGCGCTCCAAGTGGGGTGAGAGATTCCCGTCCTGGAGCTCGGGAATCTTTTCAATCCGCTTCTCGACCCATGTTGAAAACCGATTTCAACACGGAGGCAAGTTCAACTCGGCTCAAGGAAGGACATGAAGTAACCACCAAAGAGTCTAAGACTTGCTGTAGTACAAGTGTGTGCTCAAGATACAAGCCTCTTGTTAAGCCATACTCCAGGAAAGCCAATGTGATTCTTGGTTGCATTAACAGAACTATAGTGTCTAGATCAAGGAAAGTGATAGTACCACTCTATTCTGCTCTGGTCAGACCCCACCTGGAGTACTGTGTCCAGTTCTGTGTGCCTCAATTTAAAAAGGATTTTGACAACCTCGAGCGGGTGCAGAGGAGGGCGACCAGGATGGCTGAGGGTCTGGAGGAAATGTCTTATGAGGAACGGCTTAGGGAACTGGGAATGTTTAGCCTCTCTAAAAGAAGGCTGAGGGGGGATACGATAGCTATGTATAAATATTTGAAAGGATGTCATAATGAAGAGGGAACAGGTTTGTTTTCCATGGTTTCAGAGACTAAGACTCAGGGCAATGGTTTCAAACTACAGGAAAAGAGATTCCATTTGAACATTAAGAAGAACTTCATGACAGTTGGAGCTGTTTGGCAGTGGAAGATGCTGCCACAAAGGGTGGTGGAGTCTCCTTCTTTGTTGGTTTTTAAGCAGAGGCTGGATGGCTATCTGTCGGAAATATTGTGATGGGGTTCCTGCATGGCAGGGGGGTTGGACTGGAAAGCCCTTGAGGTCTCCAGTTCTTGTACAAGGAGGTGAATCTGCATCCTGGCCCATGACTTGTGTTTTTTTTTTTTCAGGCTGATTGTTAATCCAAAATCTCGGCAGGCCTTGCTAAAACAATCCATAACTTGTTGAACGTCTTCAGCAGAGTTAGCAGTAATGGCAGCATCGTCAGCGAAGAGGAAATCCCACAAACATTTCAGCTGGACTTTGGACATTGCTCTCAGTCTAGAGAGATTAAAAAGTTTTCCATCTGATCTAGTCTGGAGATAAATACCCTCTGTCACAGTCCCAAAAGCATGCTTCGACATAACAGCGAAAAAGATCTCTGAATGAGCACACAACCCTGCTTCACTCCTCTTGTAATATCAAAGGAATCGGATGCAAAGCTGTCAAAAACTACAGTAGCCTTCATAGCCTCATGAAGACTTTGGGAATGGACCTTAACAGATGGGAAACCTTGACCTCCGATCGTTTAGCCTGGAGGAAAAAAGATACAGCAGGTCCTTCTAAAATTTGAAGGGACACTTGTTCAACAGTCTGAGGAACCCAGAAACAGCAAAATCTGGGGAGTGGGAAAGGGACAGAGTGTGGAACGGAGTTTCACCCTCGAATTGGCCTTTTTAGACACACTAGATGTTGCTTTAGGACTTCTATACAGAGCACAATACCATAGTCTCTCGAGACTGAAGGATGCTTATGATGTGTGTGTGTGTGTGTGTGTGTGTGTGTGTGTGTGTGTGTCTGCTGACAACAAGTGAATCTCCTTTAAACAATTACTAAAACCGCTTTTAGGAATGAAGCTATGGAAAAAGCAACAAAAATGAGAGCAGTATTTAAAGTAGATAATGGACACCAAAAAGAGAGTCCATCTTGATTCCCCCCAAAATCTAATGTCTCGAAGTCAGTTATTGAGACTATAAGTGCCAGTTAGAGGAAAAAAAGCAGTGGGCTCTGCCGGAGGACTTGAAGCTGCTCCGTTCTGTGAGTGCCTGCACTTTTATTGCATGGCTAGAGAACTTGAACCCAAAATTCCAAACTCCACAATAATACAGGCAGGTAGGCAGACAGGGAAGAAGGATAGAAGAAAGGAAGGAACGGCCAGCATAGAAGCCCAGAATAAGCTCTGAACCCATTTCAGACTCATGAGAATAACTTGCAGGATACTTAATTGTAAACCCCATTTCCAATTATTGGATGGAGTCAATAAGCTTTATGTCTGTGTACGGCAGGTGAAGATGGTCTTTGCACTTTTTTCAGACAACAACGCCGAGAGGCAAAACAGGCGAAGACAGCTTTATCTTTCTGTCCACTGTCTCATTTCATTTTCCTTCTCGTAGCCATCCTGGCAGATTGAGTGAAAAATTGTTCATTTCTTTTATCAGGGCAAGATTGTACCTGCGAAGCTCAAAAGTCACATGGAGCTGAAGAGGAAATCGCCTACAGTCAGACAGGAAACGAGCAAGACCGAAATCAAAGTTCTGTATGCAAAGTAGCCCCAGACTTGGAAAAAACACGATAAGCAATGGAATATGCAAGTATGGCAAAGAAATGACTCTATTTTATCCCCAAAAGGGACTAATAGTATCCAGATGCTTAAAATTCAAGGAACCCATCTCTGGCGCACGGAAGAACTTTCATGAATTGCAAAAAAGAGCTGAGTGTTTTCTTTTCTGAAAAATGCCGCACAGCAGTGGCAAGTCTCACTGGGCTGAAACCAGGACCTTTATATTTACCAGAAACAATGACATAATTTGCCACTCTACCTCTCAGGTTTCCATGCGGGAAGCCCATACACTGACAGTCTGTCACAAGTGGGCTGAAGTAATGGGGTGTAGATAAACAGATTGATAGCTGAGTGGATTAAGGATTTTAATAATCTCTCACATTTTCTAGATCTACATGCATATTGATGCTTTTTAAGCCTCCTTACTCCTTCCCTCGCCTGTGTTGCTTCCTGCTCTTTCATTTTGACTTCCAGACCAGTGTGGCTTCCTCAGAATAGCCCAGCAAATCCATACAAGCAGTAGCCTACTCTCTCTACCTACCTACCTGCCTGCCTGCCTGCCTGCCTGCCTGCCTATTTACTGCCCAATTTTCCCAAAGGAACTCAGGGCGGTGAACAATAGAAGGAAAGCAATTCTATGCAAAAATGAAACAATATATAAGGGGCTCTTATAGCTAATTTTATAGCCAGTTGTCCTGCAATGTCCCTGGATGTCTGGATCCAGTAAGTTTTCTTCTTCACTCATCCAGAGAGGATACAATTAGAGATGGGCATGAAATGAAAATATAGCATTTGGTTTTGTTTAGTTAGTAACAAATTTTTAAATTTTTGGAACAAAATGAAACAAAACACTATATAATGGCTCCCCTGGGTAATAGAAGCACTAAAATTTCAGGGTAGCTTCTTTGGACTCTTCCCTGTAAGCCCCCCAAATTTGGGGGGAGTTGGGGTTCAAGGGGCCAAGTTATTCAACTGTAAAGAGGGTCCCCCTAGTTAATTGCAAGAGTGTATATGACATGCACCAGTAATATAGGGGTGAATTACTAACTAGGTGGACCCTCTTTGCAGTTGAATAATTCAACCCCCTGAACCCCAAACCTCTCCAAATTCGGGGGGGGAGGGTTACAGCTACGATCCATATTTTCAAGTACGTAATGTTTTGTTATGTTTATGTACTCAAAAATACAGATTGCAGATATGTATTTGCATAGAAATTGCAGGGTAGTTTCTTTGGATTCTTCCCTATAAGCCCCTGAAATTGGGAGAGATTTCGGGTTCAGGGGACTGAGTTATTGAGCTGCAAAGAGGACCCCCTAGTTAATTGCAAGTGTGTCTATGGTGCAGGCCAGCAATCCATATCCACTCTTGCAATTAACTAGGGGGGCTATTTCCAGGTGAATAACTCAGCCCCCTGAACCCCAAACCTCTCCAAATTTTAGGGGCTTATAGGGAAGAGTTTGAGGAAGTTCCCCTGTGATTTGATGTCGATACCATGGCTGTGATTAATCTTTCCAAGTACATAATGTATGTAATCACGGGGGCGGTATTAGTGTCTTCCCAACTCAATTAGAATGCTTTTCTCCTAGGGGGACCCCCTTGGAGTTTAATAACTCAGCCCCCTGCACCCCAAACCTCTCCAAATTTAGGGGGCTTATGAGGAAGAGCTTGAGGAAGCTTCCTTGTGATTTTGGTTCCTCTGGGATGAATGGTTTTGTTCCTAGAGGAAAAAATTGTGTTTCTTTTTGTTTCATAAGAAAACACGTCCTATCATTTCGTTACATACAGTAACAAAATGATGAAACTATTTCATTTTTGCATTTCCTGCCCATCTCTAGATACAATACATGCTTAATAGCCATAGGTTCATCATTAAGCTTCTTTTTCACAGTAGTGGCTTGGGGGCATCCCTGGTACTGTGCAGCTTGCCCAAGTCCATACAGGCTGGCTTTTCTCCTTGGAGACCCAGTGGGGAAACTAATTCCTAACCTCTGGCTCTGTAGCTAGAGACCTAAACCACAGTGCTATCCAGCCAGTGTTACTAACTTAAAAGGAAAGCAAAGTGTTCTGCTTATGTAATGTCCTATAATGCTTAAAGCACTCTCTGGGGGGTTTACAATTTATTTATGCAGGCTACACATTGCCCTCCCCCCCCCAGCAAGCTGGGTACTCATTTTACCAACCTTGGAAGCATGGAAGGTTGAGTTAACCATGAGCCCAGCTCTTGAGCACAGTACAGCCATATAACCACTGTGCCATGAGGCTCTTGCTTGTTTGATTTATATAGCTCTCCATTTGTGCAAGCACTAATCTAGACGGTTGACAGGTGAAAATCTAAAGCTGTCAAGACCCCACATAGCAAAAATGCAGGCATTATTATATTATTATATTATGGCAACACATAGCATTAATCAAATGATAAATATAAATAACCTGATAAAAATCTAAAATTCTTACCCCAAAAATTAACTGTATCTTAAAGCTGCTTAAAGCAGCTTTAAATAATTCTATCTTTATTACTTCCTGGGCTTTTACTGCATCACTAGTGGTGTGACAGAGTTGAAATAAAACATGAACTTTTCTAGGATACACATTTTCAGATAGTAGTTTACAGCTCAATTCAGCTCATAGATACACTGATGTGGCTGGCTGAATTTTCCCTCTGTTTTTATTTATTTATTTTATTTTATTTATTTTGTTTTTAGATGGAAAAGGTCAAAGATCCCCCCTTCTTTTAAAGGAATCAATGGATAGAGCTTGTACTTTGCCTTTACAAAACAACAGTAGAATTACAGAGACTTTATTTTACTCCTCAGACTCGAATATCAAAATTTATCGACTGCTTAATAAGGGAGACAATTGGGGAGAACAAAGTCATTCAGTAAAGTGATAATCCAGTTTGTAAATGGATCAAGTACAATGGGAAAGGGATTATACCTCCAGTAAGGAAACTGGATTACTGTTGGTGAAGAAGGACAAAAGGGGGAATACCCTTAATTATTCCTCACTAGACTAAAACTCAGAGTGGATATAGCACACAGGATTTCTGCTCACATGTCCCAGAGGAGTTAGTCTGCCTTTGAAAGAAAAAGCTACAGGAGCCAGACATCATCATCTTTGTCATTCATGTCATCGTCATCGTCGTCGTCGTCATCATCATCATCATCATCATCATCTGGCAAACACAGCTGCCAAGTGTTAAGCTGGAGTTGGCCTTCTCCAATGACCGAGCTCTTTCCAAGAGCCTAGGATGACTGGAGGTATCTTCATAGAATATCCTTATACTATTAGATTTATAAACTATTTCCCATTTTGTTTCATTTCGTAATGTTTCAAAAGCTTACAAAACAATGAAACCATGTGTCATTTTTCGTAAGGTGCCCATCTCTAGTAGTTACCTCTTTGGGAAGCATTGCCTTCAATCAAAGTTTAATTTGGTTCTCCCTTAGTGGTGCCAGGGAGTAGCAAGTTCTGATTGGCTATGTAGCAGAGTGATGTCACTGGATTCATGGTGTGATGCCTGATTGGATAGAGTTATCCATGTGAGAGCATCCTGGGGGAGATGAACTCTGTACCCAGCAGCCAAGTGGACTCAAAATGTGTGCATTTGCTTAACAATACAATCTTGGGAACATGATCTTTTCAACCCAAATAATTGACTTCTTCTCAAACATCACCATGAGAGAATAATCAGGCCAGCTTTACTTCTGATTGGCTTTGGTACCATGCACATAGTGAAAGAGCAAAGAAAAATCTTGCTCAATTTTCAAAGACAACAGTGTAGTAATTTCCCATAAGCTATTATGAGTTTCTGCCATCAGTGGCAGTTTTAGGGCGCTCTGCTAACTCTGCAATGGCTGCGATTTACACTCCTTAATGTCACCTGTGCCTTCGAGGATCTGAGTTAGGAGTTGATTTTATCGGCATTACAGACTCCTGCAGTGTGTGGTTTTACAGTTTCTTTGGAGAAGAAAGCATGAGGAAGTACAAATGGTGCTTCCTCAATAAGAGGGAGGTCTTTGCTTCTGACACATAGGACTGTTTCATTTAATTGCCACAGCAGGGAGGGTCTGGTGACCCAATTAACTAAGGGCATGGGAAATTGAATAATGTGAGAAAAACTACCACATGATTGCACCTGTGAGGGAGGCAAAAGGGCGCCCATCATTTCTATCCCTTGCTATATCTGTGGCCATCATGCATAGAGCTACTAAGCCTTGCTGCGTAATAACGTATCAAGATATCTGTTAATAGACTGCTAGATATGTTCTCTAAATTTCAACTGTACAGCCAAGACCAGTTTATTTATTTATTTATACAATCCAGTTCCCATTAGAGCCCCCTTAAAGCCACATGCGTTCTGCTGGCATATATAATTATTAGAGATGGGCACGAGATGCTGCTGCATGGCACCCGGGATTCAAACCGCTGAGCTGTAGAGTTTGCAGAAACAGTTTCAGCGCTCTAAACTGCTGTGCCACCACGCCCCCCCCCCCAGGAATGAGTGCCCTCCAAAATGTCCAACTCTGAACAGCCCTCTGCTCAGCTCTTGTAGCCTGAAGACCATGGGTTCCTTTAAGGGGTCACTCCATCACGTATTTGGTCTTCCTCTTCTGCTGCTGCTTCCAAACTTTCCAAAGCACTACTGTTCCTTTCCAGCAAATCATACCTTCTCAAGGTGGTGATCACATGACCATTCTAATAATTGTAACAGCCAACCCAAAACAGGAAGAGAAACAAATGGTGGCCTGCAAGAAGAAAAAGAAATATGTTGTACTGTTAGGTTGTACAAAGGGAAGCACCTTGTTTAAATCTTAAAAGCAAACAAAGGGTATTTGTACACGACCCCTAAACTCCGCCGCAAATGGCTGCCAGCTCCGGAGCTTACAATTGTTTCCCCACCAGCTCCGGAGTTTGCAGGAAATTAAGTGCGACCACGCCCACATAAGCACGTCCCAGCACACTTTTCATGTACCTGCTCTCAGAGGGTGAAAATCCCCAGATACATATGTAATCTGGTGAGTGCTGGGCTCTCTTTGCTTCTGTTTGGTTTTTTTTGCCTCCCGCCCCTTTAAGAGAAGGAATCAGGACGGCAACAGGGCGGCTTCAGAGGTGAGCCTGCATTTTTTCCTCTCTTTTTTTCTCCCTCCCCTCACGCAGGCAGGAGCAAGGAAGTGCGGAGGGGGTGGGAACACAGGAAGAGCAACGAACCCCCAAGATCTCTGGTCCGAATTTAAGTGGCCAGCGGATCTTAGGGGTCGTGTGAAAAGGCCCAAAGCCACTGAAATTATGTAAGCTAAGGAACAGCACCTGCAAATGATGGAATTACAAACCATACCTGAGTATCATGAATTGTTTCAATTAGGTGGTGTGCACAGTCTTATAGGATGTAAAAACTGGGTTGCTTTGGTACACAATTTTTGATTTTCTTTTTTGACATTGTTTTTACAGCCTGAGGTACACTCATTTCCCAGGCAATATGGAGTGTTAATTTTGTAGTTGGAATTGGTTTCTAAATTCCCCAAAGGGGTCATTCAATGATCCTCACATCCATCTATAGTTTTTAAGGATGATTCTTTACCTTTGCTGTGTCTGTATTCAAAGACTCTTAAGGCATACTTTTATACATATTCAAACATTTCTAAAGAAATAATTATGTTAGTCAGTCCCAGCCACAAAAAATTGCCTTTCATTTCTCTTTTTTTCCTGTCTTGCCAAATCTCTGGCTTGTGGTAATAAACCCACATTATTTATTTATATTTATTTTATTTAAAATATTTAAAAACCTTTATTCCCCCCACCCCAAAAAACCCAAAGCTGCTACTCCACTCTTCTTGTGAACACACACAACAGAGCACAAAACAGTGCCATAAGGCAGGATGATCCACAACGTAAAATGTGATAGATTTCTTTCATCATCGAGAAAAAACACACTCTGGTAGGTATGGAAGCCACCGGAGATGGGCACGAAATGCTGGCTTGGTGGTTCATACTGGCTTCTACTTAAAAGGATTCTACTTAAAAGGGGATTGGTGCTTCCAGGCGCTGCCTCTGAGTGGTCACTCCCTGGGAAGTGCTGAAACCTGTTTGTTCAAAATACGAACCAGCACAAACCACTGAACTGGTGGTTTGTACCCATCTCCAGAAGCAACTAAAACATTACCACTACACCACAAAAAGAACAGTGTTATTCCTCAGTAAATTGAAATTGTATATAACTCAACTTACAGGGTTAAAAGATGTAGCAACGATATCAGACAAGAACAAACCAAGTTAATTTTTTTAAAAAATGTGGCATCTTCAAGAGTATTATATTTTAATGTGAGCTTTCACTGACCAAGTCCTCTTCCTCAGGCAAACCCCTATCACCTTATTATGTGTATCCTCACCTGCTCATGGGTAATGCATAAATATGCCTGTTATACAGTCTTACTCTAATAATGTCTGAGGTAGTGGACCTGTTCCTCAAAAGCTCATATTAAAATATAATAGTTTTAAGGTGACACAACGGTTTTGTTTTTGGTTTTGTTGATTTACTTAGGGTTGTGAATCTTGAAGCTTCTCACACTTGGCAGGAAAATCACAAGGGAAGAGCTTTTCTCTTCACAGCAAGTTTGTGAACTTGTTTTTTTTTTTCCTGAGAAAACTCACAGGATTTTTCTGATGTTTTGTGGTCATCTTTCTTTGGAAATCAGAATTACTACAGTTCCTAGGCAAACGTTCCTGGGAATTTTTTTTCAACTGCTTTCCAACTCCCTGACTTTATTATGATGTAGTTACTTGGGAAAATGAACTAATTACCTATAACTACTTATTTGTAACTAGTTTCTTCCAAACTCTGATGGCAGCCATTTCCCCAGGCATGTCACACAGAGGATATTTTTCAGCTTCTGGTTTCCATTTGAGCCTGTCTCAGCGATCCGTGTCCCAAACCAGAACTTTCCACTTGGCTGCCATCCAAAACCAGCACGTCACCAAGCGAAATGGAGAGACTGGAGTATGTCTCACTTTGCACTCAATCTTCAGCAAAGCGTGTCTTATTGCCTTTTAATGGGAACACAGCGTAGAGCAACATATCAAATGAGTTTGCCTTTGAAGGCAAATAACTGACTATAAAGATGCCGGGTTCATTGTTCGCTTGGATGGAGATTTCCCTCAGGAATAATGGCGCTAGCATGTTGTCTAATGCAGGCTTCATAAAATTCAACCAGATATTTAAGGTCCAGCTGGCTTCAGTTTTCAGATGTCAGGTGATGTTTTTAGAAGCAGGAAGAGCCCAAGAAAACGGCATTGAGCTGAAGGATTAAGCTTGAGTCCTGGGATGCATCTTCCATTAGTATCATCTGTACACTGTCTGTGGAGCCAGACTCCCCGTGGAGTAGATGTGATGAATGAAAATATCCTTTGTTAGAACAAACCAATACATAGACTTTTAGACATGTAATCCTTGGCTGCATGGATAGCTATGATTAAAGTCTGCCATATAACCTTGCTCCCAAATGTAAGGAATTGGAGATAAAGTGGAACCTTGTATAACAAATGGTTTGTATAACATAAAATCTGTACAACATAAAAATTCCAATGATAAGGGAAATTCACTTAACAGAATCGCCTATGGGGCGAATCTGTACAACATAAAAATGGTCGCAATTAGGGATTACTCCATTTTCAATGCATTCCTATGGGAAATTTGTATAAAGGGAAATTTGATTAACAGAATTTCATTTGGAATGAATTAATTCCTTTGTACAAGGTACCTCTGTATAGACTCTAGTCAAAACTTTTGAGGCTCATCTCAAATTCAGTATTCAAACCAGATTTTCTGGTGGTTTGAGTAAGTAGAGAGACACCAGCTGGGTAGTTTTGACTAAACACAGCCTACAGTAGTGACACTTTAGGAAAATGTCTTTCACTGCTACTTTTGCATGTGCACTGAGTCATCCAGCAGAGTTTTCTTGAGCGTTCAGGAGGATCTTAGAGACTGGTGCACAAGAAGAGAACGCAGATCCCTTGAAAGACGATTGCAAACAAGTTGCACAACACTTTTTGCAGGCAAGATCATGGCTTGGATATTGCTATTGGTACAGTCATGGTGGATGTAACCTTGGCCCCTGCTTGTCCATTTATAATGGGTATTTCTCAATATGTATAGCACTAGGCTACAGATAGGATCTTTGGAAATGTGAGAGTCATCATATAAACTGGACCTCTGCCCTTCCTGGCTTACAGAGCAGCTAAGGAAGATGCAATGAGCAGATAAAGGGAGTGGTTAATGCCTCCTTGAAATGACAGAAAGTTCCTGTATGCTGAAAAGCGGTAGCTTTACTTGATCTCCTTGCTAGAGATGGGCACGAAACGAACAATTTTCCGTTTCCGTTTCCTTTTTTTCGTTTTGTTACGTAACGAAACGACAAACGAATTTGTCTCTAAAATGAAATGAAACGAACAGAAACACCAGAAATTTTGTTGTGTGTTTCGTTTCCGTTACTGCAATATGAGTGAATTGCTTAAAATCCTAAAAAAATCACAAAAAAATGAAATAAAATGGTAACGAAATGGTAATGAAACAAACGAAAACGAAAATGAATTTTTTGCAAAAATTTGTGAAAAACGGAAACGAACCGAAACAGACCCTCCAAACGACAAACGACAAACGAAATGCCATTGTTTTGATTCGTGCCCATCTCTACTCCTTGCACTAAACAGCTGTCCCATTCTCTGGCAGGACATTGGAGCATGTAGTAACCTATTAGCACTGCATGCAGAAGCACATCACGCCCCAACCAGCAGGACCACAGCTTAATGGATGTTGGGAAGGGTTGCATAGGTGGGACTTTCATGCACCCCAGTCCATTGTCCACCTAATGAACCTATTCAGGCCAGGGTGGTAAATAAATTCACCTGGATGACTGAGAATCTTCACAGACACTGGAAAATGTAGTAACTTATTAGTTCCAGAGATTTGGGACTGGGAAGGACTGTCTAGAACAGGGCTGTCCAACTTTGAACAGGCCACGGTCTACTTTTTCTGGATGAAAGTGCCTGAGGGCTACTACACTAAAACCTCTACAAGGAGGAGGGAATGGCTCAGAAGACGAGCAGGAGGAGCGGCAGTTCATAGTCTCTGTGAGGCAGCTGTGGGGGTGGGAGGAGGAGGATGGGGGGGAGAAGAGGGGGCTGTCACCATGCAGAGGAGGTGGGCATGCCCATGACCCCGCCCCTCGCTGTCCCCTCCACTCCCTTTCCTCCGCTTTGCACCAACAACTCAATTGGTCATGAGACAGTGGCCCACTGATCATCTGGCCAGTAGGGAGAGGAGGGGACTGTGCCATGGTCCTAGAACTGCCCCACTCAGCTGAGACAGTGGGTTGGCAGACCCAGAGCTTTGCTGGGGCAGTGGTGGTCCTTGGGATGGGGGAGGCAGAGGTGGAGAACTTATCCCCTCACATTTTTATTGATGGCTGGCGGGCTACTTTTGAACCCTTCATGGGCTACTGGTAGCCCCCAGTCTACCTGTTGGACAGGCCTGGTCTAGAACAAGTTCAGTCAGGCCTGATGGTGCAGGAGAGATGGTTTTGGTAGCCTTGATGATCTTTGATGGGCATTTGATGTGTGTGTGTGTCCATAGGTTCTTTTGGACCTCTTGCCTGAGAGGATACCACCACACACAATATCCTTTTGTAGATGGGACTGCAAGACACTGTTTCACACTTCCTCTGGTCTTCCTCATTGGGGTGAGTGTAGAAGGTGGTTCTCTGGTTTTGCAGGAACCCTCAGGATTCTGTTGTCATACCTGTGCAACTGTTGGGAGAAATCATTTGGCGTTTCAGAACATTGGTTGGACCGCTCCCCTTATCTGCTCTGGGAGAAGTCATTTGGAGTTTTAGAGCTTGGGCTGATGACACCTAACATCATTTCTCCGTTTCCATCTAAACTGAAAGAGGCCCTGTTGGTTCTTAACCAGGGTCTGGTGGTTATTAGTGAATGGTTACAACATTCAGGTTCACAGCTTGGGTATATTCTTGGGTTCTTCCATGAGTTGCACAAGCAAGGTTTACAAAGGGCAGAAGTGCCTTTGCCCAATTAGAGGCTGGGTACCTGCTATGCCCACTCCTAGAGAAGCCTGCTCTGGCCACAATGACCTTGGTCATTGGATATGACTTAAGTCACATCCTCTTTGGATTTGTAAACTGCCCAGAGTAGCTTTCTGCTAGATGGTTGCAGTATATAAATCAAATGGATGGATGGAAGGCAGGCAGGCAGGCAGGCAGGCAGGTAAGCAGGCAAGCAGGATGGATGGATGGATGGATGGATGGATGGATGGATGGATGGATAAATAAATAAACAAATATGGTCACTGCACATAGGTTGGAGTCTTCTGGGAGCCACAGATCCCCTCCAACATAATCAGTCTGTGGTAGTGGTGATTTACCAGTGTTCTTCCTCAGGATGGTATTCTGGATGACTAAAGGCAATGGTACAATGACCACCAACCTTTTCCTTAAGTCGGGGGTGCCCAAACTTTTTGTAAGGAGGGCCAGATTTGTTGGCTGAGAATGTGTCAGGGGCCAGTTGCTTCCCGACCCTGCCACCCCCGCACACGCACCTAGCTTCACAAGGTTCCCAGTGATGCCGGTGGCAGAGGCCCACCCGCGCGCCACCCCGGTGTGCGCACCCAGCCCCACAAGCTTCCCAGCAGTGCTGGTGGCGGCGGCCCGCCCCCTCACCTGCCCACCCAGCCCCACAAGCTTCTGCTCACCAGCCGGCTGGCCCGCCCAGCCCCTCAAGCTTCGCAGTGGCGTCAGTGTTAACGGAAGATTAAAAAAAAATGGGGTGAAGGAGGGGGAGGGAGGGGCAGGCCAGCCAGCTACAGGCCACTCAGAATGGCCTGACGGGCCGGATTTGGCCCCCGGGCTGGACTTTGAGCAGGCCTGCCTTAAGTGAATAGCAGGCTTGGTGGTTTTCTGGACTGCCTCCACTGACATTTCCTTCCACTGGTGTGGACCACACTCTTTCCAGACAGGTCCAATCTGTGGCTTTCTTTCCTAACTTCCCGTTGAAAGGACTGCCGGTGCCATTTGACTGCAGGCTAAGCTCACGAGTCTTGACGCCACTTCTAGCTAGGTAGCAGTTGGTTAGCAGAAAGGAGAAAACAAACAGACAAACAAACAAACAAACAAACAAACAAACAAACAAACAAACAAACA
>JAHTLZ010000204.1:7552595-7569536 GCA_023846285.1 Phrynocephalus versicolor | reverse complement strand
ACAAACAAACAAACAAACAAACAAACAAACAAACAAACAAACAAACAAACAACACATCGAAAAGGGGAAACCATAAGAAAACCCTTAAAAATAAATTTAATAGAAGAAGAGCTGCATTATGCATGAGGTGTCATTTTTTATTTATGTCTGATGACGTATTTCCTTTCATTCGTCCTAATTACTTAAACTTATAGTCAGGGTAGGTGGGCTGTATGTTTACTGCCTGTCAGGCAGCATATTTATGTCTCCCCACATAATTATCAACATGTGGAACTACATCATTGCTGCTTCTGGAGATGTCACGTTGAATTATTTGGAACGTATAAATCTGCAGAAGGCGAGGGGCTGCTGTTGTATTAATTCATTAAATATGCACCACAGAGGTTCTGAGGAGAGCTTCCTTTTCAAAAAGAGAAAGGAAATAAACTCACCAGATGCTTTTGCAATCATTTTGTCCCCCAAGATATCATATGGTGTTGATTTAGTTGCCCACTTAAACACTGGTGGTTTTTCTGCAACTCTCATAGTGGAGGCATCCTAGAATTTATTTCTAGCTGTGAAACTGCATCTATAAAATTAAGCTGAAGAAAGCCATGGGGAGGAAGAAAAACTTGAGATTTCAAAATTTGTGCCATCAACTGAGCTATAGAATCAGTTCAAAAACCCTCCTTACCCCTATATTTTCCCTCGTGCTACCTCACAATATCATCAAATGAGACTATGGCGCAAGGCGCTTAGAAGGAAGGAACAGACAAGGCCTTATTTGTGGTAGCCCCCAAGGTGTCTGTCAAGCTAGTTCTGTTACAAATGTTGTTGGGGACCTATTTTATTTTTAGAAACATTTAAAGGATGGATTCTGCCTCTCTGTATTCATTTACAGAGTCCTTGTGTTATCTGTAAATTGGTTGCCATCGTGGTCCAGAGAGCAACGTCAAGCTGGGGCTTAAGAAGACCTGGGTTTATATCCCCATTATGGATAACAGAACATTGTTGTCTTGGCCTAACATACCTCACAGAAGAGAAGAAACATGGGATGCCCCATTTATGCCATTCTGATCTATCGTCATAGAAACATGGAATAATTGAGTTGGAAGAGGCCATCAAGCAGGGGCGTATCTGGGGGGGGGAGAGAAGGGTACATCTGCCCCGGGCACAGAAATCTGGGGGCACCTGGAAGGGGAGGAGGAGGAAGCCCTGCGCCCTCCTGCTACCGCATGCCAGGCGAGCGGAAAAGCAAGCAGGCAGGCAGGTGTGCAAGCATGGTGGCTTCGGTGCCCTCCTCCTCCTCCTCCTCCTCCTCCAACTTTTCGTCACCACTGTGGGAGAGGTAAGGCATGTCCACCGATGTGCATGCACATTGAGAGGAACACCCCCAGAAATGAAACCTCCCCTCACGTGTTGAAAGGAACACTCCTTCTACACCTCCAAGTCTTTGTTGCCACTGTGGGAGAGGTAACACACACACACACACACACACACACACACACACACAAACTTGCTCCAGTGTCTTGGCATCCTTAAAATGTGATCTCTGGCTACATACCAGCATTATTTAAAACGTCCAACCTGACAAGTTTAATTAAAGTGGACGAGGGCTGACAGCTAAGTCGGTTTTAAAGCAGTCAAGCCACCGAGCTGGGAAAAAGTTACATTTTGGATCCTTTAACTTTTCCAGGTTCTTTAAAAAGAGACAGGCCTGCATCTCTTGAGTGGGTGCACAGGTTGGGGGGGGAGCATCACTTTTAAAGAGTGCCTACTGTGTGCCTCTGATGGTTGCCTGTGGAACAGGGTTTTTGTAATCAGTCTTCTGTATCTGAGGCAAATTCCTAAGTCAGGCACGTCCAAAGTCAGGCCCAGGGGCCAAATGTGCCCTGTTTTCAAATTTCGAGTGTTCCATAGCCTCTTCTCCCCACCGGTTCAGCCTGTCATGCATCCCCACCAGCTGGCCCCTGCCTCTCCCTGTCTCCCCAGCCACCTGCCCAGACCGCTTGCCCCCCAGCTCCGTTGCTGCAGCGTCTTCCCCGCCTCCTTGCATGTCCTAGAAGCTTGTGCAAAGTCCGGCCTGGGGGCCAAATGCAGCTGAAGAGTCAGCCCCCAGCCCCACACATTGTCACCTCACCAAATCTGGCCCTCCTTGCAAAAAGTTTGGACACCCCTGTCCTAAGTGGAGAGGGAGCACACCCCACTTAGGACAGGCAGAAGAAATGAGACAACTTCAGCAGGAACACCAAAGACTATTTAGAGCAAAGCAGGGTGACCATCTTGACGTGATTATATTTTGTGTCAATATAATGAGTCCTTTTCAAGAATCTTTCATCATTGTGTTCCAGCTCCAAGTTACACAATGGCAGATAAAAAGCTGGTAATTTGGACTATATGAAAGCTTCTGTTTGTTGGCAAGGGTTTTCTCCCTCCCTCCCAAAGTCACAAAGCAAAGAGCGTGTCTTAGGAACGGGGAGCATCAGAATCAATGGCTTAGCGATAATGAGGCAGTGATTCTGCCACGGGGCTGGTTGGCTGGCAACACGCAGGACCAAAGATAACGGTGTCTTATTGTATTTATTGCCTGCAAGATCAATGATTTGATCTTCCAATATGTTGACTCTTGGTCCCAGCCTGAGAGGTTTTAAAATAGGCAAAAGGCTGTCAGTTCAGACTTGGTTTTAAAAGGATTCCAGGGGCTTCATCTACTGGCTCCCAACTGGCTTGAGCTGGTGGTTGACCTGCAATGTCCTGCCAACTGAGGCAAATGACAAAATGGCACCTCCATCTGGAAGCTGGCAGTTGAGCTCAACACTAGCACTGGGACAGAGCCCTTCATAGGTAGTAGGGTGGGTCCGAATTTGGGGATAGCCACATGTTGAGAAACCGCAGCTCCACGTCTTCCACACCAATGGCCATAGTAGCCAAGGCTGATGGGAAATACAGGCCAAGAGTCTCTGAACAGTGGGACTTTGGTGATACAACAGACCTTGGGGACATTTTTTGTCTTCAAATCTCAGTAACCCAAATCAGCATGGCTGGCCAATGCAAAAAAAGACTATGGGAGTTGCAGTCCCAAAATTTGGTGAGTCTTTGGATCTATTGATCCTGTTTCCTTGTCCAACTCCACTGTGAATACTGTGTGTGTCCTTCTGGGAAAACAAAGTTTCCTGCCTAAGGTTTTCTTTGCCCGCGGTCCTACCAGCGTTTTCTGCGTAGTTTCCCAGTGGCGAACTGCTCAGTAAAAGATTGTGTGATAACCGGGAAGAGAAGTAAATTCTGGTCCCAGCTGAGCACGCCCCTGGAACAGCAGTTTCAGTGAAGTTTCCTAAACCACCGCCAGGGGCTGGGTTTAGAAACTTTGCTCGAAAATGCTTACTTATTTGCTTCTGTAACCACGACAGGACCCTGAAAATACACAGTAAAATCAGTTGTTCCCCTTTAACACCACGGAGGCTTGGAAACTAGAGCCAGAAAGAAGGGCAAAATGCGAAGTAAACAGGTAGAGAGAGAACCAGAATACGAAAATATGACACAGAAAACAGGACACTAACTGCACATTAAAAACCATGTGACCGCCCGAAAAAAATATACGGGGAATTTATATAAGAAGAACACTCTGGTAAGACCATGGCCTTTGTTAACAAGAGACTGGAAAGTTATATTTTATGAAATAATAATAATTCCTGTTGTGCCCTGCCATGTTTAGAAAGTAACCCATTGCAGTTACTTATTATAGTTTTGAATGGGGGACTTGTTAAATTACTTGCTGTCCCACTCACTTTTTTTTTTAGGCTACAGGCAATACCTTTATAGGCCACTAATAAAAATAAAAAAACTTTGCAAGCTTTAAAGTGCAACACACTCTTCTTCAAAGCAGGTCCCAAAAGTTCAAACATGGTAAAAGATGTGCTTTGCCCGGCTGTTATTCTTAATGTTCTTGGCTAGATGTTGTATACTAGGCAAGGTGTCTTTTCAGTGTTTGAACTTTTGGGACCTGCTTTTAAGAAGAGTGTTTTGCATGCAAAAGCTTGAAATGTTATTTTATTTTTATTTTTATTGGTGGCCTATAAAAGTATTTTGCATTTGTGTTTTGTGATGGCCACATGGTTCACCCCATCTATTTTATTTTAGTTTTCAGAAAGCAAAACAGTTTGTTCTATTACTTCAGGAAGGTAACTTCGTTGCATCCTGTTCATCAGCAGAATAACTAGGTTCCTTCGGAGTTCTGTTGTCAATTAAGCAGAGAGACAAAGGGGCAAAGAATTCTTATCTCTGTTTCCATCTTGTCTCCGGTTCAGACTGCTTATGCCTTCTCTCCATTTCAAGCTAAACCTGTATCTGGTTTGCTGCCTGTTATGTGCAGGTGAAGAGGTTAAATACAACAGTTGTTATTTTTGTATGTGGTCAGGAGGAAGGCACCTCCCATTCCCCAGAAAAATCTCTCTGGGTGCAACATTACCAAAAGCAAACAAGTCCATGCTATTTTTCGATGGTGGTGGCTCCAGCAATGTGCTAATTCCACTGCTAGGGTTACTATTCTAATATTTGCACCCCTTGGCTAGGCTGTGTACACATACAGGGCAGTCTGGAGACAATGGACACCTGTGTCTACTGGATGGATGTTTTCTGGGGATGCATCATTTCCTGTAAGTTGCATTCATCCTGGACCACCTCCTGTAGCTCATATGAACATAAGAGGAGCCATGCTGGATCAGGCCAAAGGCCCATCTAGTCCAGCTTCCTGTATCTCACAGTGGCCCCATTAAATGTGTCTGGGAGCACACGAGACCGGTTCGGATTGGTTCAGGTTTGTACTATTTAAAAAAAAAATTGTACGAACCCGAACCCAAACCGAACCAAGGGTGGGCCTGAACCAGATGAACCCGAACCATGGGTTTTCTGGTTTGTGGCCACCTCTAATCCTGATATAATTGGTCTGCTCTTGTCAGTTGAAGATGATAAAACAGGAATGTAGGTTTTTATCCAGAGCCACACAGAATCTCAATCTGATTGTGAACTAAACTAGATAAGAATAAGTAACATTTTAGAACACAATTCTTAGCTAGCAACATCAACACAAATCCTTCACTTTACCCTAAAACCTAAATCTATGTGAAATAGCTCTGGAGCAGCTGCAGAAAGTTGTGTGATTCCTGGTGGTCTCAGACAGTGAGGGCTTTTACACGACCCCTAAAAACCGCTGCAAAATGTTCGCAGATGCGGTGTATACATTTTTTCCCCACCAGCAGCAGACTTTTTTAAAAAAGTACGACCAAGTCTACTTATGTGAGCCCCAGCGCATTTTACAAGTACAGTGGACCCTTGTATAACAAACAGCTTGTATAACATAAAATTTGTACAACATAAAAAATTCTGGAGATAGAAGAAATTTGCTTAACATAATCGCCTATGGGGAGAATCCGTACAACATAAAAATGGGATCACTCTGTTTTCAATGCATTCCTATGGGAATTTGTATAAAGGAAAATTTGCTTAACATAATTTCATTTGGAACGAATTAATTCCTTTATACAAGGTACCACTGTACCTGTTTTAAAGCACTGCATGCCTGGCCCTCCTCCGCTTTTTGTTTGTTTTGTTGGGTCCCCCCCCCCCTTTTAACAGACAGGAATCCTAAGGGCTGGAAAAATTAAGGTGAGCCTTCATTTTTTTCTCTCTCCCCTCACCGCAGACAGAAGCAATAGAATCAGAGTGCGGGGGGTGGGAACACAGGAAGCAGAACAAAAACCACGTTGGGGGAATCTGCATTTAAGTTGCCAGTGGATTTTAGGGGTCGTGTAAAAGCAGCCTGAGTCTTCCCTAATGCAAAAGCTTCCAAGAGATATCTTTGGTTTGATTCAGACATCCACCTGTCACACCCCTTCTCCGCGTCAGACATTTTAATTTCCGTTTTCTAAATTCCAGTTTCTATCCATCTTTAGTTAAAAACCTCTTAATCCCACAAACACTAGATGGAACATAAAGGGTCTGCGAGGATATCACTCTGTTCCCTGTGTCTACCGGCAGCGCTTTGCTAAGCCCTGTAGTCACCCTAGTATATTGATGGTGAACCTTTTAGAGACTGAGTGGCCAAACTGCGATTCTAAACCTACTTATTTTTCACGAAGTGCCAATAGCGCAATTTAACTTGAATAGAGTGGTACCCTGGGTTACAAATACTTTACCCTTCAGGAAAGTGAGGGCTGAAGAGAAGGCTTTTGAATTTTTTTGTGGCAACAGCACCCTTGCTGTGGGAAATTCAGAAGCCTGCTCTTTGATCCTCACTTTCTTGAAGGGTAGCACCCCATCCGCCTTTCTGCCCTGGGTAGAGAGGTGAATGGGGTGGTACACCGTCAGAAAGCCAGGGGGAGTGGCAGCAGCTCGTGGGCTTATTCATAGCACCAGTTTACTCTCCAGCCACACCATTCTGGGCATCCCAAAAGTGGTGTGGCTGGAGAGTAAATTGGGGCTACAAAGGAGCCCACAAACCGCTGCCCCCCCTCATCTGGCTCTCTGTATGGAGCCATTTCGGGACTGCTGATATGGCTCTGGGAAGAGAGACAGCTGAAGGGGAGGTAGTGGGTTGTGGGCTCCCTCATCACCCCGGTTTACTCTCCAGCCAAGCTGCTTTAGGGATGCCAGAGCAGCATGACTGGAGAGTAAACGGGGGCTACAAAGGAGCCCACGAACCGCTGCCTCCCCATCACCCGGCTCTCTGCACAGAGCACACTGGCGTGTTACGAGCAGAGGGGGAAGTGCCATGGTGGAGAGCGGGATGATGTCGCATGCCCACCACCAGAAAGGACTCCATGTGCCACCTGTGGCACCCATGCCATAGATTGACCAAAACTGCACTAGTATCTCACAAATCCTCCTGATTTTTTTCTGGTTTTGCATATTTGTCCAAAGACTGTGTATATCCCATTACACCCACACATGCATACACCCAGAGAGAGAGAGAAAGAGAGGGAGGGAGGGAGGGAGGGAGGGAGGGAGTTACTGATTCATACATCATTCTTTCAATAACAGTTGCACTAATCACACGGGACTAGATCACAAAGTTGATCTAGTCAGACATATGCATTCATTGCTTTAAAAGCTGATGAGAATACTACAAAGAGAAGAATCAGTTCCATGACAGAAGCAGTATTATGTTGCTAGAGGGAGATTTTTGAAGCATGAGAGTTCAAACATGTAAAGTTCTCTTTTTTGGACTACAAAAATGCTGGCTGGGGAAAGAAGGAAATAGTAGTCTCTCTCTCTCTCTCTCTCTCTCTCTCTCTCTCTGTGTGTGTGTGTGTGCGTGTGCACGCGCGTGTTTCCTCCTGCCCCCATGTACCCTTTTTTGCTCTAAAGCAAGGATGCATTATTCTGCCTTTCAAAAAGTCGAAGCCCCCAGAGGTGGTGGTGGGGATGGGACTCTGAGGTAGAGATGGGCACGACTTAGCGGAATTCCCGTTTCCGTTTCCGTTCCTCGTTTCCGTTACGGAACGGAAAAGGAAACGGGAATTACTCCGCCAGAACTCGAACTCGAACCGACTAAAGAATAATTGGGTCTGATTTGTCGTGGTCATTCCTGGCATCGCGGTGATCGCACAATGCCAACAGCACAGAAAAAAAGTTTTTAAAAGTAAAAAGAAAAACCCCGATTCCCGGCCAAAAAAGCAGGCGGAAATATGCCTGCCTGAGTGAGGGAACTAGAGGGGTGGTTTCGGGGGGTCCCCGGCTTCCCCCCCTCTCCCCCTGTCCTTCCTGGGCTGCTCTGGTGGAGTGGCGGCCGGCGGGCATCCTCGTCCTCCCGCCAACGTTGCCGCCTCGCCGGCTTGCTGCCGCCATTCAAGCGGCACAGAAAAAAAGTTTTAAAAACCCCGATTCCCAGCCAAAAAAGCAGGTGGAAATATGCCTGGCTGCCTGCCTGAGAGTGCACCCACCTACCAGAGGGGTGGTTTCGGGGGGCGGCCTTCCCCCCCTCCTGTCCTGGGCTGCTCTGGTGTGGTGGGGCATCCTCGTCGATGCCATGCGGTGCGGGCGGGGGATCCAAAATGGGGCGGGCGACAGCAATCTGTTTTTTTTGAAATCGTATCGTCGTGGTCCAAAAACACACCAAACGCACCACAGAAACATGTGAAAATTGCTATTTTAAAACTGCCAGATTTTTTACAGTAGCAACAGTGGGTTTTTCTTGCAACAAAACGTCTCCAATTGATTTTATTTTATTTTATTTTATTTTATTTTATTTTATTTTATTTTATTTTATTTACACCTGCACATTCACAATGATGGGCTGGCCATGGGAGTGGACCATGCAAATTTTTGGAGCCATTCCACCAATTGCATGGCCACTTGGCCAGGTTGACCACAGAGACTTCTGAGATGTGCCAATCGGGCATAAAAAGCCCACTAACCGTAGCCCGAACCCGAACCCGAACCCTAAGCCTAACCCATACACCAGTACACTGTCCTTCTAAGTGGGTCAGAGAGGCACCCAGAGGTGCACCCCAATACTCACCCTAACCTTACCTGTAACCCTAAGCCTTGCCCTTGCGCTAACCCTAACCCTAAAGCCAGATCTGCGTACTCGCATTGCACTGACGCAAGTACGTTTCCCTTCTTAGTGAAACACAGTGAGAGCCTGTGTTCTCTCTTCTCTCTCATTGTCTGATGCAGTGAAGGCACCCCAAAGAGGGGTGCCTCACAGCAAGTCGTATGCATATCCATATGGCTATGCATGTAGCGGGTGAGGATAGGAGGCACCCACGGGTGCCTCCAGGAGCCCGCTTTCCCTTCATAGCGGGCCAGAGGAGGCACCCACCCCACAGAGCTGCCTCCAGGAGCCTGCTACCCCCCAAACCAGTACTAACGACAGACAAAAAAAGAAAAACAAAATGACAAATTTTTGAAAAATTTCGCGAAAAACGGAAACGAGCCGAAACGGACCCGTCCCGAAAAACGACAACTCGAAAAAAAAAATTTCCAAGTCATGCCCATCTCTACTCTGAGGGTATTTGTACACAACCCCTAAACTCCACCATAAATGGCTCCCAGCTCCAGAGCTTAAAATCGTTTCCCCACCAGTTCCAGAGTTTACAGAAAATTAAGTGCGGCCATGCCCACCTAAGCGCGTCCCAGCGCACTTTTCAGGTACCTACTCTTGGAGGGTGGAAAATCCCAGATCTGGATGTAAAGGAGTGAGTGCCCGGCTCTCCTCGCTTCTGTTTGTTGTTTTTTTTGCCTCACACCCCTTTAAGAGAAGGAATCAGGATGACGTCAGGGCTGGGGGAGGCTTGGACCGGCAAATGGAGGTGAGCCTGCATTCTTTTGTCCCCTTTTTCTCCCTTGCCTCATGCAGACAGGATCAAGGAAGTGCGGAGGGGTGGGGACGCAGGAAGAGCAACGAACCCCCAAGATCTCTGGTCCAAATTTAAGTGGCCAGCGGATCTTAGGGGTCGTGTGAAAAGGCTCTCAATTGAAAGCAAAAAGGCCCAGGCTGATTCACTTTAGCTTCATACAAACAGTTCAAAGAAGTTCAAACCAATCAGTTCTACTCCACAACAAAATCCTGTGCTGTTTGCCAGGGTAGTGGCAGCCGGAGTTCCAGGAAGAAGGAACAAACTATGAATGGAATCTGGATGAAGGAGTCAGAAGAAGCAAAACCTGATTCCTCGTGTGAAGCAGAACCCGAGCCACCATCCGCTGAATCCTGAGCAAGGAGGAGGTCCATGGGAGGATGATCACAGTGGGGCTGTGACTGCAGTGGCTTTAGTGGGGAGCCCCACCTGCTTCAGGGCCCATAATCCTCCTGATAACCCCCCAAAGCTGACTGTAGAAGTGGCAAACTCATTCCTCCCCTACAGCACAGTTTGTACTAAGGCTGGTCCTGCTCGCATCCCCGGTGGCTTTCATCCGTAAGCCCTTCTTCCAAAAAGTTAGATTTGTGGTGTTTTCTTCCCTCTTCTATTTTAGACAGCATTTCTGTTGGGAGGATTTAAACATGTTTTTTATAAAAAAAAATGAATCATGTCTCATGATTTATGCTGCTTGATATCATGCGAAAGGGTCGCTAGGGGAAAGGTGCAATCCTGCACATGCATGGCTGGGAATAAATCCCACAGGATAATGTGGGACTTTTTCAGAGGAATCTCTGTAGGATTGGGCAAGATGTCCTGCAGGATTCTGTAAGAATATTTGAGCAGATGATATCAATGACAAGCACTGCATAAAAAACCCAAGTATGTTTATACTATGTAAAGAATTGTTGGGGATCTTTGTTGGATTGGTGGTTGCAGATGAATTTTAGTTGCTTTAATGAGAGACACCTCTTGTGTTGCTATATAAAAAAACTACTTATTTAACTAGAAGGGAAGGGTACACGGGCGGTTTCTAGCTATAACTATTCTAACAGCCATCTTGCTAAGCCAGGCCCATGCTTCTCTCCTCTAAGAATACAGAGCACACACACTAACTAGACTTCTACCAGGACATTCCAGGTGGTGTGATCTCAACAACCAATCGGCTTCACTCTTTACATTAAATCCAGCCCATAATACTCGACATTCACATTAATCCTGTAATGGCTGAAATGTAAATCTTGCCAAATATTCCAACAAGAATGCATAGAGAAACGAGATCAAGAGTGGAGGGGGAAGATGCCTATACATAGAGCCAACTGTAGCTTCTCCAGTTATAGAAGAGACGGAGCTCGCAGAATCTACCAAGAATTATTTAGCTGTAACTAGAGATGGCTATGAGCTGAACTCACAAACTGGGCTGATTTCTGGTTCGGTTTGGGGATCCCATTTTGCTAAAATGAAACAAGGTACCAAACATTTTTCTGCACATTGCTTCATTTTCCTTTGGCAAAATAGATACCCTCCGGCCCCCTTCCTGGCAGCAGCTGTGACACCACCAGAGAAGGTAAGCCCCAACCACCAGGCATGGACTGAAATTTGAACTAGCATTTGGTTCACATTTCTGGATGGTTCATGGTAGTTTGGCCAACCACAAACCATTGGGGACCACTTCTTTTCAGGTTTGTGCCCAGCTTTAGCTAGAACTGCTAATTTATGAGTATTTATCCTGCCGGCTGAGAATAATGGAAGGACGTCAGGCAGCTGGAAGACCACAGGCTCCCACTAGAGATGGAGACGAACTGAATAATGAATCACGCTTTCTAATGAATTTGGTGAATTTGTCAAAATTTGTCAATTTGTATTTGTCATAAATGGAATCCCTTGAGGGATACAAATTGATGAATTTATTTGCAATGTTTGATTTATTAATTTGTGGAGTCACCAAATTTGCAGGGAAGCTTCCCCTAACTCTTCACTACAACCCTTCCAAGGCTGCTACTGCACTTCAAACAGCAACCACTTTTTGTTTTGAATCGTCTTCTGCCCTCCCCTGTCACGTGGGTGCTGAAGTGATTCAGTATTCCACACTTGGCATTTTCTCATGAACCAGTTTCCCTGCCCGCACTTTGCTAAACTGTTTTTTGTTCTGATTTTGTCTGTCATTTTCCCATCATCTGCTTCTATTTTGGGAAAAAAATTAGGGTAACATCATACAGTTGTTCTTCCATTCTAAGTAATGTAGCTAATTTTCCACTTTTCCGGCGGCAGGATAAGGCATACAGAGGGGGAAACCTGGGGAAAACAGTGCATGGTGTCAACAGTTTCAGCCAAATCGCGGTCAAAAGGCGGTCTAGAAATCAATTTAAAAAAACACCACCCTTGGTGGCCGTCACAAGAAAAACCAACACAGCGGCCAAAAAGGGGTGTGGCCAAGGGGGCTCCGCAGAAAAAGCAATTGGAAATGTGGTAGGTGATTTTAAAGGTGATTTCACTTTAAGCAAAAGGTGATTCAAAACCTAAGTGTGGTAGGGCTCCAAGTGTGGGGAAGATCTGATAGCTGGTTCCCAAGTTATGCATCCCCAAAGATCCACCCCCAGGAAACTTTGTCCCAAGTAAATAGAAAGACCTAACTTTCAAAGAAGCTTCCTTGATCTCTCTACAGTCCCTCTAAGTTTGGTGAAGTTTGCATTTTCCCAAGCCAGTTGCTAAAGGACATTTTTCTTGGGGTCCCACTTTGGGGTTATATAACTCATATGTCTGAAACCCATTTTCACCAAATTTTCTGATAGGCTGTAGAGGAGAGTCATGGAAGCCTTCCCTGCGATATTGATTTGGTGATTTGTCACCAGAAATTCATTGATTCATGAATTCATCAACCCCAATCAGTCATGGATCCTGATGAACCACAATTTTTTTTTTATTTTTTCCCATTTCTAATTCCCACCTCTAAATGATAGCACTCACACTCAATCTGAACGATTGAGGGACTCTTCAACCCACTGCAACCTCCTCAGGGGGCTGGCAGGGGTTGTTCCTCCTGGATTTGTCAGCAGCCTTTGTTACCATGGACCACAGTATCTTGCTGAGCCAGCTTTCCAAGGTGGTGATTGGAGGCACAGTTTACAGCTGGCACTGGTTCTTCCTTGGTTCGGTTAGGTTCATTTAGTTAATGGAGGGGGACGGAGATGTCTCCTACCTGGTGCTGGTCCGGAGGTCCGGTCTTTCTGGCTCCTGGGATGGCGACCAGGAAAAAAAAGCCGACAGCCGCACTACAGCTGTAGCGCGGCCATGTGGTCGGCAGTAAAAAAATAACATTAAAAAAGAAAAGAAAAATAATAATAAAAAGGAGCACTGACCAGAACCCAAGGGTGGCCAGGTCGGCACCCCGTAATAAAAAATAAAATAAAATAAAATAAAATAAAATAAAATAAATAAAATAAAAGCACCAACCAGGCCCCAGGGGCCGCACGGTCGGTGCTGAAAGAAAAGAAGAAAAAAAAGCCCTGCGCTACAGCTGTAGTATGGGGCCTGAACCCAGAAGTGGGAGGGGGGATAAAATAAAAATAGAAATAAATAAATAAATAAGGGAGCTCCGACTGGACCCCAAGGGTGGCATGGTCAGCACCCTAAAATAAAAAATTAAATTAAATTAAAAAAACCAACGCTGACCAGGCCCCAGGGGCGGTCGGTGCTGAAAGAAAAAAAAACATAAAGCCCCGTGCTACAGCTGTAAAATAATAAAGTAAAATAATAAAAAAAATTAAAGGAGTGGCCACCGGGCCCCAAGGGTGGCCTGGTTGACTCGTTGGCACCCTAAAATAAAGGGAATTTAAAAAAAAAACAAAAAAAAAAACAAAAAAAAAACAGTGCCGACCGGGCCCCAGGGGCCACGCAGTGGGCGCTGGGAAAAAAGGAGTAAAACAAAAAACAAATTAACGAAACAACGAAATGAATTTTTCTTTGAAAATCTGCAAAATATGAAACAAAACGAACCAACCTCCTTAACAAAATGGAACAAAATGAAACACCATTTTTTTTATTCATGCCCATCTCTACTGCTGAGTGCTGACAGCTCCAGGGTGGGGCTATTAATGCAGGCCTTTGACAGGGCCTCTCTGTTAAGAGAAAAGAGGGAATAAAATCTAGAAACAGTTGTGCACACAAAGAAGTAGACACAGTTCACTTGCTACAGCCTCAGCCTTATAAGATGGAGGTATGTGTGCTTTGGTGACTTTTATTAGTGTTGTTGATAAATCAGCTTGTTATAGTAGCTTAAATGCACAGTACCTTCCACTTCCCTGCACAGGACATGCAATTATTTAGCAATGATGGATAGACTGAGGAACAATGATGTTGAATGTTTGCTTGTTTATTTATTTATTTATTTATTTAGAATATTTTTACCCTGCCTTTCTCCTTGGAAAAAGGACAAAGGGCACCTATAGTAATGAGTGGCAGCGTACAGGCCAGACCATTTAAGACATATTCACGATAAAGAACAGGGAATTAGGAGAGGGGTCTTACAACATTCAAAGGGAATATGAAAGCGAAAAAGAGCACGCAAACAGTCAAAAGAAATATTCCATTATTAGGGATGGAAACTAACATGGGGACCACACCACAGGTGTTCTTGTGAACTCAGTCAATGCTATCATGAATGGTAATCCATCTAAATGTCACATGACAGCTAGTTTATTATTCAGTTTGGATGCAGCCTAAGAACATCCAAACTCTGTGCCTCAAGTAAACTGCCTGGCTTTTTTCCCCAGCTTGTCCTGGACTCGACACCTAAGAAACAACTCCTGGCAAATCCATCTTTTGCCATGTTATTACATATTGGTACTGCTCTGAGGAAGAGGGTTTCGCCCTTGAAATATTAGCAATATTTTGTTATTCTTCTAGTAGCCTAAAGGTATCACCTATTCCACTTTTGTATTTGTCTTTTGTGATGGCTACATGGCTCCTCAACTTGTTTTGCTTCAATTGGAAATACTGAGATACCAGGAATGAGCCAGCCCCCACTAGGTACCAAGAAAGAGGCAAATGGACCTTCAACAAGACTGCAACACTGGGTAATCTCCTTTTATTTGATCCAATTGGCTACATTCAGTGGACTTTTCCAAATTTTATCCCAGTCCTCAAATGAAATGCATGGGCCTTCAGCACCAACCCCCTCCCCCGTCGCTGACAAATCAGGGGCTTTTGGCCTGGGCAAGTCACATTGAGGAGAGGTGTGAATGTGTGTATGTGAGAGCTGTGATATGTCTTTGGAAGGACTGGGACTAGAGATGGGCACGAATCAAAAAAAATGGCATTTCGTTTGTCGTTTGGAGGGTCCATTTCGGTTCGTTTCCGTTTTTCGAGAATTTTTGCCAAAAATTCATTTTCGTTTTTGTTGATTTTGTTACCATTTCGTTACCATTTATTTCATTTTTTGTGATTTTTTTAGGATATTAAGCAATTCACTCATATTGCAGTAACGTAAACGAAACGCACGACAAAATTTCCGGTGTTTCTGTTCGTTTCGTTTCCTTTTACAGACAAAATTCGTTTGTCGTTTTGTTATGTAACGAAACAAAAAAATGAAAATGGAAACGAAAAATTGTTTGTTTCGTGCCCATCTCTAACTGGGACAATTAAAAGACCTCCCTCCCTTCAATTTGGATGCAGCCTAAAAACATCCAAGCTCCGTGCCTCAAGTAAACTGCCTGGCTTTTTTTCCAGCTTGCCGTAGACTCTACACCAGGGGTATCCAAACTTTTGGCAAGGAGGGCCAGATTTGGTAAGGTGAAAATGTGTGTGTGGGGGCGACCATTCAGCCTGAAGGGAGGAGAAAGGGTGTGGTCCATGTGCATCTGCAACAGCCACCAATGCTCCGGTTTCAAGGCGCCCAAGAGCCCGGCGGCTGTTGCACAGCCCAGGAATTGGCCCATGTGCACCCAAGATGCACCACTGCTCACATATGCTTCCCTCCCTTGCAAGGAGGTGGGGAAGACAATGCAGCAACAGACCCAGGAGTGGGTAGGCAGGGCGGGTGGCTGAGGAGATGGACGGAGGCAGCGAGGCCAAGCAAAACATAAAACTGCAAGCTGACGCCTCTAACCAGCACAGGGAAGGGCCAACTGGCGGGAATGAATGATAGGCTAAGCTGGCAGGGAGAAGAGGCTGAGGGCCACTCAACATTTTAAATTGGGCTGCATTTGGCCCCCAGGCCGGACTTTGGACATGGCTGCTCTACACCTAAGGAACAACTCCTGGCAAATCCATCTTTTGCCATGTTATTACCTATTGGTACTGCTCTGAGGAAGAGGGTTTCACCCTTGAAATATTAGCAATGTTTTGTTATTTTTATAGTAGCCTAAAGGTATCACCTGTTCCACTTTTCTATTTGTTCATTATTCAGGGAAAACTTGCTTGAAAAGGAAGGTTTTGCATTCTTTTGAGAATATAGCAGAGATGGGGCAGTCCTGGCTTCCAGTGAGAGGGAGTTGCAAAGTCTAGGAGCAGCAACAGAGAAGGCCCTTTCATGATGGAATGGAGAGAAAGGCCTGTCCTGATGACCTTAGCATCTGAGCCACTGAAATCAATCAGACTTGTGAATCAGGATGAACAGATTCCTGGAGGAAAAATCCATCACAGGTTACAAACCATGATGGAGATATGTAATCTCCAGGCTTAAAACCAGGGTACTTCAAGGGCAAGATGCAGGGGAGCGGTATCAGGAGACAGATATCTAGTCTCGTGCGCTCCCAGACGCATCTGGTGGGCCACTGTGAGATACAGGAAGCTGGACTAGATGGGCCGTTGGCCTGATCCAGCATGGCTCTTCTTATGTTCTTATGTTCTTATGTGTGCTACTCCCAAGCATAATCAAGCACATTGTCATCTACATTGTATGAATAGGGTGTAGATGAATGAAGAATGTTTCAGAGTTTCCTAAGATTCTGGAATTCTGGGTCCACAGATCACAGAAAGTTCTCCACTCCCCAGGGGCTGGAGGATGATTATAGCAATGCAAAGGTCTAAGTCCTAGGCCAGTGATGGCGAACCTTTTAGAGACCAAGTGGCCAAACTGTGACTCAAAACCCACTTTTTTTTTTTTTTTTTTTGCAAAATGCCAATACAGCAATTTAACAGGTGGCTGTGAAGGGGTGATATCAGGTGCCCACAGAAAGGGCTCTGAGTGCCATCTTTGACACCCGTGCCATAGGTTCACCAACACTGTCCTAGGACATGCTCTGTAGGTGACAAATTATTTCTGTTCTTGCCTTTCACATACGCAGCTTGGTTTCTTCTGCCTCACTTCCTTTCATAACACCACCAATGACCTTGGTGAGGGCATTTTCTCAAGACTAGTGATCAACTGGGATTAATAGTTTGATGCTGCATCTCAGGCCATCAGTATTTCCCAGGCGGTCATTAATCCCATTATTCTTTAATGGATCGGTTGCATCAAGAGACTCTTATGTTCAACTCTGTACCACACAAGAGGAGGCACAGAGGTGGAGAGTGACTATAATAAGACAGGCTCATTTAATTAACTGATAAACCAACTTACAGCACTTTTAGAAAGGAGGTTTTGGAAAAAGACACAGAAAAGCAGAAG
>JAHTLZ010000204.1:7538690-7550095 GCA_023846285.1 Phrynocephalus versicolor | reverse complement strand
CCCGCCATTTTGCGGTTCAGGTATTGTGGCCCCGCTACATCGCGCGATCACAGTACTTGCACCGTGGGGGGGGGGCGGTGGGGGTCGGCCAGGTCACTCTGTGCTGCCCCCCGTACCTCCGTCGCCCTCCGGGCACCTCCGAAGGGCCTCAGAGCCACTCAGGAGGGCTGCGCGGAGCGAACACATCGCTCTCCGTCACCCCTCCGCGCGCCTCCGAAGGGCCTCGGAGCTGCTCGGGAGGGCTGCGTGGAGTGAACACGTCACTCTCCGTCGCCCCCCAGGCGCCTCCGAAGGGCCTCGGAACCGCTTGGGAGGGCTGCGCAGAGTGAACGCGTCACTCTCCGTTGCCCCTCCCTGGGTGCCTCCGAGGCTTTTGGGACAGGCGCACGATCGCCCCCCCGCCCCCAGGGCCCCCCTACCCACTTCCGCATATCACGGATTTTCATGGATCGCGGGTGGGGTGGGTCCCTAGCCCCGGCGATCGGCGGGGGATTACTGTAGTAGTAGTAGTAGTTGATGAAAAAGCAACTGTAGGCCTGCCTGGCTTCATTGGGGTACCAGGTTAAAACTGCTTTCAACCCAAGATTCTAAGATTAAGGATCATGGCTTCACTCTGACTTACTGAATGGTGTATTTCTGTTGACTGTGCTGTTTTACACTCTGCTTTAATTACTGAACTTGTTTCATCAGGTTAAATCCAGCTGTTCATTTCAACTGCACTAAAGCCCTTAAGTGAATGAACAGGACTTCTTAATGCCACACTAATATAAGTGCCATCGATCGAATGGGACCTACGAATGGGAGCTCAACTGCTCACCATCATCCAACATAAATGGAATTTCTGCTAAGGACTTGAGATAGAGAATTTCCTATTCTTCTTCAAGTGCCATGTCCTCTTAGAACATTGGCAATCAGTAGCCTGAACGGGTTTCTATCTAAAGCTATTCTAAATACAGCAGCTGTGCTCACTGTGGACCATTGGCTTAAGTTCTTAAGCCAGAATGTTCTTCTAATGCTCCGGGCCACACTTCCCATCTATTTTTCCTTGAAGTATAACTTTTATAGCAGATGGTATTTCTTATTGTACATTATGTGTCTGAAATAGAGATGGGCACGAAACGAACAAATTTCCGTTTCTGTTTCCGTTTTTTCATTTCGTTACGTAACAAACTGACAAATGAATTTTGTCTCTAAAATGAAACGAAACGAACAGAAACACCGGAAATTTTGTCATGCGTTTCGTTTCCGTTACTGCAATATGAGTGAATTGCTTAAAATCCTTTAAAAAATCACAAAAAATTGAAATAAATGGTAACAAAATGGTAACAAACGAACAAAAACGAAAACTAATTTTTTGCAAAAATTCGCAAAAAACGTAAACGAACTGAAACGGACCCTCCAAACGACAAACGACAAACGAAATGCCATTTTTTTTAATTCGTGCGCATCTCTAGTCTGAAATACTGCAATTTTCTTCTCTTTACAGTATTGAGGATTTCTAACTTTTTATTCATGCACTGTAATAAAGCCACATGAGTGTACTTGGCTGTCCAAGGTATCTTCAGAATGCGCCTGTATGTCCACATTTCGAATGCTTCTAGTTTCCTGCTTAATGTGTCTATAAGGGTCCATGTTTCAACATCATAGAGAAGTATGCTGAATACATAGGATCAAAGTATTTGAGTACGAAGTCTGATAGATAAAGTTCCGGGTTGTCAAGACTTTCCTCATTTTCTGGAAGGAAACCATAAAACTTCTCCAAAATATGGATTAGCTACACTGGAATAGTAAAGATTATGTAAAATAGACGGGAAACTATTTTTAAACAAATAGCATAAAGAAACAAACCAGTCTACAGCAGCATAATATAGTTGGACCCCTGTATCCACTGATTCATTAACCACTGATTCAGTTATCCATGGTTGGCAGAGGAAATAATAATAATAATTATAATTCAGCAGCCACAAAGCATGCTACTGTCACAAACAGCAGCTGCAAAGCAAGCTACTGTCAAAAGACAGCAGCTTCAAAACAACAGTTTGGTGTTGTTGTTTTTTTCTGGCATTCTCTCTTATCCATGGTTTTCCTTATCCATGGGGAGACCTGGAACCAATTCTCAGCGGATACCGGGGTTCTATTGTAGGTTGGACCCATCATCCTCTCCCAGACAGTTTTAGCTGGATCTGAAAGGAACCCCCACATACGAGAGAGAGAGAGAGAGAGAGAGAGAGAGAGAGAGAGCAATGCTATTTTAGTCCCTCTCTTGAAAAGATACATCCTGCAAACCACCAGGTGTTAAAACTCTTCCCCAATGAATGGTTGCCATGTAGCACAAAATTTTCTCTCAGGAAACACCTTCCAGGCTCAGATAGGTTCTACCCAACAGCTCATCTTACCTTGGGGTTGTTTATTCAGCTATTTATGTTTGGGTTGCTGCTGCTGCTGCTTTTTTCCATGTTAGTAATCTTTGATCCTTAAGCATCAGGCACAGAATAATCTACCGCCTTTTCATCCTGTGAATATGTGTGCCTATTAAATTCAGCTGATGCACAGAGTCATGAAATTCACTTTATTTCAAAATTTGGAGCAGATCAGAATTTCATCAAAAGTCACACCTTTATTCAGATTTATGAGTCAATTTTGAATTCCGGTGACCCTTTCCAGGTTTTCTAGGTAGACAATATTCAGAAATGGTTGGCTGTTCCCTCCATCCTGGGAATGCACTGGAAGTGTGCCCCTTGCCCAAGGCTACACAGGCTGGCTCTTCTCCTGGAGGTCTCATGGGGAATCAAGCTCCCAACCTCCACTGCCAGAGTCCTAAACCATGAAGCTATCCAGGCAGTCATTGGAAAGTATGTGAGGTTTTTAAAATGCATGCATGAGAGAAACCAATACAGAGAGATTCATCCACCCTTCTACTCTGCATCTCAGGATTCAACCCATTGCTTTTTTTTAAAAAAAACTTACAATACAATCTTCTTGAATGTAGAGCCAAGAGTTAGCCTTTGAAAAACTGATTTCATTCCATTTTTTTACACAACCATTCCCTTTGAGACAAAGAAGTTTGCCTCAGAATATAACAAAGAGTGACCCTTTTAAAAATACAGTGGTACCTTGCACAAAGGAATCAATTTGTTCCAAATGAAAGTATGTTACGCAAATTTTCTTTTATACAAATCTTCCCAGAGGGATGTATTGAAGATGGAGAAGTCCCATCTTTATGTTGTACAGATTCTATGTTATGCAAACTGTTTGTTATATAAGGGTCCACTGTAGTTCAAATTTGAGTACACAAAATCATATATCAAATATATTATTATTACTTTTTGATAGAACAACACTAATTGATGAGCATCAGGATAAACATCAGGGCAATTGATTAGAATTACAATGAGCCAGCTAGGCAGATTCAAAGAACAAACAAACCAACAACAGACAAGATGAAAGAGTGCTAAATTTCAAAATCTACTAAATAGTATTTTAACTTAACACATTTTCAAAGTGAGCTCTTTCAAAATTTTAACAGTACAATTTCTGTCTGTTCTTGCTTCCTAGCCCAGTGTATACAGTTTTTGACAAGCATTTCAGCTTGATAAGGGAACTCTTGATTAGGCTCCTTGTGGAATTCCATTGTGCATAAAAACAGAATAATTTATATTTTGTCACCCGTGACAAATTAGACAGAAGATTAATACATGTGATGTCCTACAGAGACCTTCCAAAGGAGCCATTTAAAGATTAAGATATTCATTTACTCGAGCTTGCAGCTTCTGAGGACTGGTGTCCACTTCATACAAGATGTGCACCAAGGGAGGGGAAAAGAAACGTTCATGAATTAATGAGCAAACAAGAACATAATGGCCTTTGGTCCTTCTGGTTCTCTGAATTTTGCAAAGCGATTCATTAAAAAGACCTTTAGAAATGATATGACAACAGAACGGAATGAATGCGTGCTTCAAAAATGTGGCCCTTTCATCATCCCCCAGCGGGCACTTGCAAATGCAAGTGTACACTCCAATTGCAATAATTCGTACAAGTAGGCGACAGCGCAAACTTCCTTACTAATTTCATAGTTATAATTTTCCTTTTGGGCCACCCTTATTTTTTTGAGTTGGCTTACGGAATGCTGAGTGGTGCTGGCAGCGTAATATCCTGGTGCCTCTCTGGGCACCGATAATATCGCAAAGGTGTGTTGTGTGTGTTGTTTCTTTACAGTCGTGACCGGCTCTCCATGTCCCCATGTCCGTGGAGTTTTCTTAGCAGGAATACTGGATTGGTTTGCCAGTTCCTACTCCAGGCGTCTACAACATCTGGTGTTACTTTGTGGTCACCCATCCAAGTACTATCCAGGCCTGACCCTGCTTAGCTTCCAAAATCAGGCGAGATTGGAAGTGCTTAGGACACCTGGGCAGCATCGCAAAGGTAGGAAGAGTGTATTATCACCACCAGTTACTGCCATTGTGAATGGGCATTCTGCTTTATCTTCTTGCACATATTACCTCTTTCGTTTTCTGATCTTTTGGCCTTGCTCCTGAGTCCTGCCTCTGCACGTGGATACACGTGCATGTGTGGAGGCCTGCATACATGCACACAAACCAATTTTCTTCATGAAAACTAGTACAACCAAGATCTGTTAGGCTTGAAGGAGCTAGGTAAGGCTTGTTTGGCTCTACCTATAATGTTGTGAAGTCTACGTTGAACATCAATCCTTTGACATTTCATTTATAGACAAGTAGTGCCTTGATTTAAGAATGCCTCGGTTAAAGAAAAACTCAGTTTAAGAAAAGAAATTAATGGAAATGGGGATGCCTTAGTTTAGGGGGAAATTTCAACGGAATGCCCAGTTTAAGTTTTTTTTTTTTTTGCAAGGCATTAAAAGTTGATGTGTGATGTTCACACGATGAAAAGAAGAAAATGTTAAATGTAATGCCCCGGTTTGCCTTTTTTTTCTGGACTCCGGAACGGATTAATTGGTTTTCAATGCAATCCCATTAGAAAAAATGTCTCAGTTTAAGAAATGTTCACAATACAAAACGGGCCCGGAGAATGAATTAATTACTTAAACCGAGGTACCATTGTATATATAGAGGTGGAAGGAGGAATTCAAGAAAAGAATAATTACGAAATGTAAAACACAATATAGCAACCACTCTCAGAAAAGGCTAGATACGGAGGTACAAGGACTTTGATTTGTGAAAAGGGCATCAATCAGCAGATTGTGGGGTGGAGGGTTGATTTATATTGCTCTCTCCTTCCCCTTGCAACCTCTCATGTCAGCAGTTCTCAATCCATTATACTTAATGTAATCTAGGTGGGAAACAGGCTTCTTAGAGCAGTAATTTTCTTCCTATGTCCTCCTTTGAGTGTGATGCTCACTAATGCATAATTAACAATATAATTAATTAATAGACTGTACAGTTTAAAAACCAGTATAATTAATAGACAGTGCCATTTCTTTAAAAATGCATTATAAATATTAAAACCAATTAAATTTATTATCATACTTAAATGGAATACAATTAAACCCCACTTAAAGATACCTCGGTTTTGAAAAGCAATTACTGTACAATAAAACTGTAGAAAAATGCATCCTATCCGTGAATTAGTTTCTGGAAACCTGTCTGGTTTGTGTGGACTGGTAGAAGGACATCAAGTGCTCAGTGTGGTGTCGTGGCTTGAACTGAAGAGGCCTGGAGAGTTTAAATTCCCGCTCAGTCACAGATGTCCACTGGTGAAATCAGTTCTTAGATATCTAACTTACCTTGGGTTCATTATGTGCTGGCTCCAACTTGACAGCACTTTAAAGAAGAAGTAGAAGGACACTGGGGAAGTGACCAGCTCATTTTCTGTTGGCAGGGAATCCATTGTCTGGAAGCAGATGCTCAAAGGACTTAATTTATCTCATGCACCCATCAAATGTCCCTCTGAATATAGTGGGACAGAGAGAAGGTCCTCTGCCATAGATCTCAAACCACAAATGGGCTTGTATGGGAGAGTACGGGTGGGCGTACACTAGCATCAGGGAGTGAGCTGGAATGGGCCATTTTGGAATGGACAGGTTTGATTAGAACCCTAATCAAGACCTACGTTATCCATAGAAATCGCTCCTGCCAATTTCATGAAGTGTCTTCATTAGCAAGCCACATCAGGATATTGGAAATTTTCTCTCTGCTGCTCGACAGAAGGAGCAGAGCAAACAAAAATTTGTCTTTGGTTGTATAATGGATTATTGCTGATGCACTGCATAAGGTTTTGGTTTGGTTTGGTTTGGTTTTCAAAATATTTTCTTGGCCTTCCCCTTAAAAGGCTAATGGAGAAGCTGTCTGCAGCCAAAGCCACCACCATGGGTTCAATTGTGGGTGGTTTCTCAACTGACCCTTTAAGATAAGACAAAACAAAGTTGTTGTTTCTATAAAAGATGCAGACCATCAGTGATAGTCCATTATACAGTTTTTTAAAAAAAAATCTGCTGAGGAACAGAGGAAATGATTTATTTTTTCAATATCCTGAGGTGGCTTACTTATCAAGCCATTTCGCGATACTGACAAAGTCAACCCAGAAGGCTTGCTTTGGATGGGTTCCAGCAGTTGCACACAGAGAAGTGAATCCAAACCAGAGCCAAAAATTTAAAAGCTGCTGATAGTCATCTTTTCTGCTCAGAAAAGATGACTATCTGCTCAGAAGGTGCAGAAAAGATGACTTTGCAGACGGAGTGGTCTATTCCAATGAAGATGTCATCTGATTGCCATCTTTAGGAGCAGACCAGCCTGTTTCATCAGCACGCCAATGAGTGGGCTTAGCCCCCCCCCTGCACTTCTTCAGACAGCCTGGGTCTAAACTGTATAGGTTTTAGATCCATATACAAAGTCCTTTTAGACCAATGTCTCCACACAATGATGGACGACACGCTATCATGAACATCATTCTTGAATGACAGAGCTACATCCTAAAATCTGTCCCTTTGGACTCACACACAAATATTTCATCTTTGGCAATGGCAGATTGTTCCAGAACGATGGCACAACCATGGGCAGACAAATGGCATCCCTTCTATGCAAACAGAGCCACAGGCAGCTTGGAACAACAGTTTACTGGCTGCAGGAGAAGGTGCCAGCAGTGAGAACAGCTACTCTGCTTTTCTCTTTTAGCTGAGATGCTTTTCTGGATGCAGTTCCTGCTGCCAACACCCATGTATTCATAAGAGCATAAGAAGAGCCATGCTGGATCAGGCCAAAGGCCCATCTAGTCCAGCTTCCCGTATCTCACAGTAGCCCCACCAGGTGCGTCTGGGAGCGCACGAGACTAGATCTCTGTCTCCTGCTACCACTCCCCTGCATCTGGTCCTTGAAGTACCCCGGTTTTAAGACTGGAGATTACACATCTCCATCAAGGTTTGTAACCTGTGATGGACGTTTCCTCCAGGAATCTGTCCAATGCCCTTTTGAAGGCATTCAGGCCAGATGCCGTCACCACATCTTGTGGCAGGGAGTTCCACAGAGTTCATGGAGGGGCAACTCTGGATTCACCTGATGTATAGAGAATTTCCCCTTCATTGCTGTGGGTGGTTTCTCAACTGGCCCTTTAAGATGGGTAATTACAAGCAGTCACCCTGCACTGAGGAAGAATGTCAAGGACTTCCCTTGAAAAGCAAGGATTTTTGAGCAAGTGAGTATACCTTTAAAGGATGTACCTTTAAATGCCATTCTTTCCACACACGGCAATTATTTCTGGAACTCCTCATGGCAAGAGACCCATGCTATTGAAACATCCTGTCCATGACAAATTACTCTGATCCCAAGAGCTGAACTTTGCTGCTCCCACCATGATTAACCACTCATTGCCTTGTAAAGTTCCCGGAAGATACAAAGTGCTAGATAAGCACCACTAAGCATTATTAGGAATCGTTGCTCAGCCAAATGAGTGGGTCATCTGTCTGTGTCAAGGGACAAGCCTCTGGAACACCACTTCTCACCCTGCCTGGTGCTAGGCAAAAGAGTCTCTCTTGCACAACTCACAACTCCTAGGTGGAAGAGAGGGGTTGCCATCGGTAGAAGTGAGGGGTTGCCATCCGGGCGAGGTTATTCTGTCAACCAGCTGAGGTTATCCTGGAGTTGAGTCATGGCGACTGGACTTCTGTTCTTGTGAGATCAAAATGTGTCACTATTCATCAAAGTAGCTTCATCAGTCTAAGGAAAGTTGGTGTGAGGTTTCCAACTTTGAACTATAAATTGGAAGCCTTACACCAACTGTCCAGACCGATGAAGCTACTTGGATGAGTAGCAAAATGTTTTGATCTCACAAGAAAATAAGTTCAGTTGCCATGACTCAAATTCCAGATCAGCGGAATTTTATCATCATCATCATCATCATCATCATCATCATCATCATCATCATCATCACACATCAGACAAAACTACGCTGGATTTTGTATTACAAATCACTAGTTGTGTTAACCATGAGAAGAAAGAAAGGATATAGAGCATTTGCAAATTGATGGAACTCTCTCTCTCTCTCTCTCCCCCCTCCCTAAAAGTTTTCCCTCCCCCTCCAAAAAACTGCATCTGGGAGATATGCAAATCTGTCTGAGAAGAAAAGAAGGTGAACCACCAGGTGAACTTTAATTGTAAATGCCTCTAATTAACGTTTTCACAAACTGCTAATCCCTTTCCTTCTAAGCCTGAGTGCCACTTGAAAAGCATCACAATCATTTATTTGTTTATTTATTTTCAAAGCATAAAACAGCTCTGCTCGGGGAATTGGGCGGATGGTTCCTGCCTGTTCCTTTGTCAACGCAGGTTGCTCAGAGCATCTGAAGAGGTGAGACTGAGACTTCATGGAAGAACCATGAAGCTGGCTATGGCGACAGGACAAAGAGAAGGACAAGCCAGACTGCCTTTCTTGTCAGCATGCATGGTGTGAGCAGAATAGATACAAGGAGGCTTTCTCCTGCTCGCTCTTCCAGTGCTGGGACTGATATCCAGGGAAGGTAATTGCAAGAATGCACTTCTTGATGTTAAAACATGAGCAAGATCATTGAAATTTGTGTAACCAGTGGGTTAGTAGAGTAGAGATGGGTTCGTTTTTGAGCACTTTGGGGGAATGTGCCTGCTTACAATGAAACAAAACAACCAACTATGATTGGCCAGGTGATTTGTGTGCTTCATGGTATGTGTGATTTGGGACTTCCTGGGCTGGTAGAATGGCCCCCGTTTGAGTTACAGACTCCAAACTCACAGTCTTTAGCTGACACTAGAGATGGGCACGAATAAAAAAAATGGCATTTAGTTTGTCGTTTGTCGTTTGGAGGGTCTGTTTCGGTCCGTTTCCATTTTTCGTGAATTTTTGCAAAAAATTCATTTTCGTTTTCATTTGTTTTGTTACCATTTCGTTACCATTTATTTCATTTTTTGTGATTATTTTAGGATTTTAAGCAATTCACTCATATTGCAGTAACGGAAACGAAACGCACGACAAAATTTCCGGTGTTTCTGTTCATTTCGTTTCATTTTAGAGACAAAATTCGTTTGTCGTTTCGTTACGTAACGAAATGAAAAAACGAAAACGGAAACAAAAAATTGTTCGTTTCGTGCTCATCTCTAGCTGACACTCCTCCCCACCCCCTCAAACTCTGGCAAAAATTGGATTTGGGACCTCTGACTTTTGGCCCCAAAGCAGGTCCTACCAGGAAAGTGTTCTTTAGCTGCTGGAAGTCCCCATTGCATGAACCATGAAACGGGTTGGTCCATTGGAAAATTCATGGAAGTTCATGGTTCATGACTTGTGAACAGTAACAGAATAGTGGCAGTCACAAGCTACCATTTCCCAGTTCATGCCCATCTCTATAGTTGATTAATAAGTAACCAGGCAAGCTTCTGTATCTCATCCACCTTGACTTTTGCAAGTGACTGTCCACTGATTACATTCTTCTTATGTCAATACTATAAAACAGTTTTGCTCCTTGCTCTCTATCATTTGCAATCGATGGGTGTCCATCAAGGTGCTTCCATGTAGATTTTCACTGCACTTGCACACACGGCTTTGCATAGACTTGATTCTGTTTTACCCTGAATGGATATCTTGGAAAAATAAACAAAGGCTTTTCCATTTATCTGGAAGTTGAGTCATGGCAACTGGACTTCTTTTTCGTGTGAGATCGAAATGTTTCACTACTGATCCAAGTAGCTTCATCAACTTTCCTTAAAGTTAGTGCAAGGCCTCCAGTTGGTATAAACTGGAGGCTTCACACCAACTTTCCCTAGACTGACGAAGCTACTTGGATGAGTAGCAAAATGTTTCAGTCTCACAACAAAAGAAGACCAGTTGCCATGACTCAGCTTTGAGATAACCTCAACTGGATGTCGGATAATCTTCATAGATATTTTTCCATTTCCTTTAAAAAGTGCATCCTGAATGATTTCTCACAATGCAGAGCCATAAGCTCACCTTAGTGCCTGCTGCGCTCCACCAACAAAATTACCCTGAATCCCTATGTTTCAGACAATAGGAATTGTAGACCCACCAGAACCCTTATACTGAGTCAGACCATCAGTCCACCTTGTCAAGAATTGTCAACCTTGACAGTCAGCAGCTGCTCAGAATTCTAGGTAGAAGAAACTAGGGACTGAACCAAGAAATCTTCTACATTCAGAGCATATGTTCTATACTCGCTAATAGAGATGGGCACGAAATGCTAAAATTGTGTTTCGTTTGTTTGTTTCTTTTTTCTTTTCATTTTTTGTTTTGTTTAAAACAATTTTTAAAAACATTCATTTTGTTTTTCCTTTCATTTTTTGTTTTATGCTTTTTATGTGTCTTTACGTGTTTTGTGTGTTTGACTGTTTATGTTTTATGTGTTTTTACTGTTTTTCAGGCACATTGGGGGGGAATGGCCCCACTTGCTTCTGAGGCTTCAAAAAAAAAAAGCTGTAAAAGCTTACACCCCCCCCCATGCACCTAAAGGAGGGGGGAATGAAAAACGAAACAAAACAAAACAAAAATTTTCATTTCATTTCATTTTGCTTTTTGAAATCAGTTCAATTTTTCGTTTTGCTATGAAACAAAATGAAAAATGAAAAATGAAATAAAAACTGTTTCGTGCCCATCTCTACTCACCACCCCTACAATGTGTGGGACATGATGATTAGAGAGAGAGAGAGAGAGAGAGAGAGAAAAGAATGTTGTTGGATTTCACTGTTTCAATGAACGTGATTCTTTTCTCACATCTTGAAATGTCCTGTATGAGAAAAAGAAAACACAGTTTCCTCTGGCCAAGCTCCTTTGGCTTGGCCTTCACATTCACAAACTGAAGATGCACTGTAGACTGCAGAAAAGGCTGCCTTGCATTCCGTCAGTTCAAAACTTCTTCTTCTTCTTCTTCTTCTTCTTCTTCTTCTTCTTCTTCTTCT
>JAHTLZ010000204.1:7502841-7535579 GCA_023846285.1 Phrynocephalus versicolor | reverse complement strand
AGTAGTAGTAGTAGTAGTAGTAGTAGTAGTAGTAGTAGTAGTAGTAGTAGTAGTAGTAGTAGTAGTAGTAGTATAACCATAATTGTCTACTTTCTTTTCTCCTTATGGCGCAAGCCTAAAAGATTACAACACAAAGTGTAATTCCCTGATTCAACAAGCAATGGCTGGAACAGGCTCTTTGGGCCTTTTCACACGGCCCCTAAGATCCGCTGGCCCCTTAAATTCAGACCAGAGATCTTGGGGGTTCGTTGCTGTTCCTCCGTCCTCACCCCTCCGCACTTCCTTGCTCCTGTCTGCGTGAGGGGAGGGAGGGGAAAAAAGGGACAAAAGAATAAAGGCTTACCTCCTGGTGCCGGTAGAAGCTGCTCCGAGCCGTCACTTCCTGATTCCTTCTCTTAAAGGGGCGGGAGGCAAAAACAACAACAACAAAAAGAAGTGAGGAGAGCCCGGCACATCCGCATCAAGGATTTTTCACCTCCCAAGAGCAGGTACAAGAAAAGTGCGCTGGGACATGCTTAGGTGGGCGGGGTCGCACTTAATTTCCTGTAAACTCCGGAGCTGGTGGGGAAACATTTTTAAGCTCCGGAGCTGGGAGCTTTGCCCCGGAGTTTAGGGGTCATGTATAAACAGCCTTTATTGGAGCAATGGGACTTTTCAAGGGTCAACTGGGGCATACCATAAAACTTAACACTTTAAGTTTAGGGCATCCAGAAGTTACTGTCACTCCCAGAGTCCTTTGAAGGAAGGAAACCCCTATAGAGTCTCTTTACTCTATATAGTGCCCTGACTTCTGTACTGGTTCTAGGACACTGCGCAGGTGTGCCCGTCATGGGGTGCCACCTGCAACAGTATGCTGTCAGTCAGATGTCCTTGGAGGTGGAGGATGAGGTCATCTTCCTTCACTATACCTCCCCCGTCTCCGCTGGCAGCCATGAGTCCATGGGTAAGGCAGTCCTCTCAAGATGCAAGGCTCAATACTTTGACCTAGCTGAGATCTCCTGGGCGGCGAGGCATGCAGCAGGGAGCAGGCTGCTGGACATCTGTGTATACCCAGCTAAGCTGACTGGGAAGTTTTTCTGATGGAGCTTCCTTGGCCAATGGCATGCTAGATGCCGGTCCTTAAGCATCTGAGCCTCTTGACTTGGTCCTGACAGACCCAGACAACTTCCACAAGCAGCATCAGCAACTCACCCCAGTGTCCCATCTCAGGATACTTTCCCCCACCCGTCCATTAAATTTTCCAGCAGCAGTAGTACTTCTTGGGCTTTGTAGGGAGATGAAGAGCTCCCTATTGTGAGTGGGGGAATCCCTGCATGTCCCACAACTGCTTCAAATGCTGACCCATAGTATGTCTCGTGCTCTGCTCTGAGTGTTATGGTGGCAATGTGGTAGACTCAAGAAGAATATGTTTCATCCCACAGACCAATCAGTAGTATTTCGACAGTAGTATTTTTTCCCATTAAGCAAAGGAAGAAAATATGAAAGCAAAGTTCCTTTTTAAGAACTATAACTAGGATAGTAACTAATTACTTCATTACTTTTTGAGCTTTGGAACTATGACTAATTACTTTTGAAAACTCTGTAACATACAGAGCAGACTGCCTCTTAAAAGGCAATGTAGACTTTCTCTTAATAAAAACATATTTTAGAGGGCTTATTCATGATGAATAGTTCAAGAAATAACACTGTGAAACAGCAAGCTTTTGAAAAAAAAGCAAAATAAAGAAGCAGCACTGGGTAAACAATTCTCAACTCCTAACCTGAGGGTCAAATGGAATCCTTCTACAAACAAAAGCAGGCTGACAAATACTGTTGTATTTACCTTGAACATGTTCCAATTGCTTTTAGGAAATAATGCTTTCTCTTCAGCAAGCTGTTTTTGCAGCTTCCAGGCAAAGAGCCGCATCAGCCTTTTAACAGAAGTGATAATGCACATTCGGCAAAAAATGTTATCCTTCCACATTTACAATCCTATAGGCAAACAGGCAAATATTAATCCCTCAGCTGCCCTGCCCAAAAGGCCTCTTGTGGACAACAGACCTGGGTCATGCTATGTCTCCACAGGGATCTTACAATCATGTGGTTTGATCATCTGAAGACATCCCCTCCAGCTTAGAACTGGGAGGGTGGGAAATACAGCACTGCCAGGCAAGCAGCATCAAATGTTCTGAGATTACATAAGAACCTAAGAACAGCCTTACTGGAACAGGCCACAGCCCATCCAATCCAGCATTTTATCTCACACAGCAGCACAGTCTCACATTTTATCTCATACAGCAGATGTCTTCAACTGCTTATGATTCCCTGCAAATGGCATTGAGAGATATCCTCACACACTCTCTCAGTTTTTATTACCCTGTATAATTTAGCATTCTTGGCAAATTTGGCTACCTTGCCATTTACTCCTACTTTTAGATCATTTATGAAGAGGTTGAAAAGCAGGGATCCCAGTACAGAACCTTGGAGGACACCACTCTTCAGCTCCTTCCACTTGGAGAAGTGTCCATTTAGTGCTACCCTGTGTTTCCTGTGCCTTAGCCAGTTGCTGATCCAGGACAAGATCTGTCCCTTGATTCTATGACTGGCAAGTTTATTCAAGAGCCTTTGGTGCAGGACCTTGTCAAAAGCCTTCTGAAAGTTCAGATGAACAATGTCAACTGGATCTCCCTTATCCACATGCTTGTTGACATTCTCAAAGAATTCCAACCTATTAGTGAGCCATGATTTGCCCTTGCAGAAGCCATGTTGGCTCCAAAACCTAAGATCAGGTCAGTCTGGTGTGATTTCTTCCCTGGATGTGCAAAGGTGCCTTCACAGATTCCACAAGGTACTCTGAGTGCAAAATAACATCAACCTTGATTTGGGCTGGTTGGGTAGCTCAGTGCTCAGTTCCCCCACTGTGTCTCCTGTGAGTAGAGCCAGCTTGTGTGACTTTGTGCAAGGTGCACAGTCCCAGGGCACCCCCAGTGGAAGGGAATGGTAAACCACTTTTGAGTATTCTCTACCTAGGAAGTCCTGAAAAGGGTTGCCATAATTCAGAGTCCACTTGACAGCATATTAAGATCATAATTATTTTGATTTGGGCAGCAGGATTGGACTTAGCTGCTCTGCTTAAGGCATATTCGTGGCCTGGGCAGGACTGCATACTGGATTTGGAGACTTCCAAAATCAACAGCTGATTTAAACAGAGTTCTAGAAAGTATGGATCAAAGCAGAACAACTACATTTGATGTTTAGGGTGAAAATTATAGCTGGGGTTGTGATCCAAGCCACACCAACAGGTAAGGACACAAATCACTTCAGGCATTTCCTCTTTAATTGTCACAAAATTAAAGGGAACAGGTGTACTATAGGAAAGTCTTGACAAGCCAAGACTTACCTATCAGACTTCATGCCAGAATACTTCAGTCTTATGACCAGTGGTGCCTCTACTTACGAGCGGCTCGACTTAAGAGCAATTCGACTTGCGCACAAAAAAACTGTTGGTGCTTTATCTGCTGCCTTACAAATTTTAAATGCTGTTCTACTACCCTATTTACTTTATTTTATTTTTTGATTTTTAAAATATATTTTAGATAGGGCTGCTCTACTTAAGAGTTGTTCGACTTAAGAGCATGCATTCAGAATGGATTAAACTCATAAGTAGAGAAATCACTATATTTAGTAAACTTCTCAGTGGTGTTGAGACTTGGACCTTTACAGACGCATTATGTAGGATGCTGGAAGCACTTGAGATATGGATGTAGAGATGAATTCTGAAGATACCATGGACAGCCTGAGTCAGTAATGTGGCTGTACTATAGCATATGAATAAAAGGCTAAAAATTCTCAATACTGTAAGAGAAGAAAATTATAAAATTTTGGTCGCATAATGCGCAATAACAAATACCATCTGCTGCAGGTTATCCTTCAAGGAAACATAGATGAGAAGCATGGCCTGGGGCATAGGAAAACATTCTGGCTTAAGAATTTATGCCAATGGTTCCCAGTGAGCACAGCATCTCTATTTAGAATATCTTTGGATAAAAGTCAGATCATGCTACTGATTGCCATCATTCTACAAGGGCATGGTGTGACGATCCCCCTTTCCAGAGGCTGAATTGTGATGGGAATGGGAATGCTGCCACCTTTTAAACTCGTCGCCTCATGAATTGAGACTGACTCAGAGATATATAATAAAACATTGATGAAGTTTATTGAGAAGATAATAACTATAACAATATCTGAGGATGGTATGCGTTGCCTTCAACATATACTGTAACAGATTTAATCAGCTCCACAAGTCTCCCTGTCTTAAATACCTAGTAAACAGTGTAGCCCTCACTGCCTGACAGAACTCTCAGAGAAAAGTGCCCTCCCCCAGCACTCCCTCTCAACTTAACTCAACTTCACTCAACTGCCCTAACTGCCTAGGCTCCACCCTTTTATATCATACCATTCCCCGCCCTCAGGCTGGGATTGGCTGATGATTTGCATATTCATCACTCCTGTCGGCAGAGTTTGTCACACATGGCACTAGAAGAACCAAGCCAAGGGTCCATCTAGTCCAGCTTCCTGTATCCCGCAGTGGCCCTACCAGATGCCTTTGGGAGCACATGGGTCAACTGAATACCTGTATTCTGACACCACTCCCCTGTGTATGGCCTTTTTGAAATACTCCCCTTTTAAACCTGGACATAACACATGTATCTCCATAACGGCTTGCAGCCTGTGGACCTTTCCTCCAGAAATCTGTCCAATCCCTCTTTAAAGTCATCTAGGGCAGATGCCATCACTGCATGCTGCAGCAACTTAGTTGAGGAAAACATCTTGGATTGTTGCCTGACTTTGAAATCAAAGGGAGACTTGAAGTTTGCAAATAGGAAGCAAATAACTGTATAGAGGTTAGTTGTTACAAGGTGTACATTCAGATTCAGATTTAGAGAATGAGTGAATCGGTTTGGATGTGCTTCACTCCAGACAAAAATCAGGATATTTTTCAAGCTGCGAACTGGCCTCCAAATTGGTTTGGAGGACCCATGAGAAACCCCAATTGTGGTCTTCTATTATGCTTCAAGCTTAGGAGAAGCTCTACAAGAGGGTCAATGAAAAAGCTTCCATTAAGAAGACCCTCTTGCTTAATTGAGATGTTGTGATGGCACATGAGAGGGAATGGTGCTTAAGACACTCAGGGCAAGCTTATCCAATTGTTTGCTGTAACCTTTTACAGTACCATTCTAAACTTCAGGTCTTCAATCAGCTGCTAGCTATCTTCTCAAGATAAATTATTGGTATATAATGCTGTGAAATGGGGCATCTTATAAGTGGCCCTGTTGGAAGCAAATGATGGGTTCAAGGACCATGTGTTCAATTGCTTTTTGATTAACTTGGTATTAGCTGAATGCTTTGTGCTTCTTTGAATTTTGATGGTTTCATTCTGCCAAATGATTTTTAGTTTCCCTTTAGATATGCCTGACCTTTTGTTCTCAGCAGTAGCTATTGTACCATTCCCTTTTAACCTTCCCCCAGTCTCTTTTCCATTCATTGAACTGTATTTTGCAGCGATATAAAAGCTTGTTTACTTTTCATATTACACCAAAGATGTTCTCTGACATTGATCCAAGGTTCCTTTTAGTTGATACCACTGTGGGGACCGAAAGCGGGATGGAGAACAAGATTTTAGCAAATATTAAGTCCCATTCTTGGGTATAATATTTGAGAGAATTGCACAAAACAAATTGGTTCAGAAGGACTTTATTGATGTATCTGATTTGATATGACGTCCATCCTTTCTTTCTTTCCAAAATGAGACTTCAGGCTGTTCATGAAATTAAAAACAATGCTGATGCAAACATGATAGATAGATAGATAGATAGATAGATTAGAGATGGGCACGAAACAAGCAATTTTTTGTTTTTGTTTTTCATTTTTTTGTTTTGTTACGCAACAAAATGAAAACAAAAAAAATTTCAAAACAGAATGAAAACGAAAATGAAAAATTTTGCCGGGTTTTTCGTTTTCAGTGTGGCAAATACATTGAACTGAAAAGAATGCTAACGAAACAGAATTTTTTTGTTTTTGTTTTTGTTTTTTCATTTTGTTACGTAGCGAGAATGAAAACGAAAAATTTGCAAAACCTCACCGAAAAACAAAAACGCACCGAAACAGACCCCCTAAACGACAAACGACAAACGAAAAACCATTTTTTTGAGTTGTGCCCATCTCTGAGATAGATAGATAGATAGATAGATAGATAGATAGATAGATAGATAGATAGATAGATAGATAGATAGATAGATAGATAGATAGATAGATAGATAGATAGATAGATAGATGATACTGTAGATGTAGATAGATAGATAGATAAGCAATTATCACAAATTAAAGACATTTTAATTTTAAAAGAATGATGGTGTTGAGAACACTAGTTGGGTCTTGTCTTGAGTACTGTGTCCTGTTCTGGATACCGAATAGCCTTCAGACATTTGGGAAGAGATTAGAGAAGATCAGCAGGATGACCAGGGGGCATGAAAGATCTGGACACATTTCGCTTTGAGAAAAGAAGACAGAAGGGAAACAACAGCACTCTTTAAAGACTCCAATGTTTGTCATACAGAGGAGGGGCAAGAAGTCCAGGCAAAACATCAAAACAAAACAAAATACAAGATTAAAAACACGTGGCACCTTAAAAACTATTATATTTTAATGTAAGCTTTCATGGACATGTCAACTTCTTCAGATATCTAGTAGCAGAAAGGGCAGGAACTGTTCTCAGTCACTAGCGCAGGACACATAATAATGGAAGGGAAGGGAAGATAGAACATGTTAAGCGTTGTCCTCAACATCACTCAGCATCCTGTGACATGCTGATCAAACCATTCTTGGCTGATATGGGCAATTGCCTCCTCCTCCTTAAGGGTTATCTCCAACATCACAGAGAGACCCAGATTGTCAGTATCAGTCCCAGTTTCCACCTTCTTCAGGTCTGAGGGCTTCACGTCTCCTTTTTTTCCAAAACCGGAAGTGCCACAAAGGTCCCTTTGCGTTTTTGAAAGCAGTGTTGTCAGGGGCCTTTGAAATCTTTCCTCCCTCAAGAGTGATAAAATGGACCCTTACTTTCCCTGGAAGCTCCCCTAGGTTTTAACTGTCCATATTATACCCCAAATATCTTGACCCCAAATATCTTTTCCTAAGGCCCACACGGAAGTCCTTGGCAGGCCATGTATGGCCCAAAGTACCGAATTTTCCTGCAGATATAAGCCAAGGAAGAAATGTTACCAGTGGCCTTCATACAGTGTATGCCAGTGACATTTCTCCCGTCCTCCCTCTTCTCATTAAGTTGATAGAAACTCAAACGTTTCTCAAATGAGGAGACGCACTTGGAGCTCAGCCTGTTACTTCCCAGTAATAGGGCACATGGTTGGTTTCCTTTCTCTGAGAACAAATGCCTGCTATTTTCTCACCTGCCCGCTTGGATCCCCTCTCCAGGGAAAGAGAAGTGTTTCTGCAGCTTTGACTTTCAGGTCAAGTTACATCAGTGCTGTGAGAAGTCCCTCCTCTTCCTCCCTGGCTCCATTTGTAACTTGTTCCATTCCTTGGATTTCGGAAGGGGAAACAATACAACACGCAGCTCATTAGGCAGAACTTGGCTGCGTTGAAATGGTTTCAGGCCTTTGATTGCTTCTCCCTTCGATCCTTGGAAGGCCTTTCTCAATTTTTCCTGCCTAGATTTTATCACTGAAACACGATTTACCCATGTCGTATTGATCCCCATTTCTGAAAGGCTTGGAGTAGCCTATTTGGAATCTGACAGGCATTTATAGTTCCAGGCAAGGTTAGAGTTGGGGAGAGAGAAACACACACACACACACACACACACACACACACACACACACACACACAGGATTTGAAAAAGCTTTAATTTAAGCAATTTGACCTATATACTTCAGGGGATCTGGTTGCAAAGAAGAACAGTTTATTAGGAACAAACTGCAAAATCCCCCAGAATGATACTGATGTTGGCCTTGAATTTCTGGGAATGGTCCTTTTCTTTTGCTTCTGTTGCAGATTGTGTCTGTGGCCCTGCTTAAGGCAGGGCTGAACTCAGATCTTAGGAAATATTACTTCTGGGGACTTTCCAGAGAGGTAGTTGTGTTCGTTTCAGCAGCAACAGCAATAAAACAGGGTGGTGGGAAAAAACAGACATATTGTGGAATTTTAAAGACTAATACATTTACTTCAGGGTGAACATTTTACTTTCCTTCACACTCTGGGCATGGATGCACATAGCCACATTTATGCTGCAGCTGAAATGACACACCGAGTTGAAAACTCAGTAGAATTTGTAGTGATCCCTATAGCAGCACAAAATGTAAGCTCTACTGCAGTTTTTAAAAGGTGCATAATCCACACTTTTAATAGGGCTTCAAGTCCAGCCAGTGTCACTTCCCATGATATCTGCAAGGGATCAATTACAAGTCTGCCTCCCAAATGCTGGGAATTTTGGATATAGAAAACTCTATGTATAGCATTTTGGTACCCCCTAGTGGCCATTTTTGTCAATACATCTTGGAATTATGTATTTCAGGGGGTACATTAATATTTTCAGACAGTGGATAAGGGAATCTGCCGGTATTGATCCTAAAGATATGGTGGTCCTACTGTCTTATGAATTGTGATATCAGTGCCTCCTCTGCTTTCCTCATAATGATATAAGAGGTCCAGGTTTGGTATATACCAAAAAGCCAGGATTGAGGAGAACAAGGCTAGTGGACATATGCACTTGAGCCCATTGTGCCATGTGAAACTAGGGAACATCCACTCAAAATGAGGGTTGGAAGAGTGAGATCAGACAAAAGAAAATATTTTTTTACCCAACATGTTGCTAGTCTGTGGAACTCCCTGCCACAGGATGTGGTGATGGCATCTGGCCTGGATGCCTTCAAAGGGGGAATTGGACAGCTTCCTGGAGGAAATGTCCATCACAGGTTACAAACTGTGATGGAAATAGATGTGTAATCTCCAGGCTTAAAACCAGGGTACTTCAAGGTCCAGATGCAGGGGAGTGGTATCAGGAGACAGAGATCTAGTTTTGTGCGCTCCCAGATGCACCTGGTGGGGCCACTGTGAGATACAGGAAGCTGGATTCAATGGGCCTTTGGCCTGATCCAGCATGGCTCTTCCTATGTTTTTATGTTCTTAGTACAAAAACACCTTTGTGCTGAAACAGTCAGTACTGGCACCAGTTAGGAGCACGCAGAAATTGAGTGTGCAGACTTAAAAGTCACCTCAAATTCCAGATCTATACCTCAGTTCCTCCTTATACTGAAACATGTGTCCCCAGCTGGACTCATGGAGAAATCAGGAATTCTCCAAGATTTTCGCTGATGTCCTGAGACTGGGCAATGCAGATGTTTCATAGACACACGTATGTGATAGATTAAGCTCCAATATGTGCAACAAGGTTTACTCCGTACTTGGGAAAGTAAGTACTCTAGTCTTTGGGTTTACTACTCTTCAGCAGATATGCAGAGCTTTCAAGTGTCAATTCATCATGGTTGAAAGAAAGAAACAATTCCAAGTCAGGTTTCTCCCGGAAAGCATCGTCGATTTATATAACAAACAATACTTGAAAAATGACAAACTCATTTAAAACAAGGAAGGGGGCAGGGAGGAAACTCCACACGTTGACTTCTAAAAGAAATGTTCTCTTCTCGCAGGTGCGGGGTCTGCTAACTTCAAAAAGAAATATATATGAGAAATTTGTCTCACTTTCCTATGGAATTTGAAAAATAGCATTGTCACCCAAGTAATTTAACAAACATCATTGTCCTCAGCCTTGTGCCTCCCCTATGGGTAAGTTGACTATTCTCATTACTGTTCTTGGGCGCTTTTACACGACCCCTAAAATCGGAGGCAAAGGGCTCCCAGATCTGGAGCTTAGAATTGTTTTCCCACCAGCTCCGGATTTAAAAAAAATTAAGTACAACCACGCCTACCTCAGCACGCCCCAGCACACTTTTCAGGTACCTGGCCTCCAGGAGGTAAAAAATCCTCCGATGCACATTGTAAAGCTGTGAATGCCGGGCTCCCTCGCCTTCTGTTTGGTTTTTTGTCCCCGCTGCCCCTTTAAGAGACAGGAATCACTATGGGGGTGCTTGGGGCGGCTTTGACCGGCAGATGGAGGTGAGCCTGCATTTTTCTCTCCCTTTTTCTCTCCCTCCCCTCACACAGACAGGAACAATGGAGTGTGGAGGGGTGGGAACACAGGAAGTGTGACAAACCCCCACGATCTCTGATCCGAATTTGAGTTGCAGTCGGATTTTAGAGGTTGTGTAAAAGCGCCCCTTGTTGACTATTCTCATCACTGTCCTTGTCTGTGGATGATGGGTTTTTAAGTCTAAAACAGTTGGAAGGCACCGAGCTAGGAAAGGCTGGCTGCCAGTTATGCCCATTGATTTTAGAGGACCACTTCTAATTGCAAACATTTCATGGTTTGCCAAAGCCTCAGATAACTAATAGGGGAGAATTTTGTTGTGTTTATGTGTTTGTGGAGAATGATGAAATCTTACTAGGAAGGGAAAGGTTGTCATTGCCATCAATCTCATTCCTACTACCGAACTCGAAAGTCTCTTTTTAAGATGAATACTCCCAAAATTGACATATGCCTCTCAAAAGCTAGTACCTTGTTTCCTGAACATGGATTGAAAATCATGCATGTAAGGATTGAAACATGGATTGAAAATCATGCATGCAAGCATGCATGCTGTTCTACCAGGCTCTCCATCGCATGTCTGTTGTCACACTGATTGTAAGTTTAGCCATACTGTTAAGAACATAAGAACATAAGAACATAAGAAGTGCCATGCTGGATCAGGCCAAAGGCCCATCTAGTCCAGCTTCCTGTATCTCACAGTGGCCCCACCAAATGCCTCTGGGAGCGCACGAGACTAAATATCTGTCTCCTGATACCACTCCCCTGCATCTGGCCTTGAAGTACCCCAGTTTTAAGCCTGGAGATTACACATCTCCATCATGGTTTGTAATCTGCGATGGACTTTTCCTCCAGGAACCTGTCCAATCCCCTTTTGAAGGCATCCAGGCCAGATGCCATCACCACATCCTGTGGCAGGGAGTTCCACAGGCTAACAACATACTGGGTAAAAAAAAAATATTTTGTCTGTTCTCACTCTCCCAACCCTCAGTTTGAGTGGATGTTCCCTAGTTCTGGTATCTTGTGAAAGGGAGAAGAGCATCCCTCTATCAACTTTATTCACGCCATGTATTATTTTGTATGTCCCAGTCATACCCCCCCCTCAGGGGCCTATTTTCCAGACTAAAGAGCCCCATATGTTTTAGCCTTTCCTCATGAGGTCGGTCCCCTCGCCTAGTAATCATTTTAGTTGGTCCTACCCTATTCATTTAGGCAATGGGATACAATACAATCATTTATTACATGACTTGCATTTCTATCCCACCTTCCACTTCTCTCTTCTTTCAAGACAGAAGTTGGCAAGAAAAGCATTGAAACTGGCACTAAAAACAGATTAAACAAGCTAACAAGAACAGCAATCAATAAGTACAAAGCAAAATAACAATTTTGTTAAAAGGCCAGTTCAGAGACATGCATCTTCACACTCTTCCTAAATGCATCAATGAGAATGGATTGCCGCTCCAAGGGGAAGGGATTCCATAGATAAGAGCTGTAGAAGAGAACATTGCATTCTACTCGCCCAGCATGGTATTCGCAAGAGGGTCTAGAACTGTGGTGGCGAACCTTCGACACTCCAGATGTTTTGGACCGCAACTCCCATAGTCCTTTGTCATTGGTAATCTAGGCTTGGAATTCTGGGAGTTGTAGTCTAAAACATTTGGAGTGCCGAAGGTTCATCACCACTGGTCTAGAAAATGGCTTCTCAAGGCCATGCTCATTGTCCAAGGAAACATTTGAGCCAACAAGCACTGTAACTGAAGCACACACTTTGCAATGGACAAGAGCCAGGTGTGGCATTTACTCGTTGTAATGAGTGATGGATGAGAAGTGTCTGTACTGATTGGTGGGTTTGTAGACCAATGAGAGAGTCTCAGGAGTGGCCTGAGGGAATTTAAGGCTCTGCTTAGCACTGATTTAGTCAGAGAGGGAATCTGATAGAGTCTGAAAGAATCAAATAGGGGGAGACAGGGACTTACTGGAGAAAAGAGAAAGAAGAGATAGGACTTTTAGAGTCCCATCCTATCTATCTATTTAAATAAAGTGTCTAGGGTTTGTGAAGATAGGAACTGGGTGTGCATATTGTGACTGGAAAAGTGCCATTTTAATAGTTTACTTGATGCAGCTTTTCTTCATCCCCTTGTTCTCCATGACCTAGTAAGCAGTACAGCTTGTAGAAACTGTAAGCCTGCATATCACTGCTGGAATGTTTTAGGAATGAAGTAATGTTTTTCCCTACAAAAACTGTGCTTGTACTGATAAGCATATATGGTGTGGTGGGACTGTGGTAAAATTTAGCCAATGGAATGCTTAGAACAACTTTAGTTAACACTTTGCAATTATAAAAGCACCCTCCTTAACATCTTTCTTTGTCTCACTCCTTGTGATACACATGGGCCCATGTTCTCTGAATAAAGTTATATTATTCCACAGGAATCATCTTCGATCTGTTCTGAATTCCTGTTTTGGGGGTAGTTACCTCCCCTTTGAGGTAACAATATGTTCTACTTTATTAGTAACTAAACCCCAAGTGGGTTTGAGCAATATTCTTCTTTTTGTTTGTACCTCAACACATTACCCTTAATGATTTTGATTCTACCTTGTAATTAATCAATTTCTTTTATTTCTATTCAATTTAAAAACAGTCTGAAGGCTTTATTTTACTGGTGAAGCTAGTTGGTGGCAGCAAAAGAGAAAATTAGAAATGGTGTTTGTCAATAGCCTGTGAAAGGGCCGGGGGCAAGCATGTTAATGCTACACCAGGTTCAATGCCCACCATGTCCCATGTCCAGGGAGGACAAGAATGCTTCCTGAAACTTGGCAGATGCCGTACCCATTCATATCATTAATACTGGATTAGATGAACCAATGAACTGATCTAGTTTAAGGCTGTCTCCTATTTCACCATGGCCCTGAGGGACTATTGAGTGGTGAGAACTATAGGCAGAATTCTGCTGGAAGCTTCCATTTCACTGAGGAAGGAACACAGGGCTCCTAAGTATTTCTGATCACCAAGTCCTGCCACTTAAGATGGTGGCAAATGTTTCATGAAGCTGTGTTTTGTTGCTGGGTGGGTGGCTCAGTGTTTTGGATATCTGGCTATGGAGCCAGAGGTGCAGGCCTCCTTGACAGGGGCTGGTCTCCATGATCCATAGGGTCCATGCCAGATATGTAGTCCTAAGATCATCATTGTCAGTGTCATCATCACATAAGGCATGAAAATATTGGTGGACAGAACTGAACCGCCATAAAGAGGGTTGGGGATCTAAATCTAACTGAGGCATCCCACCTGGGACCTTGTAATCTCCGAACTGGACCTCTCCATACAGTGCCACATAATTCTTTGTCTCTCAGGTGATTACTGGTGAGCAGCAACCCTGGGCCACATGAAGTGACAGATTAACTCAACTGATATAGCTGCAAGCCTTGAAAGCTGTCACTGCAGAGACAGGGAGTTACGTGATACTGCGTACAGAGGACAGATGTTCCTTCCTGGTGCACCACATCAATCACTACCATGAGGAAATAAAACTGTTTTATTGCAAAGAAGGCATTAGGAGCCTCAAAAGCCTGTTTTTTGCATACACCACCTGGTGTGCTATCTTCTTAATTTCTCAGTCCTTTCTTCTCCTACTGTGTAGATTTATTCAAGAAAAAAAGATTACTTCTGTTGAGAAATAAAGATTGAAGAATGACTGCCCCGACTGAGACAAGGTTTGTGGTCAGGACTTTGCCCACTCAGATGGATCCTTGGCACCATAGAGTTCATGCAAACACCATGATCTGGAAGGAGGGGCCCAGCTTGATTGAGAGCTCACCCCCACCTGCCCACCAGGAGAGAATGAGATTATCTGGTCATTTCGGGGCCAGATGGGAATTTTTGGTCATCACTCAAATTGGCACGGAATGATGGCAAGTTTTCAGCCATCCTGTTCTCCCTTCGATGCAGAGCAGGGTGTTTAGTTACATCACCAGTCATAATGCTGGCAGGTAGTGCCAGAGGTACAGGGATTAAGGTATGCCCTGGGAAAGCGACCCTTAAGGCACTTGACAGCCCTCAGATGAATTAAATGCCATCAGTAGGGTAGTAGGATTAAACAAAGTTAAGATGACAATGGTAGGTGAAACTGTGGCCTGCCCTGGGCTAGTAGATTCCATGCAGGGAGGATGCTGAACAGGTGGGCAGCATCCTTCCGAGAAGGGAATCTCTCTGAATCCATTTCAAAGAAGAGAATGATACAATGTAGCACAGTAACTGCTAGCACCATGACCGCAGTCATACCTGCATTTTCTGCATAGTTTCCCGTCTGCGAACTATGCAGTAAAAGATTGCATGCTAACCAGGAAGAGAAGCACATTCTGGTCCCGGCCGACCACGCCCCTCGAACAGCAGTTTCAGCAAAGTTTCCTAAACCACCATCAGGGGCTGGATTTAGAAACTTCACTCAAAAATTCTGACTTGTTTGCTTCTGTTGCAATGACAGGACACTGAAAATACGCAGTAAATTCAGTTTCTCCCCTTTCTACCTGGCTTAAAAGACGGAGCCTTGGAAACTGGAGCCAGAGAGTAGGACAAAATGCATAGTACACAGGTTAGGACAGAACCAGAATAGGAAAGTACGACGCAGAGGAGAGGACACCAACTGCTCATTAAAAACCACGTGACCACTCCTGGAAAAAAATACACAGGAAATTTAAATGCGAAGGAAAGCCAGGTATGACTGCGGTCTATGTTCCAGATCCCCTTGACAGAATAAACACGGTTCAGAGTGAATTATGTTATCAATAAAATTGTGGCCCATTTTGAGCCCAAGCGAATGTGTCTTGCCTCTTTATTCTGGGCTGGGCGGGCAAAGCTCTCCGACTTCGGATCTGATGTGAGCTGGTTCTGCAGCCTGCTGATGCTGTAGCTGTAAGACTGCAAAGGTGCAGGATGTTAGGAAGACTGCAGACATAAGTCCTTAAAGCAGTATAGATGTTGATGATTTAAATAAATTACACTGCAGCAGAAAAGGAAAGGAGCTTTGATTTCTAACATAGGGCGCTTTTACACGACCCCTAAGATCCGCTGTTCCCTTAAATTCAGACCAGCGATCTTAGGGGTTTGTCGCTCTTCGTGCGTCTCTACCCTGGCTGCTGGCTGCGTGAGGGAGGGAGGAAAAAAAAGGACAAAATAAGAAAGCCTTACCTCCCCGGTGCCAGTGGGAGCTGCCGGGCAGGCCGCCGGTGACTTCCTGGTTGCTCTTAAAGGGGCGGGAAGCAAAAAACAAAAACAAAAAGAAGCGAGGAGAGCCCAGCACATCCGCATTAAATATTTTTCACCATCAAAGAGCAGGTACAAGAAAAGTGCAGCTGGGTCGCGCTTAGGTGGGTGGGGTCGCACTTAATTGTCTGCAAACTCCGGACCTGGTGGGGAAACATTTTTAAGGTCCGGAGCTTGCAGCCCTTTGCCGCGGAGTTTAGGGGTCGTGTATAAACGCCCATAAAGAACATACTTCACTGGGACCAGCTCAACATTTCCCTTGCTTAAAATGTCTGTTTCTTACTTTTGATTTCTCTATGTCTTTTTCATTTTAACATTTTAACTGCACAAACTCCAGGTTTAACACAAAGAGCGGCATTCCATTCCAGGGTTGCGCACATGCAGTAATAACCCAGTTGATCAATGTTTTGGCATTTCAGCAAAGGCAGTGTCCATCTCTACTTTTTAATATCCCCACTGCCCCAATATGTGATGTCGCATTTAAAACCTCTGGACATCTTCTCACAAGGCATTGCTCTAAGAAAAAGGGGACCTCCAGAGCCAGACACTTGGAGATTTTTTTGGACAGGTGTCACAACAACATGGCACAGGTTGGACAGCAGCAACAAAGGCTGATATGAGGACATTATGAGATTGCTGTGGTTCTCTTCTTACCTCCAGTGACGGACGACCTTGGGTCTCAGCTGCTGCCATTGTTTTCCCAAAATGCTTCTGGGCCCCAATGTCGTGCATTGGGGTTGGTCTAGCAGTGGTGGCGAACCTTCGGCACTCCAAATGTTTTGGACCACAACTCCCAGAATTCCAAGCCTGTATTGCCAGGGACAAAGGACTGTGGGAGTTGTGGTCCAAAACATCTGGAGCACTGAAGGTTTGCCACCATTGTTCTAGGGCCTGCTGCCCAAGAGGAAAGATGCAGGTCTTAGCCCTCTCTATTTGTCGCCAACCACTGACTGCTACAACTCCCATCCAATGTCCTAGGTACATATAGAGAAGCGTCTGATCCTTTGAGATGGGTTTCGCGTCCCATCATCCTCAACTTCTTCTCTAAGTGCTAAGGCATTTGTAAGCCACCTCACAAACAAAATGCAAACTATTTCATCCTCTCGTGCTGCTCATTGTAAGGCTTGTCTCTTCATCTGCAGAAATGGAGAAATATTTATTTTATATTTATTTATTTATATAGCTTGTATGCCGCCCACTACCCAAAGGTCTCTGGGTGGCTCACAATCAAAAACAATTAAAACATCAAAATACAATAAAATTAGAACAATAAAACCTGTAAATGCAATAAATACAGTACATTAAAAGCACACCACTAAAAATTGCCATCAGGACAATTTCCTGAGATGTCAGCTGGCACCCAGAGACCTGGTAACCCTTATGCTCATCTGTGGCATGTGTTGACAACACGACAACAAGAGGATACCTCCAGGGCACAATATATAAGCTTTTTGCTTCCTCTTTTAGAAAACCACATCTTTGACAATCACGCCTCCCTTGGAATGATGGATGTGAAGATCCAGTTTGCCAGAAGACCTGAGCTTAGAAACATTCATTATTATTGTTTTAGACTACACTTCCTAATATTCCCTAGTAATGTAAAGTAATGCATATTGGAGCAAAAAATCAAAACTTTATCTTTCAATTCATGGGCTCTGAGCTATCCATGATGGATAAGGAAAGAGATCTTGGTGTGTTGGTGGACAGCTCCATGAAGGTGTCTACCCAATATGTGGCAGCGGTAAAGAAGGCCAATTCTATGCTAGGAATTAGAGATGGGCACGAAACAAACTTTTTTAGTTTCCGTTATTCGTTATTTGTTTTGTTACATAATGAAATGAATAACAAACATTGTGATAAAATTGGAATGAACCAAACAGAACCACAAAAATTAGGTTCGTTACGTTTTGTTTTTTGTTAATGGCGAAGTGCAATGAAATGAGCTGTTTTAAATGTTAAAAATGCCCTGGACATCCATAAAAACACAGCAATAATTATTTATACTGTCTGATAATACCTACCGGGGGGTTGGGGTCCTTAAAACATTTGTTTTTGTCTTCTCCCATTGCAATGTATTTTTGTTTCTCTTTAAGGATGACAAAATGGATGTCGCCAGCCACAAAATGGAGGCAAGCCATGTGATGGGATCATGTAAATTCTTGGACAACTTCAACCAATAGCATGCCCAGGTTGCAGACTGGGCAGGTCTGGCAGCCACAGAGGGCATAAAAAGCTCTGGCAGCCCCCGTCCTCTTTGCAGTCTCCAGTGAGAATTAGGGTGGTGGGATTGCTGTCTCTGTGACTCATTATTTTCACTTTAGGCCAGCCAGGCAGGTGTGTGTCTCTGTGTTCCTGCCAGCTGCAGCCTGGCTCTTAGGGGAGAGAAAGAAGAGATTTCTCTCTAGCTTCAGTCCTGCAGCCTCCCTATGTTTGTGTGTGCACGTACCTCTCAGTGAATACCCTCCCCTGCCCCACAGTGCAGTCACTCTGCAGCTGCCTTGCACCCTGGGCAACGCCCGCCACTGCCTTTGCAGCCTCCCTGCGTACCTATTCTATACTGTGTCTCTGCCAGCATCAATTTTTTTTTAGTTTTTTCCCTCTGTTCTGGGGCGTTGGGGGATGCCCGCACACGGAAATACTTTAAAAATTGCGCAAAAAGCGGGTAAAAACAAAAACGAATAAATGAATAAATGAAAATGATTTTTTTTTCAAAAATTTGTGAAAAAGAAAACAACCGAAACGGACCCCTCAATGAAAAATGAAAAACCAAAACACTATTTTTTTCTATTCGTGCCCATCTCTATTAGGAATCATCAAAAAGGGGATTGAAAATAAAACAGCCAACATTATAATGCCATTGTACAAAACAATAGTAAGGCCGCATCTGGAGTATTGTGTACAATTCTGGTCACCGCATCTCAAAAAAGACATAGTGGAACTAGAAAAGCTGCAGAAGAGAATGACTAAAATGATTATTGGTCTGGGGGACCTCCCTTATGAGGAAAGGCTAAAACATTTGGGGCTCTTTAGTCTGGAAAAAAGGTGCCTGATATGATTGAGACGCACAAAATAATGCAGGGCATGAGTAAAGTGGATAGAGGGACGCTCTTCTCTCTCTCACAAAATACCAGAACTAGGGGACATACACTCAAAGTGAGGCCTGGGAGAGTGAGAACAGATAAAAGATTTTTTTAAAAACCCAGCATGTTGTGGTGATGGCATCTGGCCCGGATGCCTTCAAAAGGGGATTGGACAAATTCCTGGAGGAAAAGTCCATCAAAGGCTACAAACCATGATGGAGATGTGTGATCACCAGGCTTAAAACTGGGGTACTTCAAGGATCAGATGCAGGGGAGTGGTACGAAGAGACAGATATTTAGTCTTGTGCGCCCCCAGAGGCATTTGGTGAGGCCACTGTGAGATACAGGAAGCTGGACTAGACGGGCTTTTGGCCTGATCCAGCATGGCTCTTCTTGTGTTCTTATGTTCTTAAGTATTGTTCCCAAGCTCTGCAAAAATTCTATTTACCATTATATTGTTTCTCCCCACCCACCTACCCACCCACAAAAAAAAAAACACCCAATCCAAGGACGCTCCTATGTTCAGATCTATTTTTCAAGTGGGTGCCAGACTGAGGCTTCTGTTAACTGGGAACAAATAAAGCCCAGTTATTACCTGGCATTTCTGGTGCAGCCTCCATATGTTCCCGGGTGACAAGGATTAACGGGAGGCAGCCGTCACGCAGAGTGCAGCTGTTTCATGGGCAGCGATGTTCAGTCTGGAATTATGAAAAGGGCCAGATGCCGATTGGGACTTGATTCAATATGCAAAGAAGCTCCGTCAGTACTGCATGGCTAATAATATTGATGGTAATGATCGCAAGAAGCCTGCAATTTTGCTGAGTGTTTCTGGAGCAAAGGCATATGGCTTAATTAGAAGCTTTGGAGCATGTGAAAAATGTCCCGCCAAAGCCTTTGAGGAGCTAATTAGAATGGGTTGAAATCATTCCTGAGCCACATAACTGGAGACTCTCATATGTTTTTACATCCACCTTCACCCACCTAAAATGTCTGGGACAATATTTTGGGGTAGTACAGCTTGCTTCTTATGTTGCTAACACGACAGGGCCCATATCAGGGCAAGCATCCACTCATTGTGGCGTTTCTGGTGGGCGCCATTTTAAATCTCTTGTTTAATATTTGAATTGGCCTTCTAGGTGGGGCTAAAGCCCTTTTAAAAAAAGTAAATATGAAATGACATCCCAATGAAAGGGTATTCTAGTGCAATCATAAAAACAAAATGTTACCAGTAGAGATGGTCACGAACCAGAAAACCCATGGTTCGGGTTCATCTGGTTCAGGCCTACCTTAGATTTGGTTCGGGTTCAGGTTTGAATGAATCCTGGCCCCTGTGGCAGGGGCTTTTTGAGGTGCTGGCATGGTGCCAGCACCTCTTTTGTCCCCCAAGCGCCCACCGCATGGCCCGCCTTTTTTGGATTTTTTTTCAAGTGCCCACCACACGGCCACTCCTTTTTTATTTTATAAAAAAAGGAGGCACACCTTTTTATTTTATTTTTATTTTATTTTGGTTTTGTTTTGTTTTGTTACTTCCAGGATTCCTGGCCCCGTGCTACAGTTGTAGTGCAGGGCTTTTTGTTTTGTTTTTTTATTTTCCTTCAGTGCCGACCACACTGGTTTTTTAAAATTATTTCTTAAGACTTTGGGGTGCCGACCCGGCCACCCCAAGGCCCAGTTGGCACCCCTTATTTTATTTTATTTTTATTTTATTTTTATTGGTGTTTTTTTCTACTGCCGACCACGTGGCCGCACTACAGCTGTCACTCTGATCTGAAATATGGTCATAAGATGAGCAATGGCCTGATTTGAGAGAGGGGTCAGTGAAGCCATTCATGTGAGTATTGGGATGGGCAGGAAATGAGACACAAAATGCTGTTTTGTCATTTTGTTACGTAACAAAACAAAATGAAATGAAATGAAACAAGGAAGTAGCATTTCGCTATAGACAAAACGAAATGATCATTTTTGCATTGAAACAACCCATTTTGTTCCATCATTTTCTGAGGGCTCTTGCGGAACTGTTAATGGCTGTAACCCTTTAAATCTTGATCAGTTGGGACCAGGGGGGGCCCTCTGGTACTGACTGGGCCAGATTTAAAGAGGTCCAGACATTGACAGCTACTTAGGAACCCTCAGAAAATGGTAGGGAAAGGCAATTCTGGTGGTTGTGCTGCCTTCCCCACGCTTTTCTGAGGGCTCCTTTGGCTCTGTCAATGGCTGGAGCCATTTACACCTGGCCCGGTCAGTACCAGGGGGTCCCCATAATGCTGACTGGGCCAGGTTTAAATGGGTCCTGCTAATAATAGCTCAGCAGGAGCCATTAAAAATGGCTTCCAGAGTCCCGGGCACTAAATCTGGTGCCTCTAGGACCCAGGGGAGCCATTTCATTTCGTTTTGTTTTGTTTTGTATGATTTTTTTTTTAAAAAATGAAACAAAAATAAAACAAGAGTGAGCATGAAATGAAACAAAACAAAACATTATTTTTTCCTTTTCGTGCCCATCCCTATTGAAAACCCCTCTCTCAACAGAGGTGAGGGACTCAGGTGCAACCTGTCTATTACTTATCAAGCAGCCATTTCAAAAATCCCCAGACAATGACTCATACTTTATGGGTGTTGGGAAGGTTGTAAAGTTGGGCCTTTGTCCACCTAATGAGCCTATTGAGACTGTTGTCCAAATAGCAACGAGCGTATTCAGGCCAAATTGTTCATCTTATGAGCCTATTTCATCTGTGCTGAAGAAGCACTGTGAAAAGAAACAGGTGTTGTTTTTATGAAAATCCTCTCTGTGGAATAACAATGGCCTTACGGTGACATGTTATTCAATCCACTTCCCGCCAAAAAGAATGACCGGGGGAGGGGTTTAATTTGCAAGCAGGGAGGGGTGCAGCATTGGCCATTTTATTTTAGCTCCGGGGGGGGGGGGTTGCCTGGTGGATCTTAGCTCAAATTACACCTTGCTGTGGCTTGTCATCCATTGGCTCCTGACGCAGGTGAGGATGGAGCCCAGAGCAGGGCAGGGCAGCACCTGGAGAGGCCACTGCAGCAAACAGTCAGAGATGCCTGTAAATATTTCACACTAGTGCTACTAGAGATGCAAAGAATTATGGGTGTGTAAGTACTCTGACCCGATTTGTATCCAAATGATTGCCTTTTTTCAGGCAATCCTGTTTTCTCCTGATGTGCCCAAAGGAGGACAAAGTACACTTCATATCAAGTGAAAATTTTGAAAACCCCACTGAGTCCATGATAATGTGTTGCTTAATGTCGAAGATCAAAAAGTCTTCCATCCTTAGATCCAACAGCATGATATCTCAGACCAACAAAATTATTTGGGCACCTGGTAAACCACAGACTGTCCTCTCCCAATACATGACGTTAAAGTACAAAGCAAAGTGTTCTGCTTATATTCCACCCCATACCACTTCAAGTAGTCTCTCGGCAGTTTGTAGTTTTAATTGCACTATGCAGGCTACTCATTACCCCAGCAAGCTGGGTACTCATTTTACTGATCTTGGAAGGATGGAAGGCTGAATGAACCTTGAGCCTGCTACCTGGGATTGAACTCCAGGTCATGAGCACAGTTTTACCTGCAGTGCAGGAATTTAACCACTGCACCATGGGGCTCAGCAAACAACCCTCAGCAAATTAAAATACAAATACAGTTACCAGAAAATTTCTCTCTTTTGCGCCCCAACCTCTGCTGCCTGGGACAGCCACCCCACTATGCCTAATGATACCCTTTTGTATGTAATATTGCAAGAGAGTAATAGTTTTAAAGAACTGATACTCTGGGAGCATTCTCCACAATAACAGGGAAAAGTGTATTTATGGGTCAAGATCTACCAAATACACACACACACACACACACACACACACACACACACACACACAAGGGGCCTTTTTGGAGAGACAGGGAAGCAGTCAAGAGCAATAGCTAAATACCAATCTAATTATTTTGTAAAAATACATGCACATAACACATACGATGATTACTTCTGTTTTCCACTGTGTCCAATTTGGAACTAAAATTGCTCGTTGAGGAAAATAATGATGGCTCTGCATTAGGGATCAATTTTCCCTCTCCGTCTTTAACGGAAGACACTGCCCAGATACCTGCAATTATACCGTGCGTGGCTGCCAGGAGCCATTTCTCGTGCTGGCTCTCTCGCCTCCGAGACCCAGTGAAAAGAACAGACCATTCATAATTTGCTGGATTACAAGGCCGCTGCCCGCCACCGAGTCATTTTGACCTTGCTTTTGAAAGCCGGTCATGAGTCACCCTAAGCACAACCACACACACTTAAAAAAAAAAAACATGCGTCAGAATACCGAGAACATAGCTCAAGAAGAACTGTCAATACAATATCTGGGGCAGCATTTCATGCCATTTTGTTATGATGTGGAGAAATCCTTGTTGGGAGTGGAGCTGATCAACTGCACTGGCACAGCCTCCATCTTGTTGCTTAATATATTTTTAAACCACTTCCTGTAGCAACAGCAGCACCTGAAAAGGTTGGCTGCCATTTGACATTCGGGAATATGAGACAAAAAATTCCAGGTATTGAAATAAAAAAGCTCTTAATTATTGATTGAATAGCTTGATGGATTATGTATCTGGTTGGGGAGCCAGCAGTTGGGAGTTCGATTCCCCACTATGTCTCCTGTGAAGTACAGGCAGCCTGGGTGGCCTTGAGTAAGCGGCACAGTCCTAGGACACCTCCCCCCAGAAGAAGGGAGTGGTAAACTACTTCTAAGTCTTCTTCTTTTTCTTAGCATTTGTCCCACTTGGAGGTAGGATCCACTACTCTTGTTTTGGCCTTCCACTTGGCAATGTCATGGGCTAGTTCCTGGTGAACCCAGGACAACTTGATGTTGTTGTCAAGGGGGTTCATCCAGCACTGTTTGGGTTGCCCCCTCTATTGGGATCTGCTGACCTCCAGGGTGAGACCCTTTTTGGCCAGAGTTTGCTCATTGACACACAGGACATGTCCAAACCAACACAGTTGGGTTTCACACATCTTTTCAAGCAGTTGGTGCAATGCTGTATTTTGTACACCAAACAGTAAACTACTTCTGTATTCTTAGGAAATCCTGAAAAGTGTTGGCATCAATCAGAATTGACTTGACAGCCCATAATGATGAGGATGAATTTGATCTTAACATATTTCAGACATCAGTACATCTTTCAGGATGCTATGTGTGGCTGAAATCCTTTTGCTTAGAGTAGTAAGTGGCACTAGAGTAGGCTTATTTATTTATTTATTTATTTATTGAATTGAATAAGTGGGGATTTGGTGTATCAAGTCCTCCATAGGTTGCATTGATTGAAACAAGGCCTCTAGTTCCCATGACTTATTAAGTCACAATAGGAGTAGACCTATTTGAATCAGTGGAATTTACAGAGAAGTTGCCTTACTAATATATCCCTTATTCAATGGGCTCACCCTACTCTGACTTACTATGCTAGACAACAGTATTTCAGTAAATGTATATAAAGAGAAATAGGATTAATCTATATAGGTATTAAAATGTTTTAAATATATTTAAAAGGCATTAAGAAAGAAAGAAATGCAAATCTACACCCTGCTACACATAATTTAAAGGATTTATTCATGTATGCACAGATAAAATTATCTCCTCAGTCATGGATGGATTCATATGAAGCTTAATTTAGCATTTTTTTCTGTTTTGCAATCTATTATTCTAACTCTTTTTATTATTTGTAAAGTTTTACTTTTTCAAATATTTCAAACCCTTATACTTTGTGCATGATTTGGTTTTTGAGCTTCATGGAAACATCTGGCCTGCCAGTGTGAAAAAATGTGCTTTTGATGGAGATAGACACAATCTTTGAAAAATTACTACATTTTTCAAAGATTGTGTCTATCTCCATCATTGTGTGTCTATCACCATACCATTACTCTGGTATGGTATGTCCCAGAGTATCTGAGATGATACAGGTACAGTAGCACCTTTGTACCCATGGGAAAATTGGTTCCAGGCTGTCCTGCTGATATCAAAATCCACAATAAGAGTGAAGTCCTTTCAGCTCCTCTGAAAATCAAATGGAACCCCCCCCCCCCAATCCCCCAAAACCTAGAGGCACATTTTTGCATGATTTGCAGCAGCTACTTGTAGCATTTTGCCACAGTAACTTGCTTTGTGGCACCCTTTTGCAACAGCCTCTTTGCTTTATGGCACCCTTTTGCGACAGCATCTCGCTTTACGGCACCCATTTGCGACCACTATTTCTTTAATTACTATTTAATTATTTCCCTGTGTATAAGACTATATTTTTGTCTAAAATTGTTAGACTAAAATTTGAGGGTCATCTTATACATGGAAGTCCTTGTATTCGCAGAAGTTAGCTGAGGAGAGAGCCTCTTGGTTGCAAAACTGTAATTTTGGATTGGGAAAGTGGGGGGGGTCCTCTTATACATGAGGGCATCTTATAGATGGAAAAATACGGTATTTTTGGTGGCCAATAGCATATACAGGGTGCTGATGAAAGGACACCCCCGGGTTACAAACCGCTTTCCACCCGAGCAAGGGAGATGAAAGGATCACGCCAGAGTCCAGAGGATCGGAGAAAAAGCTTTACTTTCTTTGCAAAGAGGAGCTCAGTCAAATATCTTTGAGATCTGAGCCCAAAGACACACAGGACAATACAGGTTTTATACATACAATTTTTCTGAACCCCCTCCCACAAGTCCGGTGAAAATCGGATGCATCTGCGCGGAGAAATCAACCAAAAACCAGATCAAAGGAAGCACATTGTTTCATTGTTAACACCCACTTCTCAGTTTACTTAGCGCGCCTACGCGCAAGGAAGCCATTAATCAGGTTGCGCGGCAGCGCCACCTGTCTGCGGCCGGCATCTGTGCGGCCAGATAAGACTAAAGCGGGAAGCGGCAAGCGCTTTTTCGATCGATCGCTGGAGCCGCCTTTCCGCTCTTCCGAAGGTCGTGCCGGGCAGGGGTCGTGACTAGGGGCTTCTGGCCCCGATAAGGACTTTGCAAAACAGGAAAACAGGATGCAGATGGAGAGGAGGGGGCAACGGAGAAGGGGTATGTGTGCTGCTTTGAGTCACGTATTCATGTGAAGGGGTGAATCAAGGGACAATGAGGCTTGGATTATGATCCAGCCTGCAGCCATCTTATCTACGGTGGCTGCCTATATAGAGATCAAAAATTGACATATTCCTATCACTGTGTGTTGTGTCATTACAGTCGTGACCGACTCTTCGTGACTCCATATCCATGGAGTTTTCTTGGGAGGAATACTGGAGTGGCTTGCCAGTTCCTACTCCAGGCGCCTACAGCACCTGGTATTCCCTGGTGGTCTCCCATCCAAGTACTGACCAGGGCCGACCCTGCTTAGCTTCCGAAATCAGGCGAGATCGGATGTGCTTAGGGCATCTAGGCAGGGTGCTACTGTACTCTAATATTTATTTGTTATTTATTTATTTAGGACACTTGTTTCCTGCCCATCTTCCGAATCGGAACTCTGGGCAGCTAACAATAAAACAGAACAATAAAAGGCCAATCCACAGATTGCAATAAAAAAGGAGGGGAGGCAGCCCTCCAGTGGGGTAACGCAAGCGGCAGAGGGGAAAAAACCTTAAGTAGAAAAGTCGCCAAACGCCGCCTTAAAAAGGTAAGTTTTCAAAGCCTTTTTAAAGGCGAGCAGGAACTCTGCAAGGCACAGCTCACTGGGAAGATGGTTCCACAGCATGGGGCCCACCACAGAGAAGGTGCGGTCGCGCGTATGCGATTTCCACGCCTCTCTGGGTGTGGCCACCCTCAGTGAGCATGCCTGCGCCATAATACGTTCTGAGATGGACCTGTCACTAGAGGTGGGCATGAATTGCTTTGGATGTGCTGCTCCTCACTTTCTTTGCCTCTAATAGCCAGTCTTCTGACCCAGATGGTTAAGTTCCAGAAGCTGATTTTCCACTCCTGGCTGCAGCTGATCATCCACGTAGACAAAAGGGTGTGGCAGAGAAGTCTGTGCTCCAGCTGGGACTCTAAGATCAGTTGAGGAGCAGCTGGAAGCCAGCAGACTAGGCCAGGTGAGTGGTTAGATCAGCTGAGCAGGTGGGAGAAGGCAGCACCAGAACCGGTTCGTGCCCACCTCTAACTGTCACTCATAGTATGATCTAGCACGGTGTTCTTTATGTTGTTAGGTTCTAATGAGCAAAAGTGTATAACACCAGCAGGATGCTGAGTAATTTGCTCAAGGTCAATCAACCACTTGACTAAATATTTATTTCTTGGACAAGCATATAGAACCAGTACTTTACCCCCTTCTTCGTGCGGTAATTTTTCTCCCTCGCCCTGATGTAATTCATTGGCCTGTGTTATTAAAACAGTTCTTTGGAAAAGGGAAAATATTTTAAAATATCTTCTGGACCATCTAGCCAGCAGATGGAATTAATATAGACCCAGACATCGGAGTCCAAAAATAACAAATGAGGGGAAAACAGAAAACATAGAAAGGGAGATTTATGATATTGTATAGACAGAAAAGGGATGAACTAAATCCATGAAGCCAGGGACAAATGTTATCTGATTATTCAGGATGAGAGCATGGCGGGCTTTGTCACATGACTCATATCCAGAGAATAATCTGAGCCCTTGTTAGAAAGTGGGGCATTAGTGCCGACTGGAAACATTTGTTGCATCTCCAGAGTAAATCAACAGTAAGAATACTTATTTATTTATAGCATTTATGTCCTGTCCTACAGCTGGAAGTTTTCATGGTGGAGTTTACATATCATTAAGAAAATACAAGGCACCAGGCGGTCTTTGCCTTAAGGCTGATAATCCACAAGGACATGATGTAAATGGAAAAAAAGAGGTGGAGAGGAAAAACAGAAACATGTCTGAGGCACAAGTTCTTAAATGGTGTGAGGTTTTTCCACCTCACAGAATGGCTTATTGGCTGACAAGCCAATGGAAATCCTAAACCTGAATGAGGTGGCTAAGAATTGGCTCCCACACCCACTGAAATGCCACAAATCCCAGCAGGGAGGACCACATCTCAAGAGTGGCTGAATTTCACTGATGGAGATGGTGGTGTGGCCTCAGGTAGGCTCAGTGATGGTGGTCCAATGAAGCCAACAGACAGTGACTTAGGGCTTTTTTACACGATCCCTAAACTCCGTTGCAAATGGCTCCCATCTCCGGGGCTTAAAATTGTTTACCCACCAGCTCCGGAGTTTACTGAAAATTAAGTGCGACCACGCCCACCTAAGCGCGTCCCAGCACACTTTTCATGTACCTGCTCTCCAAGGGTGAAAAATCTTGATGCGGATGTGCCGGGCTCTCCTCGCTTCTTTTTGCTGTTGTTTTTTGCCTCCCGCCCCTTTAAGAGAAGGAATCACAACGACGGGGCGGCGTCCACCGGCATCGGAGGTAAGCCTGCATTCTTTTGTCCCTTTTTTTCTCCCTCCCTTCACGCAGCGAGCAGCCAGGAAGTGCGGAGGGGTGGGGACGCACGAAGAGCGACAAACCCCTAAGATCTCTGGTCCGAATTTAAGTGGCCAGCGGATCTTAGGGGTCGTGTAAAAGCGCCCTTAGTTCAGAAGCGGTGACAATCCCGTGGAAATCAGCAAGATGCCCCAGAAGGTTATTAGAGAAGATACATTTACAAGCCTCACTGCAATGTGTTTTTGAGAATGTCCTTAGAGACACGTCTGTGAAGATTCTCAGTCATCCAGGTGCGTTTATCTGGGAGTTGAGTCATGGCTACTGGACTTCTTTTTGAGAGATAGAAACGTTTCGCTGTTCATCCAAACAGCTTCATCGGTCTGAATACAGCTGGTGTAAGGAGACCTTCTTATAGTCAGCTTGACCTCTTGTCCCCTGGTCTGATTGGCTCATAAGATGAACAATAGCCTGAATCGTTAGGGAGACATTAGTGTCCATGGCCTTAAGGTAAACAATGGCCTAAGGTGTTGAAACCCATCAAGAATGGGTCGTTAGCTGTGACCTGGTGGTGAAGGCTCCTTGATTTGCCTGGGTACTTTGGAAAGTTCAGCCTGATAAGTAGCAGATAGACTATGCCGGAGCCCACCACCTCTGTTGAGGGAGGGATTTTCAATGCTAACATGAATGGCTTCCCTTACTCCTCTCTCAAACCACCTCTCTTCTTTGTCTAATATGTGTACATCCTCATCCTTGAAAGAGTGGCCTTTGTCCTTCAAATGGAGGTGTACTGCTGATTCTGGTCCTGAGCTGTTACCCCTCCTATGTTGGGCCATTCTTCTGTTTAATGGCTGTTTAGTTTCTCCGATGTAGAGGTCTGAACACTCTTCACTGCATTGGACTGCATATACTATATTGCTCCTTTTATGGTTTGGTATTGGATCCTTTGGGTGGACAAGTCTCTGCCTTAGTGTGTTCATGGGTTTGAAATAAACAGGGATGTGGTGTTTGCCAAAAATCCTTTTAAGCTTCTCCGACACTCCCGCCATGTAAGGAATGACCAGGTTCTTCCGTCAGGTCTGGGTCTCAGACTGATCCCTTGTTCTTCTGGGATGGCCCACTGCTTTGTTGAAGGCCCACCTTGGATATCCACAGGCCTTAAGTGCTGTCTTCAAGTGCCTGTCTTCCTTCTTCTTGGCTTCTGTGGAGGTGGGGATGCTCTCTGCTCTGTGGCTTAGGGTCCTGATGACTCCTAGTTTGTGTTGTAATGGATGGTGGGAGTCAAACAGTAAGTATTGATCTGTGTGGGTGGGTTTCCTGTAAACTTCTACTCCCAGGCCACGGTCAGGTCTGATGATGACTGCACAATCCAGGAAAGCCAGCCTGTTGTCTTGGGTGTCTTCCCTAGTGAACTTAATATTAGGATCCACTGCTATTTGTCTGTTATTTTACAGTTTAACGTGCCTTCCATTTGAACTGTGGTGTGCCTCAACAATAGCTTAACGTTAACTAGGAAGAAGATATAGGGAAAACCTTGAAGCTACCTTTCCAAAGGGAGTGCCTAGAGCAGTGATGGCAAACCTTTTAGAGACCGAGTGCCCAAACTGCGATTCAAAATCCACTAATTTTTCGCAAAGTGCCAATCCAGCAGTTTAACCTGAACACAGGTGGCTGTGAAGGGGGCGATGCCGGGTGCCCACAGAAAGGGCTCTGAGTGCCACCGTTGGCACCTGTGCCATAGGTTCACCAACCTTTGGGTAGTGGGCGGCATACAAGCTATATAAATAAAATAAATAAATAAATAAATAGAGTCTAGACAGAAGACTGCGGAGGGACAGGCACATCATGTGGTTACAGAGTAGGATATATGGAAAAGTACTCAGAGTGGGGTGTATTTGAGGACTTAAAGGGTTCAAGGCATAGCACAGAGTACCAACAGCTCTGTCTTCCCATTAGAGCTTAGTATGCTAGATTTCTAAAGAAACCCGTTGAACTACTTTCTAGCATTGAAACTGCAACAACAGCAACAACAATCTTAGAACGTACAGAGGAGGGGCAGGATCTGTTCTCGATCATCCCAGACTACAGGGCATGTAACAACGGGCTCAAGTTACAAGAACCCAGCTTTTGGCTGGATATCAGGAAAAATACAGCAATGGAATCAGTTACCTCAATAAGTGGTTGGTTGCTCCAACACTGGAGGCATTCAGGAGAAATTTGGAGAACAACCTGGCCAATTTCCTTTGATTTGTGTTCCTTGATAGAGCAGGGGGCTGGATCTGATGGACTTATAGGATCCATCCTACTTCATTATTCTATGATACTCTAAACTGCATTGTTAGTAAAACATAGTTCATAGTTCATAGAAGGTACCCTATGGATGATGAAGTCCAGGCCCTGTCAAAGAGACAGAGTGGGGATTCAAACTCCCAACTGTTGGCTCCACAGTCAGATAGCTAAACCACTCAGCTATCCAGCAGTCGTGTCATTACTGATTGTGGAAGTAATTTGTTGGGTTACTAATTATTAGCACAATTGCATGTTTGTTGCTAGCAGGCTACAAAACACAGGGAAATAGTCTCTGGGTCCCTCTAATGACCAGTTCTGACACTGAACCTTGGAAATAACAGAACCAAAGAATACCTCTCTTGCCCCTTAAGGTTGATAAGAGAATGGCATAACAGCTGAAAAACGCCTGGCAAAACAACAAGCTCACTGACTACCATCTAAAAAATTCAAAGTGCTGGTTTTCAGCCATATAGCCATAGACATTGTGGTTTGTGGCTATCTAAAGGGATGCGTCACCCTGTATTTACACACACACCCAGGTTTTAAGATCTTTGGGATATGCTTTTCTCCAGGTCCCAACAACTTCACTGGCACACTTGGTGTGACAGGATGTCAGGCTTCTACAGCTGGCCCTTACAGTAGGGAGTAAGTTAATGATTAGTGTTTGAGGACATGTTTTCCATAGGGTCCCTGACGTCACTAGATATACAGTTAACCTGATCTGTAAAGGATGTCCATCTGGGAGGTTGGAGTCTCATTACTAGTCTTGGTGAATAAATGTTCTGACTCAGGGCGTTTATACACGATCCCTAAACTCCGCCGCAAATGGCTGCAAGCTCCGGAGCTTTAAAATGTTTCCCCACCAGCTCCGGAGTTTGCAGACAATTAAGTGCGACCCCGCCCACCTAAGCGTGACCCAGCGCACTTTTCTTGTACCTGCTCTTGGGAGGTGAAAAATATTTGATGCGGATGTGCTGGGCTCTCCTCGCCTTTTTCTTCTGTCTCTTTTTTTCCTTCCTCCCCTCACACAGCCAGCAGCCAGAAAGTACGGAGGGGTGGAGACGCACCAAGAGCGACAAACCCCTAAGATCTCTGGTCCAAATTTAAGGGGCCAGCGGATCTTAGGGGTCGTGTAAAAAGGCCCTCAGTGAAAAGCAGGTCTCAAGTTTTCATTTTCCAGTTCCAAAGCCATTGGTCATTAACATGCTGGCTGAAGCTTCTAGGAGTCTTTGTTCCAAAGCCCCTGAAAGCCAAAGGTGGACAGCCACTGATTTAAAGTCTGAATGTTTCGTGGTAGCTAGTTCTTCAACTCCTGGCTGGTTTGAAAGTTCACCTAAGGACATCCCTTTGACAAACCACCATTCCCAATGAAGAATGCTTCATGGTTATATATAATGCCTTTGTTCCTGCACTCATAATTCTTTATCCCTCCCTCTTCCCACCCTCTTTTTTTTTAAAAAAAAATAAAAAGTCACAGACATTCTGGTTCACAAATATTATATAGATTGCTGGAGGATGATTCAGAATTTATCAGAGTTAAAATACACTGACCTTGGGTGATTTTTCTCTATTACTTAATGTAGAGAGCAAGTCATGTGCTCCCAATAAATCCTCAGAGAAATTCTCAGACTGTTGGCAGTGACTGGCCTGCATTTGGAAATGAACCTGTTTCTTGACAAAAACTATGCCCATTCGTTGGTTCCACAATTCGGTTTCACAGCTTGATCATCTGAGAAAATGCAAGGGGTTGGGATGGAAATAATCTGCTAAGGAAGCAACGTGTTACTTGGAAGTTTTGACTTTTTGCATTAATGTAGGACACCTTGTTATTTCTTGGCAAGGATGTGAAGTACCTATAGTTTGTTACCTTCCTCTGGAAGGTATCTTCCAATCTTGGGTCCCTAGATGTTCTTGGACTGCAACACCACGAGCAAAGTGTGCTGGGAATGGAGGTCTGAGAACAACTGGTGACCCAAAGTTCTACAATGTGGTAGACCCAATTTCTACCACAGCTCTAGAATAAGAACAATGGTTTCCGACTGTAATGCTATCATCAAGCACATGGCTTAAAAGGGGAAGCAGGAAGGAAGACTATGATCCCTACTCCATGACCTCAAAAACGCTTCTTAGTTCCTGAAAAGCTGCCTCTAAAATTCATGCCCTCAAGGGCAGCCAGCTACCCTGCGCCACACACCCTGAAGTGAGGTTTCCTGGTACAATCTCTGGGGGTTCTCTTTTTTTGTGCATGGGTTAGGAAGCGCCTTTTAAAATGAATCAACAAAGGTGAGGACCCGAAAAGCCTCTTCTTGTCTACTTATTCCCCAGGAATGAAGTCCGCCTGCTTTAAAAAATGAACAGGGATCTTCCTTGTTCAATGTATTTTTAAAAAGGTGAGACCCAGAGGGAGCGAGGGCGAGAGCAAACAAGAGGGAGGGAGGGAGGGAGAGAGAGAGAGAGGGAAAGAGAGAGAGAGAGAGAGAGAGAGAGAG
>JAHTLZ010000204.1:7486443-7502831 GCA_023846285.1 Phrynocephalus versicolor | reverse complement strand
AGAGAGAGAGAGAGAGAGAGAGAGAGAGAGCAAACGAGAGTGAGAGACAGAAGGTGGGAGGGAGGGGTTTGATGTATGTGTGTGTGTGTGTAGACGGAGGGGGGAATGTGTGAGAGGGCGAGCAAGAGGGAGAGAGGAACCGAGGAAACAAAGGGGGGGGAGAGGATGTTTTTCTCTGAGCTCACCTCCCATCCCAAACTTTCCTTCCCTCTTTTTGCTGCTCCTGCGGAGGCGGTAACTTTTCTCTCTGTGGGTATTTGTACATGACCCCTAAACTCCGCGGCAAATGGCTGCCAGCTCCAGAGCTTACAATTGTTTCCCCACCAGCTCCGGAGTTTGCAGGAAATTAAGTGCGAACATGCCCACCTAAGCGCGTCCCAGCGCACTTTTCATGTACCTGCTCTTGGAGGGTGAAAATCCCCAGATCCGGATGTAATCTGGTGAGTGCCGGGCTCTCCTCGCTTCTGTTTGGGGTTTTTTTTGCCTCCCGCCTCTTTAAGAGAAGGAATCAGGATGATAACGGGGCGGCTTGGACCGGCAGACAGAGGTGAACCTGCATTCTTTTGTCGCTTTTTTCTCCCTCCCCTCACGCAGACAGGAGCAAGGAAGTGCGAAGGGGTGGGGACGCAGGAAGAGCAACGAACCCCCAAGATCTCTGGTCCGAATTTAAGTGGCCAGCTGATCTTAGGGGTCATGTGAAAAGGCCCTGGGTTCTTTGGGACAATGGAAGCAGTCCTTCGATCGCATGACCGAGGCAGGAGCAAAGGTGCCTTTTTTAAAAAAAAGCGTCTCTTCCAGTACATGGGATAGAGCTTTATGAGAGCATGGCAGAGAAAGACAAATGGGGGGCAGAAGCTGAGAGAGAGAGAGAGAGAGAGAGATTGAGGAGAGATTAATTTGCCCCACTTTGGGCTCCAGCCACTCTCACAACTGGCTTCAGCCATGTCCCAGCTAAATGTTGGCTGGACACTCCTGACAGAATACAACCCAAAGAGGTGAGTCCCTGGACAGGCAAAAAATAATAATCTTGTGTACCCTTTTACAACTAATTCCCAACTGAGCCATTTTGAAACAGGGATGGAAAATCGTAGCATAGGGCAATGATGGCAAATCTTTTAGAGACCGAGTGCCCAAACTGCGATTCAAAACCCACTTGTTTTTCATAAATTTAACCTGAATAGAGTGGTACCCCAGGTTACAGGTGCTTTGGGTGCTATCCTTTGGAAAAGCGAGGATCAAAGAGCAGCCTTTTGAATTTCCCGCAGTCACAGCACCCTCGCTGTGGCCATGGGAAATTCAAAAATCTGCTCTTCGATCCTCACTTTCCCGAAGGGTAGCACTTGAAGCACTTGTTTTGAATTTTGAACCATTTTTCCCTTGGGCAGAGAGGCGGATGGGGTGCTAGAACTTCAGAAAGCCGGGGGGTGGTGGCAACAGCTTGTGGACTCCTTCGTAGCCCCAGTTAACTCTCCAGCAATGCCACTCTGGGCATCCCAAAAGTGGTGTGGCTGGAGAGTAAACTGGGGCTATGAATGAGCCCACAAGCTGCTGCCTCCCCTTTGCCCACCTCTCTGCACGGAGCACAGTGGTGTGCTCTAAGCAGAAGGGAGCAATGCCGTGGCTGTGAGGGGGGCAATATCACAGAAAGGGCCCTGTGGGCTTCCTTTGGAACCCATGCCATAGATTTGCAAACACTGACCTAGGATGTATCTGAACTAGACTGCTTCAGGCAGAAGGCAAGGTCTTGGATGATCAGTTTCCATAACGGAAAAGGGTCCTTGAATTTTCTCTTTCTCGTGCGCATTTTTAAGTGGAGGGGATACTTTTTTAATGGAAAACCATTGTGGAAAACCATTTCATCAAAAGAGATGAGTGAGAAGTATACCGTACCAGGCCTTCAATCTTCCTTTTCTTTTCTTTTCTTTTCTTTTTTCCCCTTGTGAAAACGTTTTGGAAGGGATTTAAAAAACTAAGCGAAGGAGCAGGAAGCCAGGAAAGAGACTAAGTCCGCGGTCTCATTAGCGTTTTCTGCGCATTTTTGCTGCAGCGAACTGTGCAGTAAAAGATCCCATCCTAACTGTGAAGGGCAGTAATTTGGTACCCCGACCAACCATGCCCCCAGAAGCGCACTTTCACTGAAGTTTTTTAAACCACCGCTAGGGGTTGGTTTAAAAACCCTCCCTTTAAAATGCTCAGTTCTTTGCTACTCTAGCGAGGTGCGACACCAGAAAATACGCAGTAATTAGCTTCATACCCCTTTTCCTGCCACTTCCTGCAACGGAGACTTAGAAAATCGACCCAGAAAAAAGGGAAAACATGCACAGTAAGCAAGTGGAGATGGGCACAGAGCAGTAAAATACTACCCTGTCGACAGGACTCGAACTGCGCATCAAACAACATGTGACCCCCCCCCAAAAAAAAACACCTATGCATCAAATTAAGAGGTGCAGAAAACTTTAGTGAGACCGTGGTGATGAGGAAGAAGAGGTGTGTGTGTGTGTGTGAGAGAGAGAGAGAGAGAGAGAGACTGAGTGAGAGAGAGAGAGAAGTAAACTGGTCTTTGTTCTGAAAAGTCTAAAGGTCCTCCAGGAGAGGACGAGGACATCTAGTTCAGAGAGAAAAAAAGCCTATTATGGTCATTTCTGAATCACTTCCATATTGGCAAGAATGGATACATTTCAGTGTGTGGCTTTAAAGATGAATTAATGGAACATTCTTCCTCTCTCTCTCTTTGCATTGAGAAGGAGAACGTTCCGTCTCTTAGTGGCCCAAAGACTTCAAACAATCCAATGTTTCAGTGTCAGCGACACTGAGATCGCTCATCAAAAAGCTTTATTCCAGTCCCTTGTGGGCGACAAAAGAAAATGGAAAAAAATGTTTCAAAGAATCTAGCTTGAATTATTTCACTCACATAAAGTCTGGTCATTGGACTGAAGGGGATTGAAGCCGGTTCTGTGTGGATCGTGACAGAGTCCTTTTTCACAGGGAGAGGAGCATAAAACCTAACCTTTCTCCAACAGACTGATCTTCTTGGGGTTCATGGCTGGATATGAAGTTACCATTTCTGTGACCGAGAGGATACATCCCTGCTATAGCTTGAGTGTCTGAGACAGTTAGCCTCAAGGAAAGCTTGGCTCCCACTCAGTTTCACCAGTTCTGGTATATTAAAAAAAATGCTTCACCAGAATCGGCCTGTATGACCAACCTCGGTGGTTCACGGCTGAGTTGATTCTGAGAGATACCACACTGTTTGAGATATTTTGAGATAAAACATGGAATGACTTGGCTGCTTCACTTCAGGCAGAGATTTTATTTACTCCTTCCTTACGCCAAATCATCTTACCCGATAATTGGACAGGGCACATCCTTTGGTGTAACACATGCTGGAAGCAGGTGGAGGAATATCTGTTTTGGACGCACACTTTTGATGGGCTTCCAGAAGCACCTGGTTGGCCATAATTGGGACTAAGCATCCTAGACGGGGTTTAATCTTACCAAGGCAAGGATGCTCTCGGAAAAGGTAAAGGACCATCCATGACAGCTTCAAGGCACAATCTTTACATATCTTGAATGGCCATGATTTCTTGAGTATGAGGAAGCCTACAGCAGTGGTATCAAAGATGGCAATTATGTCATTATTTCTTGATTTCATTTCTGTGCCACCTTTCTCCCAATGTAGGCACTTAAGATGCATCACAAATGATTTTTTTTTCCAAAAACACACACAGAGTAAGCAATACAATGTTTAGCATCTTGCATTAAAACCATAATTAATCTTGGAGGAGGGAAAAAAAAAACCAAGAAAAGAAAAAACTATTTTTCCTTTGCAGAGAGATTTACCCTGAGGGTGACTGTACCCATCACAGGATTTCTTGAGAAGTTTTTGAGTACATGATCTTCTCTTTTTTTGTTCTGGAAGAAATGTAAAGTGTAAAGACACACACACTGTAGTGCAAAGACACACACACACACACACACACATAGAGGAGTATACGCAAAGTCACACAATGAAGCTCTGTACAATTTTGAAAAAAAAAAACACCAAAAGACAATGGGGTGTGGTGATCCTTTGTGCCCAAAACTCACAGGTTTTGTTACCATTGTGGTCAGTCAAATAAAAATAGTAATAAACAGTAAGATGTTTTCTTTTGTGTAGTCACCGTTTGTGGCTGTGTGCTGTCAAGTCTGAACAGACTTAACCATAAGCAGGGTTTAAGGTAAGTGAGGGATTTGTGGAGTGGTTTTATCAGTTCCATCCTCCAGTGAGTTTCCATGACAGAGTCAAGGGAATCAAATCTAGTCCATTATTCTATGGACTGTACCACACTAGATCCATAGTCAAAGTTGCTACTCATTTTCTCTACAGGCCTCCTTTTTCCTTGAGAATGAGCAGAATGGGGAACATTTTATCCGTCTTTATTCCAGTGTCATGAACCAGCTCACTTTTCAATGATAGATTTCTCAAGATGTGTTCCGGAGCCCAATTTACCATAGCCTGTCACTAGTATAACAGTCACAATGCTAGGCTATTCTTGCTTGTAAGCCTTCTGCCTCTGCTGGTCTAAGATGACCCTAACAGAACAAATATACTAGAACACCAAGAATCAATTCAACAGAATGTTGGCCAGTGACCGACTCAGGTTGGAATAAAAGTCAGCGTTACAGCAGTAATCCACTTGCTAAAGAGTCATTATGGATGATTAAGCAAATAATAAATCTCCATTATAAAGATAGCTTTAATAAGACAACGTTATGGGCTCATTATGAGCTAATGTGTACATGCTTCATGCTGCTCTATGCAACAGAGGATTTTATTTCTTTCCCCCACGGCTTTGATTTCAAAATACTAGGAAATTTAACGCTGGTCAAAGCTTGTCCAAGTGGAAACCAAGGAGATTGCTTTACTGTATTGTTCCCCAAGCAAGTATTTAGCACGAGAAATTTCCCCAGCCTTTGAAGGGCCACTGGCATGAATGAATGCTTTTTTTTTGGGGGGGGAGGGGGGGAGGTTTAAGTCTGTCCAGGATTTCAGTGCTTGGCATGAACCTCATGAAAAAGGCTGATCATTCTTCTGAGCCTGATCATATTGGCGCTTTGAAGTAAGAGCTTGATAAATAATCGATGCAGCCTGGTGCACGCAAGCCTTTTTTAGACTCAAGGATTTGGAACATAAAATGTAAAAGTAACTTGGGGGGGGGGAATGTGATTCCCAGAACCTCTACCCACCCACCCAAGCTCCGATTCATAAGGGACTCTCATTGCTGGCTGCTTACTTCTAATGCTTTCCATCAATTCCTGCTCAGTCTGAGAAAGCACCAGCAAATGCCTGTTGATCCTTCTCGAGTGATCTGATGTCACACCAAATTCATTTTCAGTGGATAATGTGTCCCAGAAAGTTGTAGAGAAAAGGGACACTCCGTAGTAGCGGCCAATGCTTAGGAAAGTTAGATTTGACTATGATGTTCATAATCCATAGGCCAATATGACCACTGGCTCATAGCTTCAGCGAACACTTTCAAAGGAGGAGAGTAAATTTTCAAAGCCCGAATACTTGGATTGAGGATGTTTACAGTTACAAAGCTCATCTTTCTATGGATCATCTGCTCACCATGCAGTATAATTCTTTCTATGAATGTGCTCCAACAAGTACAAGACCCCTCTTCAACTGAGATTTACAGCACATTCCTGCTGACCCACATCTCAAAAAAGACATAGTGGAACTGGAAAATTTGCAGAAGAGAGCGAAAAAAATGATTACTGGACTAGGGGACCTCCCTTATGAGGAAAGGCCAAAACATTTCGGGCGTTTAGTATGGAAAAAAGGTGCCTGAGGGGTATATGATTGAGACATACAAAATAAGGCAGGGCATAAAATACCAGAACTAGGGGACATACACTCAAATTGAGGGCTGGGAGAGTAAGAACAGACAAATGAAAATATTTTTACCCAGTGTGTTGTTAGTCTGTGGAACTCCCTGCCACAGGAGGTGGTGATAGCATCTGGCCTGGATGTATTCAAAAGGAGATTGGACAGATTCCTGGAAGAAAAGTCCATCACAAGTTACACGCTATGATGGAGATGTGTAATCTCCCGACTTAAAACTGGGGTACTTCAAGAACCAGATACAGGGGAGTGGTATCAGGAGACAGATATTTAGTCTTTTGTGCTCCCAGACGCATCTGGTGGACCCACTGTGAGATACAGGAAGCTGGACTAGATGGGCCTTTGGCCTGATCCAGCATGGCTCTTTTTATGTTCTTATGACCTACTGGGTCTGCAGGTCCATATGCATTTGCCAGGGAGTATGTGGCCTGCGAACAGGAATATTGGAAAGTTTAGGTTCCAATTTTGCTCCATGTAGTATTGTTGAAACTGGTTGGAATCCTTAGTAGGCATTGGTTAGGCTTCATCTAGAGTACTGTGTCCAGTTCTGTGCACTGCACTTCAAGAAAGATGCCGACAAATTGGAACAAGTTTAGAGGAGGGCACCAAGGATGATTAGGGGGCTGGAAACAGCCTTATGGGGAAAGGCAGAAAGAACTGGGGATCTTTAGCCTTGAGAAAAGAAGGCAGAGGGGTGATAGGATAGTACTTTTCATACAGAGGAAGAGCAGGATATGTTCTTGATCATCCCAGAGGGCAGGATACACAACAATGGGCTTGAGTTAAGTGAACCCAACTTTTGGAGGAAAATAAGAAAAATGGTTAGAGTTGTACGGCAATGGAACCAATGACCTCAAGAGGTGGGTGCACGAACACTGGAGGCGTTTGAGAGAAGAGTGAAAAGCCATATGTCAAGTATATCTTTGATTTGGATTCTGGCACTGAGCAGGCAGTTGAACTTCCCCCTCCCAGCTTCATGATTCTATAATTCTTTGAACACAATGGATATTTTTCCTTCTCTTTGACCTGATGCTCTTGTCCAGCTTAGTTGTCCCTCTTCTGAATAATCACCAAGCGCTGCAGCAGACTACGATACTTTCCTGACACGTGCTGAATGGTGCTAACATTGTGAACTTCCTTCCTCTCAATAAGCCAAAGAGCTCCTATGAACCTGAGAACTTTTCTGATCTTCTCCTTCTTTTCTGGCACTGCAGATGTAACCGGGCCCATTTCTCTGTAATAGCTCACTTCGGTCCTTAGTCCACATGCAGTTACTGGGCTTGGAAATCAGACCTTTTGTCAGAGTGCTTCATTCATGGGTAGAGAGCAGCAGGTCCAAGCTTTCAAAGACACAAAATTGAAGTACTGGCTGTGCTAGAAGAGGCCAAGATCTGGAAAGCGGCTGGAGTTATTGGAAGCACCACATGTGTGAAGCCAATAATGTGTGATCAGTCTAAGGAAGCGTCCAGAGATGGATTACATCAAGAAGAAGGACTGGGTGGAAAGTTGGATGCCAGACAGTACATAAAACAGGCAGTAAAAACACACAAGTGCTTGCTTTTAGTTAGGAAACTAAACAGGCTGAAGCTTTTAAATAAATGTTTACTACAATGCCTTGGCAAACATGGATAAGAAAGGGAAGCAGGATTGTCCCAGCTGTTCTTCATCTTAGGCGGTTACTTCACGTCCCGTTTGTCCCTCCTTGCTGTCCTGCTTGGGACCAGTACAAAAAAAAACACTTCACGTCCATAACACGACCGCAAAAAGTTGTCTCAACCATGCCCCCTGAACTGGGAACAGAGCGTGACAAGCCGTACCTGCCCCTGGGCTGGGGAATTCTTTTGTCTCTGTTCCTGTTCTGGGACAAGGTCCCGTGAGGTAACAACTGTCACTCAAGGAAGGCAATCTTCCGCTCGTGAACTTGCATCCATTCATTTCTCTCGTACTTTTGAGTGCTGTGGATCGACAATTTGAATAGATGAAGCACAGGGGGTATGGTGCACCCTTCATTTTTAAGGGTCCCCCCCTCCAAAAAAAAAGCAGATTTTGTCATGAAACAAGGCCGTGAAGTAACACTTGTCACGAGACAAGTAATCATGGCCTTGAATAAACAGAAACAGGGACTGAACAGGGACAAAACCACGTGACCGCGAACAACGTTGTCACAGTACAAACATAATTGCGGAAGAAAGTAGGACGTGAAGTAACCATCTTATTAGACTCTAGTTGCTTCTGTCTTCTGATGGACCACAACAGATTAGATGACAGGTAATGAAATTCAGCATGCTTCCAAGCACAGCCAGCCAGCAAGCCTGAGAATCATTTCATTGTGACCCATGAGATACAGAGTTTAGGCCCTTCTCTTTACATTTTTGCTAGGTGAGAACTCATTTCTCACAATTCTGTGGGATTTTGCTCTGAGGGATTCTGGGAGTGGACACTTTGTGAGGGCGACATCGCCATCTGGCTGATCTCTGTACCACGTTTTCAGTTTTAACATATGTGCTCCTCAAATGATCTGAACAGGAAGGAATGTTGATATTGAAGTGTTACCGGCGGCGTAGACTGTGAGACAGCCTTCCGTGACTGCTGGCTGCCCTAATTAACTTTCGGCAATAGTCTCTTCAATTCTTGTCTCTTTTGCTCCATGCCAACAAGTGCTACGTGGTTTTCTTTTCTTTTCTTCTTTGCATAACTGTGTGGCCGTACTGATGCAGTCTGCCAGGAAACATTCACTTGCAAATTAATACCGCACTCCGCCTTAATGCTAGTCTAGCCAAATATATAGGACTTCTCTGTACAGAAGGAATGCAACACCATCAAAAGGGGAGGCTTGCACTCCGGAAATATCAAGAACAGATCCTGTCCCCCTTCTGTATGACTGCCATTCAAGTATTTTTGAAAAGTGCTATCATATGTCCCTTAAGAGTATGTGCTATTTGATTGGCCAGCAGAAGCAATACTTATTGAATAAATAGTTAGCCAGAGACAGAGTTTTCTTAAAACCAAACAGCTATATTACAAACTATGCAAAAATATATCAGAGCATCACAGAACTTATACAAAGTTCAACAAAGCATAGAGGGAAAAGACATATTAGTATATTTATACAAAATTCTACAGCATACCACTATAGATGGTGCAGTGGCGCAGTGGTTAAATGCCTGTACTGCAGGTGAAACTGTGCTCACGACCTGGGGTTCAATCCCAGGTAGCAGGCTCAAGGTTCACTCAGCCTTCCATCCTTCCGAGGTCGGTAAAATGAGTACCCAGCTTGCTGGGGGGGGGGCAATGTGTAGCCTGCACACTGTAATTAAAATTGTAAACCGCCCAGAGACTACTTAAAGTGGTATGGGGCGGTATATAAGCAGAACACTTTATAACAGCATACATTACATTGGCAAAATACATGACAGAAACAAAGTGGGTGCCTTCCTCATGGAAGGCCCAATGAACGATGATTGACAGAACATTTTTATACATGTGTCTGTCCAATCATGAATGACATTACCTCATAGCTATTGCAACCCCTTGCATCAGCCAAAATTCATTATGTTAATTCTTAACATCTGTACTCCATTAGAAAAAACTATACATTGAATCACTGTGACTTTGCACTTTTACAGACTCCATCTTTAAATCAATTAAATACATATCAAATATATATAGAACATCCTGTCTAATACATATATTTCACTAACTAATATCTGACGCTTCTTTTCCCAAAGCTAAACATGCCCAGTTCTTTTAGTCTCTCTTCAATAGGCATGGTTTCCAGTACCCTGATCAACCTGGGTGGCCTCCTCTGAATTTGCTCCAGTTTGATGGCATCCACAACAAAGTGTGTTGTCCAGAACTGGACACTGTACTCTAGATGAGGCCTAGTCTGTGATGAATTGCGACAGCAAGAGTGTAGTCACTTCTTGGTCAACTGTGTGAAGAATGCAATGCCTAGAGAAGTGGCCAGCCAGGAAGCAGCTGGGGGGGTGCGGGCAGGTAGCTGCAGTAGGGAGAAATTTGGCTGCTTTCACATGGCCAATAAAATCCACTTCAAAGTGCTTGCAGTTGCAGCACATAAAATCATTTCCACCCGAGCAGCGGATTAAAAAAAAAGTGTGGCCACGCCCACTCAAGTACAACCCAGCATATTTTACAAGCACCTGGTCTCGAGGTGGTAAAATCCTTGTTGTTGTTCTGATGTGGAGTTTAAACTATTACGTGAACCCGTGGGAACACGGAAAATCCACACCAAAACCTTGTGCCCCCATTATGGTGTCTTTGCTGCAGTTCTCAGTTGTGGAATCAGAACGGTTGCAGATTTTCAAAATGTTGCCATGGGAACATCCGATCCACAACATTGACCATGTGACCACTCCGGGGGGTGATCCGGATCAAAGTTTGCTGCAGATTTTAGTGGTTGTGTGAAAGCAGCCAAAATCTGGTGCCACCAACAGGCAGCTTAGTGACCACTCTGCACTCCGCCATCTGAGACGTCTTCCTCAGAATGGCTCATGACCAGGCTGCCATTCCAACTGTGATTCCATGTGTGGATACAATGGAAAGACACATGCATGGGTTCCAGAAGAAATCAAGAGGCATCTCGGCTGTACTTTGGGCACATCAGGCTAAGACTAGACTTGGAAGAGACAATAATGTGAGGAAAAACTGAAGGCAGTAAGAAGAGAGGAAGACCATACAAGAAGTAGACTATCTTAGTAAAGGGGGCCTGGTTTCAGTTTTGCAAACCTTGAGCAAGGCTGCTGACTGCAATGGAAGTCATTCATTCATTCATAGTGTCATCATATGTTGGAAGCAATTTGACACCACATGACAATGCAGAAAGATATGGGTGTTCTCCAAAACCTTCCTTGCCACATAAGATCCTTTTAATGGGGGATGTTAAGAATAGAACTCAGGGCACTGTACAAGACAATGTGTGGGAGTCTGATAGTTGGGGTTCAGCCTAGGAGGCATTGCCATTTCATGAGTGGGAAAGCCCACCTGATGGTAATCCTCTGGCCTAAATCCACATGCTCAAGACTCCAGACCTTGGAAACTAACCCAGCCTGGGTTAGCTATTATTTGCCTTTAGTTTAGTCAGCTTGTTATCCCTGACTTGGCACTGCCTGCTCATCTCCACTTATTTACTCCTGGTTACAGGGTCGGCCCTGGTTAGTACTTGGATGGGAGACCACCAGGGAATACCACATACTGTAGGCTAGCCTGGAGTAGGAACTGGCAAGCCACTCCAGTATTCCTGCCAAGAAAACTCCATGGACATGGGGTCACAAAGAGTCGGTCATGACTGTAATGACACAACACACACACATACACACACACACACACACACACACACACACACACACACACACAGGTAATTCTTGTTTGCTTTCCTGTTTGCTGTCATTTCCCCTTACCTTAATTCATCTTTCCTTCATCTATTGTCTCCTTATAATTAACTCACCTTCCTCTGTCTCATTAACTCATCGCCATGTGCAAACAGCTAGGGCATGGGTTATGGCCAAGGCCGGCACGTCCATTAAGGTGAACTAGGAAGTTGCCTAGGGTGCCAAAATGGACAGAAGGTGCTGGCCAGCCTGCTGACCCCCACCACCCCCCACTTCTGGCCAACCACTGTCCATCCCCCCGCCGCCCGTCACTGTTTGCCCCCTGCCCCCCGTGCCCACTGCTGCCCACCCCCGTGCCCGTTGCCATCTACCCCCACGCCCGTCGCTGTCCCCGCCATCTGCTGCCCCCCTGATGCCCTGTCTGCCTCGCTGCCGCCGGCCACCGGCCACCCCGCCCCTTCCACCTGCCCGCCACTGCTGCTGCCGCCCCACTACCCCACCCCACCCCCGCTGCTGCCCGCCCACGCCCCTACTGCCCCCTGCCCCATCCCACCCCCCGCCTAGGGGGGTTATGGCAATCAATAACTGGGCAAGGCATGCTCCGTTCACAAGGCAGTCACGAGGCAATCCTCTATACAGCATCCTAGCCAACCAGCATATGTAAAGTATGTAATGTCTCCCTTGTAACCAATCACTGATTCTGTGCATACTGTGGAATGTAAATGATATGTAATAAAACCTGAATGGCAAGGGGGATGAGGATCAAAATCATCGCTCCGCTGGTTGGACAAACTGGGCTCGAGTCTTCATCAGGATCCTCCCTCAACAATGCTTGCTTCTTGTTTCGCTCGTTCCCTTCCCAAAAGGCTTTCAGACATGCAAGACCTGTGCTCAGATCTTTCTATTTGGGCTCACGCAAAAACTTGTTTATCCCCATCTGAGCCAGCTCTGAAATAGCCCATCATTAATTTGGTTCTGATTAGAATGAGGAATCCGAGAGGGAAATCTGCCTAGGGGCTGGGCATGGCTGTTTGGAAGGGCCAGTGAATGCTGATGTCTTCTTCAGCTGCAGTTCCAGTCCAAGAATGCTGAAGGGCAAGGCCTCATGCCATGCAAGGAGTCATGCGGCTCAGATGGGAGAAGAAAACAGATTGCCAGACGATGGGAAGCATTGCAAGCTCATGTAATGGAGCAGAGAAAAGGCACTTGAGAAGAAATATTAGGGCCATTGAGAAAACACTTTCAAAATACTGGTGCCAAGGGCTCTCTGCTAGAACTGAAGGAAGCTGCTCTGTATTCGTTGATCCAGCTTTATATGACCCACACTGGCTGTCAGCAGCTTTCTAGGCATTTAGGAAGTCATTATTTCTTTCCCCATCAAGAGATATGAGGGACAGAGTTGAAGCCTTTCCAACATGAAATGCTGCCATGAACTTTATTTATTTATTTATTTATTTATTTATTTAATACTTATATACTGACCATCTTCCGGAGGAACTCCGGGCTGTTTACAGCATAGTAACTATAACAATAATAACAAACCAAATAAACAAGGAAACAACAATAATAATTGAATAGACAAACAACAACAAAAGGCCCTTCTCACTGTTATTTTTGGTCTTTGTTTGTTTTTGCAACCCTGCATGCTGCGTTTAGTAGGTTTGGGTGGGAGGGGCCTTTGTGGGCTGAGGTGACTGTCAATCTATCCAGCACTAACCCATTGTTCCTTCCCTGCCTCTGAATTGCTTTTCCCCTTCTCTAGAGACTGTTGAAATCTGTTGCTAAAAGCAGCCATGTTGGTAGGTTTGCTGATTGGTCTGCAATGAACTCTTTCATTCTTTTTCATCCTAATGTCTCACAGTGAGTTGCCAAGGCCATGCCAGCTAAGGAGAAAAGGGGTGATCTGCTTTGGGGGACTTGAAGCTATCCTGCTCTGTGAATTTCTGCACTTCTGCTGCATAGCTAGAGGAATTTAACTAAGGAATTTAAAAACTCAGGAACACTCGCTCATTCCACGGGAGGTCAGGACTGCCCCATCTCTGCTGTCTTTCCAGAAACAGGCAAAGACCTTTCGCTTCAGATAAACTTTCTCTGAATGATGGACTTTATATGAATCTGCCATACACGATTTAATAGACTTTGTGTTCATAACCACTTATAACTTTGTGTTTATACCTCCGTTGTGTGATTACACTGACACTATCTTTTCAGTGTTAGTCTCCATCACTCATGACTTTCTGGATGGTCTACAGAGGGATGGTCTACCATGCATGATTATGGAATTTTTACTCTCTTTGACTGCTCGTGTTCTCTTGTAGCTCTGATGTTGTTTTTTAATGCTGTAAGATGTCCCTTGATTCCCTGTTCTCAAATTTGAATATGTCTTAAATGTACTGGACTGTATATTGTCCTCATTACTTTAAGCTGCCTTGGGTCCTTTTCCAAGGAGAAAGGTGGGGTAAAAATATTCTAGATAGATAGATAGATAGATAGATAGATAGATAGATAGATAGATAGATAGATAGATAGATAGATAGATAGATAGATAGATAGATAGATAGATAGATAGATGACCCATCATTAGAAGAGGGGGTTCTGTTGTTGCCAAAGTGGATGCCTATCACAGTAGGACCTTATCTTACCTCCCGTATCTCGTAAATTACCTTGCCTTATTTTGTGATTGGTCTATGAGAGTAAATTTCTCAGCCACCATGTTTTGCCAAAATGGTTGGAAAAGGTGTCTCAAAACCTGGTGTGAATTCAGTTTTATTTTAACTAGAGTTATTTGTCGCTTATAGTTTGGTCCCTTGTCATCAGGAGGCCTTGAGTTCAGAACTTCATAATTTGCAGAGAGACAATCAACAAGGATGTGTGTGTGCGTGCATGTGTGTGTGTGCGTGTGCGCACGTGCACGCACGTGCACGCACTGGTGAAGGGATGAGCTGCACAGACCGACAGCATCCTCTCATCCTGAAGGCTGTGATTTTTTTTCTCATGTTCTGCGACAAACCAGACCCCCCTTTCCCACCTGTCACAATTTTGACAGATGGTGCTTACCACATGATTTGAAGCCTGCATGAGCAAGTACGAGAGGGCCTTTGCTCTTCCCATTACACAAGAACCCTGAGTTGACATGATGAGTGATGCTTGCAGTAGCAAGGCAGAAGGAAGAGAGAGAGCTTGGGTCTCTGTTGGAAGAAGATACGGAATGCTAGACATTTTTTCGGAAGCCGACTTGGTGGCGTTTCTGCTGTTTTATGACGGGCCTTTATGTACCTGGAATGTTTTGCACTGGGTTGGATTCTGATGGGCTTGTAGGAAGAGGAGGAGGAGGGACAAACCTTTGGTGGGATTTGGTCGTGTTCCAGTGAAGAAGGAGATGGAATTAATTAGCAAGGTTCCACAAAGACCAGCAATGAGTGGAATGAGAGCCTGCAGGGTCAAAGCATCAGGAGATTTTTTATTACTTCCCAGCAAATGGAAAGCTAGGCAGCCAGTGGGATGTGGTGGAGAGACAGCTCAGCCCTCAAGAGACCCGGATTCAAATCCCTGCTGAGCCATGAAACTCAGGATGAAGATAGGAGAGCAATGAAAGACCACTCCTTGAACATCTCACATAATGCAGAGACCTTTTTAGTGTTGCCATAAATTAGAAACGGGTCCCATAAAAATGCTTGGAGAGTTAGTTTAATGGAATTGCCTTCTTATTTTCTGAGCAAGATTGTAAAGTCAATACACTTGGGCTGCTTTGATTGGGGAGGTTTATAAGACATTGGCTGAAATCTGGTAGTGAGTCAAAGCTAAAGTCATTTTAATCATTGTTTGGGACTTATAAAGGAGTTGACTCTCCAGATCCCAACTGACTCAATAGGCCTACTCCAGTTGTGAATTACTACTGGATTTCTGCAATGAATGAGTTCAGGGTTGCAATGGGGAAAGGGGAGTGGGGCAAGATCCCTGGGCATCGCACTGGAAGTGTTGTGCGTGTGGAGGATATTTGCCAAAATGACAAAATAATCACGTGTCACTAGTTAGGGCTCTGGTCCAACTGCCTGGGTGGGTAGTGGCACATTGGTTAAACTGTTGTACTGAAGGATGTTATATTTACTGTTGTTTTAATTAGTTGCTCTGTGACTTGTTCTTGTTGTTCTATGTTTTGTTGTTAGCCGCTTAGAGTCCTCGTCGGAGATAAGCGGGATATAAATATAAAAATAAATAAATAAATAAATAAATAAAGCTGTAACTGTGCTCACAACCTGGGGTTCAGTTCCTGGTCGCCGGTTCAAGGGTCACTCGGCCTTCCATTCTTCCGAGGTCGTAAAAAAGAATACACAGCTTTCTGGGGGCTCGGGGCAATGCGTAGCATGCGTAATTGCATAATTGCTTACTCTGCCCCATAGAGAGTTCTTTTGCTTTGCCTGCTCCCTCTTGTCACTTGTTAGCTGAAGAATGGTCATCTGCAGTCCCCACTAGCAGAATGATGGGAACAGTGACCGGTACCCTTCTCCTCTTCCTGTGGCTTGGTGAGGGAAGGATGGGGTGCCAGGATGGGAGAGGAAGTCCTGAGTCACCACTCAACTCTGGCTAATGGTGGAAATTGGTAGCTGAAGTAGAGACCCAGACCCATGGTGTTTGGATGCACTGGGGGGGAGGGGCAAAGAGAGGGGGAATGAGCACGGAGCCCTCTCCACCAGCATCACCCCCGACGTGGTGAGCAATTAGTTGGGGAGGGGGATGCCAAGCAGCCTTTGCCCCTGTCAAGGAGGCACAGCGGGGAACTGAATCTCCATCCTCTGGCTCTGTAGTCAGAAACCTAAACCACTGAGCTATTCAGCAGTACTCTGGAGAGCAGCAACTAGACACCCACAATTAGACATATTTACTGATGCATTACTTTTGAACTCTTATCTCTGATTTGCTTGCCTTGGGGGGGGGTAACAGTTTACAGACAATTTTGTTATTTCCACTCGTTCCTATCTCTGCTATATCCCTTGGACTCCATGCTCCCTCTAGGCTGAGCTGTGATCTTCTTAGCAGCCCAAGGGGACGAGACGGTGATAAGTCATTCCTGACTTTGAGATAAAGTGTTTTCAGGATTTCTGTGCCGAAGTGTGTGTGTGTGTGTGTGTGTGTGTGTGTGTGTGTGTGTGTGTGTG
>JAHTLZ010000204.1:7479880-7486433 GCA_023846285.1 Phrynocephalus versicolor | reverse complement strand
TGTGTGTGTGTGTGTGTGTGTGTGTGTGTGTGTGTGTGATGCATTGTGTGGATATGTCTTTAATTCTGTATGTCTTCTGATGGGTCTCATGCATGAGCCTGCACTCACCACATACATTCCTCTGACTCTATCCAGACATCTACGATTAGACCAGGCCTGCCCAAAGTCCGGCCCGGGGGCCAAATCCAGCCCATCAGGGCATTCTGAGTGGCCTGTGGCTCGCTGGGCTGCCCCTCCCTCCCCCTCCTTTGCCCCATGTTTTTTTTTAAAAATCTTCCACCAACACTGACACCACCGGGAAGCTTTTGGGCTTCTGCCACCAGCACCGCCGGCAACCATGTGAGGCTTGGAGCGTGCAGGGGAGGGGGGGCACCGCCACCAGCAACACCGGGAACCTTGTGAAGCTCAGCGCGCAGGTGGGCTGCCACCATCGGCACCGCTGGGAACCTTGTGAAGCTCAGGAACACCGGCACCGCTGGGAAGCTAGACTCTGCTCACAACCTGAGGTCGATTCTGGAGAGTTCAAGGAGCTGGCTCAAGGTTGATTCAGCTTTACATCAATTACAGCAGTTTTGGACATTCCTTTGGCAGGTGTGGGGGTCAATTCTCTCTCCACCCCTCCCAAGATATTCCAGGGTTCACACAGATGTCAAAAACCTTCAAAGCAAAAAAAAAAAAAAAAAGGATGGGAGTTTAACACAACTGAACCACTGTGACATATCTAACAGCATGTTCCATCTGTAGCCATCCTATGGGAGTATGATGAACCCTCATCTCATTTTGCCTGATGTGTGTGGGGTTTGGGTGGGGGTGAGAGATAATGCTATAGACCGGCCTTTGCACTGTTCTGGAACGGGTCGTTTTCTGCTATCAAGACCAGAGGTTTAGTGATAAGTTCTGAAGTACATGCCTCTATCCTTACAGTTCCCATAACCAAGCCTGCAAAGATACTCCAAAAAGCCAGGCAGCTGCTTTAATGCATATCAGCAAACTAGCATTTTCATTTCCACCAGGATGGAGTCTTCTGTTAAGCTAATAGTTCTTAATTGCCCAAGCCACTTCAAAACACTTTCTACTGCAACAGTGGCAGCTCATAATAATATATTGTTGCTAGAGGGAAAAGCAAAGCAAAGTGTTCTGCTTATATACCGCCCCATACTACAGTTTACAGTTTAATTACAGTATGCAGGCTACACATTGCCCCCCCCAGCAAGCTGGGTACTCGTTTTACCGAATATTCGTTCCCCCTCTCTAGCGGGCAAAGACCTTTCTCTTTAGGAAAGCTTTCTCATAGTGACTGGCTGCCTGAGTGGGTTTAAGAAATGGACAGTTGTGCCTTATTGCTTTGAATGTGCTTTTGATGTTTTGCAAATGCCCCCTTCCCACAGCCCCCTCCATCATGGCATGACTGGCCTTTGCAGGAACAAACTCTCAAAGAGCCAATGTGGCTCAACCATCAACATAAGAACCTCTATGGGCATCAAGGAGTGAACTAGACTCCAAAACATTCTGAAAGAAACAGACTTCCATTGCAAATGGAAGAAGTGGAGCCTGCCTTTTCTACCAGTTCTATTGCCCCTTGCAAGTGGGCCAAACAAGTGTGTTGGATGCAGGCACTTAGCTGTTCCTGGTATAGCATAGCTTTGGCTGCATCCCCAGATGTTGACCTATGGTTACCACTGGTGGCCTCTACCCCCTTTATGTGGTACTCTTCCTTGGAGCCATGGCCAATGTCTATACAGATATGATTGCGCTCACTGGAGTAACGAGGTTCAGAAGGAGGATGGCATAAGAGGAGGTGGGTTGGTTGACTGGCACTGGAGAAGCTGACCAGGCAGTCCTTGTGGTTTGCACTTCCTGCTTCCTGGAAAGACTCTAGAACAGATTAGATTACACGCCTGGTGGATGAAGAGAATGCTGTGGATGTTATTTATCTTGATTTCAGTATGGCCTTCAATAAGGTTCCCTTGCAAAGACGTTAGTAGAATGTGGGATAGATAATGTTACTGTTAGGTGCATCTGTAATTGTTTGACTGATCATATGCAAACGGTGATTGTAAACGGTTTCTCCTCAGCATGGAGAGGAGTGACCAGTGGGGTGCCCCAGGGTTCTGCTCTGCATCCGGTGCTATTCAACATATTTATTAATGACTTGATGAAGAAATAGAGAGTAGACTGATTAAATTTGCAGATGATACCGAATTGGGAGGGGTGGCTAATTCCCTAGATGATAGGATAAAAATAGAAAATGACCTTGACAGATTAGAATGAGCCTCATGGTGCAATGGTTAAATGCCTGTACTGCAGGTAAAACTGTGCTCATGACCTGGAGTTCAATCCCAGGTAGCAGCTTCATGGCTGACTCAGCCTTCCATCTTTCCGAGGTTGGTAAAATGAGTACTCAGCTTGCTGGGGGGGGGGCAATGTGTAGCCTGCATACTGTAATTAAAAAACTCTAAACCACCCAGAGACTACTTGAAATGGTATGGGGTGGTATTTAAGCAGACCACTTTGCTTTGCTTTGCTTTTGCTGGGCAAAAGCAAATTGAATGAGTTTTTAAATAGAGAAATGTAGGGTCCTGCATCTAGGCAGAAAAATGAATTGCATAGATATAGACCAGGAGTCACCTGGCTGGAAAATACTACCTGTGAAAGGGTTCTCGGAGTCTTGGTGGACCACAAATTGAACATGAGCCAGCAGTGTGACGCAGTGGCCAAGACAGCCAGTGCATAGTTTCTGGAGCAAGGGGGATGATAGTACCACTCTATTCTATTCTGGTCAGACCCCAGAGGAAAAGAGATTCTATTTGAACATTAGGAAGAACTTCATGATAGTTAGAGCTGTTTGGCTGTGGAATATGCTGCCACAAAGGAGGGTGGTCTCCTTCTTTGGAGGTTTTTAAGCAGAGGCTGGATGGCCATCTGTCAGAAATATTGTGGATGGGGTTCCTGCATGGCAGGGGGTTGAACTGGATGGCCCTTGAAGTGTCTTCCAACTCTATGATTCCATGATTCTTCTGCTGCCAGTACATCCATCACTGGCATCTAGTGATGGGCAGGAAACGAACTTTTAATTTGTTTCATTAGCTAATGAAAAGAATAACTAACCAACCCATCAAAGAAAAATGAAACGAAACGAAACAGAAATTTCCATTTTGTTCGCTTCATTTTTCATTACCCCCTCCTACCTTGTCGCTGCCGTACTGGAAAATCCTCCTGGAACTCCAAAGCTAGCCCTGTAGAGGCACTGACTCCAAGCCAGCACCACAAAAAGCCCCTGGATGTGGACTTTTTAAAATAAAAAACAATTAAAAAAACAAGTGCCAGGGGCTGCATGGTCAGTGCTGGGGGGGGGGGGAAGCACCAACTTGGCCCCTGGGGCTGCATAGTCAGCACTAGAAAAATAAATATTTTTTTAAGACCCAAGGTGTCGGGAAGCTAGCGTCTCTAGAGGGACTGACCCCAAGCCAGTGCCTCAAAAAGCCGCTGCTGCCGCTGCCACTGCTGCCACTACCAGTAAGTTGGACTTGAACCAGTTCAGCTCAGTTCAGATTTGTACAAATCTTTTTAAAATTTGTACAAAACAAAACCGAACCAAAACAAGGGTGGGCCAGAAACAGAACGAGCCAAACCATCGGTTTTCTGTTTCGTGCCCACCTCTACTGGCATCTACTTAGACAGAGAAAAAACCATTGGTCCCAGACAGGTTGCCTTTAAGATATGGAAAAAGTGGCAAGCAGTATGGAAAGGAAGATTTGTATTGGGCTAACCATTAGAAAGCTTGAGCAAGGAGGGAGAGTCATTATGGAAAAAAACTAATGGGTAAAGGATATTATTGTATTTTGAATTTGTATAAGAATTGCAAACTAAGTCCACATCAGGAATTAGTTACTGAAGTGGAAAAATATTGGTTAAATTTATTAGGGCTACACAATAGGGTAAAGTCATACCTGCAAGCTGAAGGTTTTCTGCAAGAAGATAAGAGGATAGTGAAAAATACATAATATTTTGGAGCTGAGGGGAAGAGGACTATCAGGTGAAATATATAAACTTAGGGGTAAAGATAAAAATTTTATGGTTGAATCATTGCAAAACAAATGGAGTAATGATATGGTACTATCAGAAGATGATATAAGGAAAATGATGAAAGGTGTCAGAGAAATAAAAGTGGAGAAATTTAGAGAATTAGAAAGGAAAGTTATATTTAAGTGGTATAGAACACGCACACAAATGGCATAGATGGTTAAAGGGTTAAAACCAAATTGTTGGCACTGTAATGATAAATCAGGGTAGTATTTCCATTAGTGGTGGAAATGCGCTAAAGTTAAATCGTTTTGGGATATGTTACTTAGGAAAATAGAAAACTGGTTCAAAATTAGATTACAAATCAATGGAAGCTTATTATTTACGGGACTTTTAAGGTTGTGAAAATCTAAGAGATGAGGATCAATACTTATTGAAAGCAATGTTAGTAGCGGCACATGCAGTAATTGCATGGGGATAGAAGGATTCCTCTGAATGGACTGAGGAAAAATGGAATTTATATATATTTTTGAAATAATTCAATGGGATATACGGTTGAGTTTTAAAAAGAGTAGACTGGGAAATTACGAGGAAAAAAAGAGGTATGATTATTTCAGATGGTTTAAAGGAGAAAAGGTACCCAGAGAAACATGGGATAAATGTAACAAAAATGATGGATTGGCTCCATATATAAACAAAGTAAAGAGGTTAAGGCAGTGGTGTCCAAACTTCAGCCCTCCAGATGTTTTGGACCACAACTCCCATGGTCCTTTGTCACTGGCAGTACAGGCTTTGAATTCTGGGAGTTGTAGTCCAAAACATCTGGAGGGCCAAAGTTTGGACACCCCTTGGTTAAGGGGAAGCCATTGGTGCATAGGTGGGGCATATGATATGACTTAGTTTGCATGGAATAGTTCCAGGGGCTGGGAAGGAGGGGTGATGGTTGATGGAAAAATTAGGATCAATAATTAGGATCAATAATTTTGAAATATTAGGATCAATAATTACAAATTTTATGTATGTATTATGTACTGTATTGTATTAAAATTAAGAAAAATAATTTTAAAAAACAAACAAACATCATTGGTTCCCCAGCCTTCTCTCCTTGCCTCATCTTGGCCTCCCCCGGCTGAACCTCTCCTAACGCCCTGTGTCAGGGTCCCAGATGCTGATAGTCTTCTAGCCAGCTGTCAAGCATTCAGCCAATGTTGGTACTTCTTGGGTCTCAGATGCCTTCTGACTGATGTTGTCCACCCAGAAGTCCTCCTCTTCCACCTCACTCTCCTCCACCAGCCTGCCATGGCTACATGTATGGCCTCAGAGAAGGTAGCCATGTTAGTCTTTTCAAGAATTTCAGGCAAAAATCAAAGAAAAACAAAACAAAAGACACAGACATGTGGCACCTTAAAGACTAACTTTCATATTTTAATGTGATGTTTCGTGCACATGTGCACTTCTTCAGACATATATAGCAGCAGAATGAAGTGTGAGATATAATATGAGATGAGATATACATTTCATACCAGATATTCATTGGTTGTAGCCTAGATATCATTAGCTGTAGCATATAGAGTTGGGGGGGGGTGGATAGGGGAGCCTTTGTTCATGTGTACACAACCTGCACACCAGTCCATAAGTGAACTGCCTTGACTCTTGGGGAAGCGGCAATCCTAGGGGGATCGGAACCAGTCCCACATGTTTGTTGACCACAACAAAAACAACACAGCATCAGTATACCTTGCCTCAATTCCTGGCAAAGTCAAATGAGACTCAGAAAGGATGGGAAACGCAGGTGCTACAGGCCTTCCATCAAATTTCCCAAGATTGGATGAAAGGCGAGTCTTTCATGATCATCTTGTTAATCACAAAATGCTTCATGATTTCTGCCAAGGCAGGAAAAAATCCAGCCGGGCCGACGGATGCCGAAAGGAAGCTGGTTTAGAATGTTGATCGTGTTGTTTAAATTTATGGTGTGCACTCCGACACTCGCCTTTCGCCAAAACCTGCTGACTGCAGAAACACCTGAATAAAATCTTACCCCAGGGAATCCTGTCTGTATTTATTTCTCAAAACTGACCAGTGTTCTCCTTTTGCCAAGAGGCTAAAGGGAGCCAATTGTGTTTTTTTTTCCCCTGGCAGAGTTCCTATGGCTAAAACATCTGTTTGGCAAGCCTCAAAGTTCAACTAAGTAAAACTCCTCCCGCTACTCTCAAACTTAAAAGAGGCAGGTAGTGCAGTCAACTGCTGGCAGTGGCAGCTCTTGAGGGAGATCTTCGCTCATATCCATGCTTAGACCTCATGCTTTCTGGTTGACTTGGGGTAATTGACTTCTGGCCACTGGACAGAAACAACTGCTCAGGAAACACATAATTAGGAAACAAAATGTAGAAGCCAGCATCCTGTTTGGAGGGGGAAAAACTTTTAAGCTGTTCAGACACACCAAACGTGCAGGGATGAACCGTTCTTCTGGGATGGGTCACCCTGAGACCCAGAGCCGATGGAAGAACCTGGTTACTACTTCCATGGCTAC
>JAHTLZ010000204.1:7469880-7477380 GCA_023846285.1 Phrynocephalus versicolor | reverse complement strand
ACCTGCTGTTTCATCACAGTAGCTTGCTTTACAGCTGCTGTTTGTGACAGCAGCTTGCATTGCGGCTGCTGAATTATTTATTTTTTCCTCTGACAACTGTGGATAACTGAATCAGTGGTTAATCAATGAGGGGAAACAGGAATCCTAATGTAGCAAATGATTTTAAATGTCTTACCAAACTACCAGTCTCAGAACTTCTGACAACAGAATAATTATAATTCAGTTCTTTTAAAAACATCCAGTTTATGAATGTGGGTTATTATGCTTCTGTATCCATGATTCAAAAAGCCAGGATATGGCCCAAGATTGCTGCACAAGATTGTGCCCCATTGTCAGCAGGAAAAACATGCCAAGATTCACATAACAATGGCTTAGGACCTAGATACGCGAAGGATTGCCTCCTTCCATACGAACCTACCCGGCAATTAAGATTGAGCCAGGGGGCCCTCTTGAAAGAGCCATCCCTCAAGGAGGTGAGAGGGATGGCTTGTAGACATAGGGCCTTCTCGGCAGCTGGCCCCAAGCTATGGAATACGTTCCCAAGTGAGATCCGCCTGGCGCCAACATTGATAACATTTCAGCACCAGCTAAAATCCATCCTGTTCCAGAAGCTTTTTAAATGATACAATATAGATTGTTGGTCCTCTGATGGCAATTTTAGTGTAATGATTCTAGTGTAAGGTTTTTATTAGTGTTTTAATTATTTATTGATATTTGATGTTTTAACCGTTTTAACTGTTTTAATTCTTTTGATTGTAAGCCGCCCAGAGACCTTTGGGTAGTGGGCAGCATATAAGTTGTAAAAATAAATAAATAAAATAAAAAACAAAAGATTGTCTGAATGTTCAAGAGACCAATGGCAGCAGTAAGGATGGTCTTCAGAATACCCTCTTCTGTTCACTACTGTTCAAAAGGTGATACCACACAAGGAAAAATCCCGGATGGTGGTCCCTTTTCCATGTTAACAATTCTCACCCAAACACAAAGCAATTGTCAGGATTGTTATTTCAACAAGTGTAAATGGACTGGCCTCCATTCAACTCATACCAGTCACAATATATGCCCCACAGAGGCCTTGATGAGTAACAGTTTTTAAAGAAACTAATTAAATTACTCATTATTCTCTCAGTAATTTGTTCTCATTCATCCGGTTTGTTCGGTTGAGCTACTGTTCCCCATTTTCCCATTGCTTTCTTTTGAAAAAACTAGAATTTATAAAAATGGTATAAAGGACTCAAAAATACTGGGAAATTGACAAGCATGTCCGTAAAAAAGAAACTTCAAGGAAAAGGTGCTTATTATTTTAGTTTTGAAATGTAACTCTATTTTAACCTTGGATCAAAAAACAAGAAAGCCACCAACATTCTTTTCCAATCTGGCCCACCAAGTCACAATGACAAAACAAAGTAGATGAAGTCTGCAGGGAACACAGGCACAGAGGAAGCAAGCAACCTTATACCAAGTTAAGCCACTGTTCCATTTAGCTCTGTAATGTCAACTCTGATTGGCAGAATCTCTCCAGCGTTTCCTGAAGGATTATTTCCAAAGCCTACCTGGTAGAGATGGGCACAAAACAAACTTTTGGTTCATTTTGTTATTTGTTATTCATTTCGTTACATAACAAAACGAATAACGAACGGCCCCCTGTAAGGGAAATGAAATGAAATGGAAATTTCCGTTTCATTTTGGTTCGTGTTTCTGGAGGTGTCCCCTACCTGGTGCTGCTGCTGGTCCTGGATGTCCTTCCTGGTCCAGTGGGGTCCTCCTGGCGGCTGGCAAAAGTTAAAAAAAAAAGCTGACCAGTCCGCACTACAGCTGTGCAGTCGGGACTTGAACCTCCCCCAAAATTAATTTTAAAAAGGAGCGCCAGGGGCCCCAGGGGTGACTGGGTTGGTGCTCTAAAATAAGGGGGTCGGAAAGAAGCACCCACCCGGCCCCAAGGGCCGCGTAGTGGGTGCTTGAGAAGAAAAAAATGAATAACAAATCCAAATGAACCAATGAAACGAATATTTTAAAAAAAGTTAAAAATGAAATGAAATGAAATGAACCTTAAAACAAACCAAACCAAAATGAATTGCCATTTTTTCAGTTCATGCCCTCTTGGACTCTCATCCAATTGCCCACCTGACTAGACCCTGCTTACCTTCCTAAATCAGGCAAGATCAGGTATGATCAGAGTCTTAAGGAAGGGGGTTGCAGAACTGGGCTGCATAACCTTGCTGCTCTGAGGAGCAAGGTCTTCGTGCATTACCAAAAGCATCCCATTAGATGCACCAAAAGCATCCCGTTATGAGCTTTTGTTGCTACACACCAGCCAGGCGCCAACGGCTAAGCTTATTCCTGGAGGCTGTTGTTTAATCATACCACTGCTTCAGGCCAAGGTGAAAAGATAAAAATCTCTGAAGGACTGGGAGATTGCTTTTCTCTTTGCCTTCATTTGGCCATTCAATATCTAACAGATCTAGGTCATCATCTCTCTCTCTCTCCTTCTGCTTCCATTGCTCATTGCAGTGTCATCTTTTGTTTCCAGAATCCTGGAGGTTTACTTGAAAGGTTTCTGTTAACTTTTATCTGCAAACAGATGTGCATCCAAGCCTGGGCATCTCGACATGATGAACTGCATAGAATGTTTCTTCCCCATCTTCCCCTCCCTGTGCCCTGAAAACATGAGCAGAGCCCCTATCAAATACACTTCTGGCTTTCACATCAAAACTCCCTGTTTGATAGGTTGATGACAGCAGCTCCATCTGAACTTGTCTCTAACTGCCACCACCAGCTATTATTCATCAGATGACACGAGGCAATGCACTTTCTCTTGCAGGAGTTATCAACCCATGGCCCAGGTCCCATGAACTTGGACTTTGATCAAAGACAACGAGAGCTGAGCTGGCACTGTGAGTCAGTGCATTGTGAGGGAAATGGATCTGCCCGTGGCTTTGTTGGGTCTATCACAGTGTACGGCACAGAAAATTGAAACCTTTGCATCTCTCTTTCTCTTTAGCATGTTTTTTTTCCTAAGAATCTTGCAGATGGTTTCACAGTTTGTGTCTTTTGCCCGTTCAGTCTACTTCTAATATTTCTGGCAGCAGCAAAGTACTCTTCTGCAGGGTGCTGAAGGTTGATTTCTGGTCACCCTGAAAATCCTGCTCAATACCCCCTACACTCACGCCCCAACTTTTGATGTTTCAGCATGGACTTTTCAGACCCTTTCAAGTCCATCTTCTAGCAATGAAGACTAAGTACTCTAAAACAAACATAGTGGATGCAAACAGACACAAGGGAGCTGGTCTATGGAACAGAAAACAACCAAACTCTCCCATTGGACCAACCAAGCGAACAAGGATTTGGGTTCTCTAGAACTCTTCACTGGACTAGGTAGTACAGAAGTTAGGAGATGAGTGAAGAAACTGGAATGTTGAAAGCTTTTGAGAAATGCCATTAAACTCAGTCCGATGAATGTAGGTTTCATGTAGTGATGGGGACAAATCAGAAAAATAGTAATTTGTTTGATTCATGATTCATCAAGGTCAACGATTCACAAAAAAGTCAATTTACAATTATTTTCTTGAAAAATAAACAAATTGATTTGCAATTTTTTTTTAATTCAAAACCTTATAAAATGGCCTCCAAGGCACCTTGACCAGTGGTTCTCAACCTGTGGGTCCCCAGATGTTCCTGGTTTGCAATTCCCAGAAACCCCTTCCAGCACAGCAAGTTTTCCTTTTACAATTTTTTTTTACAAACCATGATGGAGATGTTTCATCTCCAGGCTTAAAACCGGGGTACTTCAAGGGCCAGATGCAGGGGAGTGGTATCAGGAGACAGAGATCTAGTCTCATGCGCTCCCAAACACATTTGGTGGGGCCACTGTGAGATACAGGAAGCTGGACTAGATGGGCCTTTGGCCTGATCCGGCATGGCTCTTCTTATGTCCTTATGTTCTGTATTCAGGAGGGTGTCATCGAAGTAGGAATGCCTCCTACCTGATGGCACCCACTCTTTTCCTCAGCTCACTTCTGTTCCTAAGAGAGGGAGGTGGCTAGAGGAGGCACAAACCCTCTGCAGGGCAAGGGCAGTTTCTGTGTGCTCCCACCTGGTGTACTCTCTTCTTGGCTTGGAGCCATGAATCCCCCAAAGGCCAGGACTCATTCCTCCACAGATGCATGTAGAGAAATGTGCATGATGAACCCATCCATGCCCTCCTTTAACCCAACCTGGTCCCAGACACTCCCTCTATCCCAGGAGTGTCCAAACTTTTTGCCAGGAGGGCCAGAATTGGTGAGGCGAAAATGTGTGGGGGCTGACCATTCAGCCACATTTGGCCTCCGGGCCGGACTTTGGACAAGTCTCTATAACAGGCATGTCCAAACTTCAGCCCTCCAGATGTTTTAGACCACAACTCCCACAGTCCTTTGTAACTGGCAGTCTAAGCTTTGAATTCTGGGAGTTGTGGTCCAAAACATCAGGAGGGCTGAAGTTTGGACATGCCTGCTCTATAACATGCAAGGAGGCAGGGAGGATGCTGCAGCAACGGTAGGCTAGGCAGGTGGCTGGGGGGATGGACAGAGGCAGGGAGGGCAGACAAACCAAAAGAACTGTAAGCTGATGTCTCCATCCGTTATGGGGAAAGGCCAGCTGGCAGGGATGAGTGACAGGCTGAGCTGGTGGTCAGAAGAGGCCACGGGCTGCTCGAAGTTTCAAAATGGGATGCATTTGGCCCCCGGGCCTGACTTTGGACATGCCTGCTCTATCCCATCCCTTCCCAATCTGCCTCTCACATCCTTGAAGACACAGTCCTCACATTTCTTTCACTAAGCAGGCCTGAACGAACACATGTAGTTGCTCAGTGGTGGGAAGGGTGTGTGTGTGAGAGAGAAGGTGAACCCGGCAGCACATTTACTGGGCTCTGTATCCTATGAGTTATGAGGGCATGAAGAGCTCCCAGCAATATACGGTGATCTTGAGGTACTAAAGGATGTTTCCCAGCCTGTTAGGGACTTGATCTGTTTATGGTGCTAGTTCTCAGTGAAACAAATTGACAGAGACACTGCAACATCTTCTCTACCATCTATTTACTGCAGTCATACATTATAAGTAGTCTCTCTTTTCAGTCCATGAACATCAGCACGTAAAAGTGAACCCTTACAAGCTCCAAAAATATGTGGGTAAAATCAATTCAGCTAGCTTCCACTTCAGCATGTACCAACAAGCAATATCAGAGAGAGAATACCTCTGACCTTTAATACTTTCTGTCCATCAATCAGGTTGGACATTCCCTTATGCATTAACTCCTGCATTATCTCATCTATCATCAAACTGGACATAATCACAAATTACACACACTGTGTGCATTACCATGTGGTTTCTCTGTTATAGCTGGTAAATCCAGACATCATTTATAATTTATGTGCCACAGCAGCCCTACCACCCTGAAGCCCGATCTCATCAGATCTCTGAAGCTAAGCAGGGTTGGGCCTGGTTAGTCCTGGGATGGCTGTCTGTCTGGGAACACCTGGTGCTATAGGCTAGGCGACAGTCCCTGTGACCGGCTGGCCAAACTTCCCCCCTCCCTCCCCAAAAAAGTGACATCAAAAACAATGTGTCTCTCTCTCTAGTAGACCCCACCAAGTGGGACAAATGCTAAAGAAAAAAGAAGATTTATATTTTATACCTTGACCAGTTAGGTGTTTTTATACAATATTTCTAGTGGATTTTGGTTTTCAAGGACAGGTCCTTCTTGTTTCACTTTCGCAAGGCTATTCATACCTGCACCTGCCTACCCTTGCACTAGCTGCCTCTTATAGCCACTGGCCACCTCTGTGTTAGGTGATGTGGGTGACAAGGACAAAAGCCATGGTCTTCTGCTGTTGTCTGATTTTTAATATTTGGTTTATTTATTAATTTTTTTATTTTTTCCAAACTGGCATAGTGCTAGATCAGTGTTACAAACAGAAAAAAATACAACAGATAAGACTGCAAGGTTACCCTCCACCCCAAAACTGGCAATCCTGACAAGCCAATAGATGAGATTTATTCCAACACCGGCAAGGACACATTCAAAAATGTGTCCTTGCCTATGTCTCGGACTCTGGGAAAGCCTGCTTAAAGCAACCATTGGGGATTGCACTCATAATGACATTAAAATAAACAAGGCCCTACCTGGTGATTTTTGATAACGGCTTTCCGATTTCCCCTTCAAAGGTTACTAGATTCTAAGTCAGGTAAGATAGAAGATTTTAGATTCTAGATGTTAGAATAATCAGTGCAATAACTAAGTTGCACAGGCAATGCATGTTTTTCCCCATTGTGCCATGTGGCCATAGTCTGAGTCTTGCCAAGTGGCTCAGTGATCAGGGGGCACAACAGAGGCCTTGAGCTTTATTGGGGAAATTCATATTCTCTCTTTTTCTCCTTCAGCACAAGCTGAGTCATCCTAGATATTTTGCTTTCATTTGATTTCCCTCCTCACTTGGCATTGGTCCGTAGCTTTCCTAGTAAATGTGCCGGGATCACATTACAGCTTCCAGTTCCTGCTGGGATGGGGGGGGGGCAAGTTCCCATTTCTGAAAAGATAAAGAGCCCTTTTTCACGACCCCTAAAAATCCGCTGCAAAACACTTGCATATCTGGAGCATAAAATTGTTTTCCCACCAGCAGTGGACCTTAAAAAAAGTAAAGTATGCCCACGCCCACTTAAGCGTGCCCCAACACACTTTACAAGTACCTGGTCTCCAGAGGTAAAAAAAAATTCCGATGCGGATTGTAAAGCTGTAGATACTGAGCTCTCCTCTGCCTTCTGTTTGTTTTTGTTGTCCCCGCCACCCCTTTAACAGACAGGAATCCCTACGGGGCTGCTCCGACGGCAGACAGAGATGAGTAGACATGAGCCTGTATTTTTTCTCTCTGTTTTTTTCTCCCTCCGCTCACTGCACACAGAAGCAACAGAGTGTGGAAGGGTGGGAACACAGGAAGAGGAACAAACCTCACATGATCTCTGGCTGGGGGGATCCGAATTTAAGCTACCAGCGGAACTTAGGGCTTGTGTAAAAGGACTCAAAGACAGGCTGCAACTCAAAGACACGTCTTTTTCCTTGGGCAAAGCACACAGATGGCTGGGGTAGGAAGCAGCAAATAATCAGAAACACACTTCAGTTCTTACACATACAAACATTGAGATTCCTTTTTAGATGGCAAATATGAAAATATATTCTCAAATCACTGAACTGCAGACACTACACATTAGGAAACATCATAGTAGAAGCAGTTCAGTCTGAGAAACAGTTCTTTCCTGTCCACGCACACACACACTACCGTTCATGATTGTGATGAAGCTCTGACATTTGTTTTGTGTTTAGATGATTTTTTATAAAAGTAGTCACTTTCTGGGATTTTCCCTTGTGTCACTTTGGCTGCTTTCACACGACCACTAAAATCCACTGCAAAGTGTTCACAGATGCAGAGCATAAAATTGTTTCCCCATGAGCAGTGGACTTAAAAAAAA
>JAHTLZ010000204.1:7444027-7455563 GCA_023846285.1 Phrynocephalus versicolor | reverse complement strand
TTATTATTATTATTATTATTATTATTATTATTATTATTATTATTATTATTATTATTATTATTATTATTATTATTGCACTGACCAGCTGGCCCACGTCCAGGTTGGCACAGTTTTTTTAAATTTTATTTTTATTATTATCGTGCCGAGCAGCTGGCCCATGGGCTGGGTCGGTGCAGAAGAGGGTGGGCTTTTTAAACTTTTCCCCCCACTGAAGCCCCGTACTACAGCTAATCAGTGGCTTTGGCAAGGAAAAAAAGCCCACATCCGGGAGGGGGGGGGCGTCCAATGCATTCCTATGGGCAAATGAAAAACAAAGCAAACGAAATGGAAATTTTCATTTCATTTCATTTCGTTTTTCTTTGATGAGTCTGTTCATTATTTGTTTCATTCTGTAATGAAATGAATAATGAATAATGAAATGAATTAAAAATTTGTTTCATGCCCAGCCAATTGAGACGATCAGCCTTCCTTTGGAATAGAAATTGAAATAATTTTGTGGAGGACTGTACCAGATTTTACTCCCTTTTAGGTTCCAGTCCTTTCCCAGTGACTTGTGAACAAACCCATATAAACTAAAGTAGGCTACGTTTTTAGGATTGGACCATTCATCTTTTGTCAGCCTCTTTGGGCCTTTTCACATGACCCCTAAGATCCACTGGCCACTTAAATTCGGACCAGAGATCTTGGGGTTTCGTTGCTCTTCCTGCGTCCCCACCCCTCTGCACTTCCTTGATCCTGTCTGCGTGAGGGGAGGGAGAAAAAGGGGGACAAAAGAATGCAGGCTCACTTCCGTTTGCCGGTCCAAGCCGCCCCGAGCCCCGTTGTCATCCTGATTCCTTCTCTTAAAGGGGCGGGAGGCAAAAACAACAACAAACAGAAGCGAGGAGAGCCAGGCACTCACTCCTTTACATCCGGATCTGGGATTTATCACCCTCCAGAGAGCAGGTACCTGAAAAGTGTGCTGGGGCGCGCTTAGGTGGGCGTGGCCGCACTTAATTTTCTGTAAACTCCGGAGCTGGTGGGGAAACAATTTTAAGCTCCGGAGCTGGGAGCCATTTGCAGCAAAGCTTAGGGGTTGTGTACAAATACCCTTTCTCTCATCTTTGCCAAATACTTAGAATCTTCCCTGTTCTTGATGTCTAAAACAAACTGCTTTTTACTCTAATGTCTGTTTGATTGCCACTAATCAGCTTTGCACCCCCTCCTGTCATTGCCACTCCATATTCCGTGGCCGTCTGGGCATGGCAGTTCAATTCCCATCTCCCTATCCCATGATCCTTGGTCAGGGATGATGGGAGTGGTAGAATAACCATGAATGCAAAGAATACTGACTGAATTCCTTGTTCTTCATAATGTGGGGCTTCTTGACATTCTAATAACCCTTCCCCCAATAATGTTCATTTATGGCTCCCCAAAGTTCTTGTGAAAATAAGGCAGCTGGCTTTTTCTTCCCATCTGTTATTCTCACCACGTGCTATTCCCACATGTGCAGATGATAAATATTTGTGGGTTGTATTTTTTTATTTGCAGTTTTCAAAGAGGCAGCTGTGTTAATCTGTTTCATCATGTCTAACAAAAATAGAATGATAAAAAAACAAACAAAAAAAAGAAATCAAACAAATCTCTCCATTTGTGGCTTTGTCTGCCTGGATGTTTCCTCGGATGAAGGTCTGTTGGGACCTAATGTCACCATGATGGCCTGATGGCTCCCTTTCTGGAAGATATTATTTCTTTTGCCTCTCCTTTGGTGGTGATGTCTGGCCAACGGCAAAATGTAACATCATGCACAGTGTCAGTTTGAGAGGTATTGATGGCAGTGATGGGAAAGGAAAGGAGAAAGGAGGGGGGGGAAGAATTCATAGAATCATAGAGTTGGAAGAGACCTCAAGGGCCATGCAGTCCAACCCCCTGCCATGCAGAAACCCCATCACAATATTTCTGACAGAGGGCCATCCAGCCTCTGCTTAAAAACCTCCAAAGAAAGAGACTCCACCACCTTCTGTGGCAGCATACTCCACTGCCGAACAGCTCTGTCATGAAGTTTTTCCTAATGTTCAAATGGAATCTCTTTTCCTGTAGTTTGAAACCATTGGCCCGAGTCCTAGTCTCTGAAGCCATGGAAAACAAACCTGTTCCCTCTTCAATATGACATCCTTTCAAACATTTAAACATAGCTATCATATCCCCCCTCCAGCCTTCTTTTGAAAGGCTAAACATTCCCAGTTCCCTAAGCTGTTCCTCGTAAGACATTTCCTCCGGACCTTCAACCATCCTGGTTGCCCTCCTCTGCACCCGCTCGAGGTTGTCAACATCCTTTTTAAATTGAGGTGCACAGAACTGGACACAGGACTCCTGGTGGGGTCTGACCACAGTAGAATAGAGTGGCACTATCACTTCCCTTGATCTAGACACTATGGTTCTGTTGATGCAACCAAGAATCGCATTGTCTTTCCTGGCCGCCGTATCACACTGCTGACTCATGTTCAATTTGTGGTCCACCAAGACTCCCAGATCCCGTTTACATGTACTATTTTCCAGCCAAGTATCTCCCATCCTATATCTGTGCAATTCATTCTTTTTACCTAGATGTAGCACCCTGCATTTCCCTCTGTTGAAACCCATTCCGTTAGCTTTGGCCCAGCAGTCTAATCTGTCAAGGTCATTTTGGATTTTCATCCTATCCTCTAGGGAATTAGTAACCTCTCCCAATTTGGTGTCATCTGAAAATTTAATTAGCATACTCTCTATTCCTTCCTCCAAGTCATTAATAAAGATATTGAACAGCACTGGACCCAGAACAGAACCCTGGGGCACCCCACTGGTCATGTCTCCCCAAGCTGATGTCTGTTTTTTGCCCTAGGTACTGTAGCGCTAGTGGCGTGTTTTTTGCCCTAGATACTGTAGAGCTAGTGGTGTGGTGCCTCAGCAGGCTAGAGCACTGAAAAAAAACTGTTGGGAGCTCAGCGGTTCAAATCCCAGGTGCCACATAGTGGAGTGAGCTCCCGCTGTTAACCCCAGCTCCTGCCAATCTAGCAGTTTGAAAGCATGTAAATGCAAGTAGATTAAGTACTGCCATAAAAAGCGAGAAGGTAAAAGAATGTTTCCTTGCAGCCATGCCAGCCACATGGCCATGGACTTGCACAACACTGGCTCTTTGGCTTGAATACGGAGATGAGCACCACCCCTAGAGTCAGACATGACTAGCACGCATGTGCAGGGAGAACTTTTTACCTTTTTTTAAATTGTAGACCTTGACTCCTCACCAAATGTTTTACGTTACTTTTCTACTCTATTTTGCACATAAGGACATAAGAAGAGCACTGCTTTCTCGGCCAAGGGCCCATCTAGTCCAGCTTCCTGGGTCTCACCAGATGCCTCCAGGAGTACATATGTACCAGACAACTAGATACCTGTCTCCTGATATCACTCCTCTGTGTCTGGCATTTGGAGGTACCCTCCTTTTAAGCCTGGAGATAACACACATCTCCCCATCATGATTTGTAACCTGAGATGGACTTTTCCTCCAGAAATCTGTCCAATCTCCTTTTAAAGGCATCCAGGCAGGGCCGGCGGTAGGTTTTTTTGCGCCCTAGGCGAGGGGCGGGGGTGGGGCAGGGCAGGGGGCGGGCGGGTGGGGCAGCGGCAGGGTGGCAGGATGGCAGGGGGCGGCGGATGGCGGGGGATGGTGACAGGGCATGGGGGCGGCAATGGGCATGGGGGGCGGCGGGAAGATGGCGATGGGCGGCAGGGGGACGGATGGCGGTGGCCAGTGGCGGGGGTGGTAGTAGGGGGGGCAGCACCCTCTGTCCATTTTGGCACCCTAGGAAACTGCCTAGTTCACCTTAATGGACGCACCGGCCCTGCATCCAGGCCAGATGCCATAGTTGGGCATGTAGAGTGAAAGGTGGCAGCTGCAAACTCTCCAGTTTTTAAAAAGGATTAGACACATTCCCGGAGAATAAGGAAGTCTGGAAAGTTGCTTTCTGGATTGCAACTCCCATGTAAGCTATTTTCAATGGAGACTAAATCTGTGTATGTTTTTGGACAAAAGTCATAGGAAGCAGAATTTTGAGAGAAGCAGGTCCTTCTTGGAAGATGTCTGTGGAGATTCTCAATCGTCCATGTCAAGTTATTTGGGATGTAAATCATGGCAACTGGACTTCTTTTCTTGTGGGATCAAAACATTTTGCTACTCATCCAAGCAGTTTCATCAGTCTTGAGGAAAGTCGTGGGAGGCTTCCAATGTATAGTTTGTAGAGGTCCTTCTTGGAAATAATTTCATCTCCTCACCCTATTTCATGAAGAGAGATTAAACAACTCCTTAAAGCTGCTGTTCTGGTCATAGAGTTACCTGTCCTGTTTCTGGGATCCAGATGAAAAGCCACATGTCACCTGGACTGGATATCCTGAGCAGCAACTGGGTAAGCATAACTGTCATTGATAAAGCTAGCCTTCATTTGGGCAGTGCTACTATGGAAGGTAAATAGAAGGCAGCGATGATGTCCCAGTGCTGGTGGAGATCCCAGAGAATTATGATGCCTCTCCAGGTCCTCAGGTGGAGACAACTTTCAGGGTGAGAGTCACCTGAAAAGGAGAAAGTGTGATGGTTGTGTGTGATGGTACTTTAAAGGTGAGATACCCATTACTGTCATTTTGCACAAGGGCTCACTGGCGAAAGTGTGTGTGTGTGTGTGTGTGTGTGTGTGTGTGTGTGTGTGTGTGTGTAAAATGCTGGAGTGGGCCATTAAAGCATGCTAAGGTATGGCCATCCAGTGAAGGAGAGAATTCACCTTCCACCGTCTTCTGTTTGAAGGTCTGACCAAAAACAGTCACCTTTTCCCAAATGGCTTTCTAGTCCACATCTGATTTAAAAGACCCACAAGGAAGGTGATCAGTATCTCCATACTGCAACTACCTCCTGGATAGCAGACTCAGCTGTCCTTCCTAGATAGTTGAGATGCCTTCAAATTCAGTTCATCCTATAAAAATAATTCATAATGTCCCATCTGTACCTATACATAAGCAAATGTAATTTCATGCCAATTGAGGTTCTCTTTTGTATGATCTCTATTCTTCTTTGGGATAATTCATAGAATCATAGAACCATAGAGTTGGAAGAGACCTCAAGGGCCACCCAGTTCAACCCCCTGCCATGCAGGAACCCCCATCACAGTGCTCCTGACATATGGACATCCAGCCTCTGCTTAAAAACCTCCATAGAAGGAGACTCCACAACCCTCCATGGCAGCATATTCCACTGCCGAACAGGTATAACTAGAGATGGGCACGAAATGCCAAAATGGCATCTTGTTTCATTTTTTCAGTTGGTTTTGCTTTGTTTAAAATGAAATGATTTTTTTTTAAAAAAATCCATTTCATTTTTTGTTTTTTTGTTTTTCGTTGTTTTATTATTATTTTATTTTTTTAACTCGCACCAACAAGCTGGGCTCGTTTTTAAAATTATTATTTGTTCTTTTTTCTTGCGCCGACCAGCTGGCTCGTGAGCCGCGTCAGTGTGGTTTTTAATTTTAAATTTTTAATTTTTCTAACTTGTGCTAACCAGTTGGCCCGTGGGACGGGTCAGTACATATTTTAAAATTTATTTTTATACACTTATCTTTTCCTTGTGCCAACCAGCTGGTCTGCGGGCTGGGTTGGGGTGTTTTTAAATTATTTTTAATTTTATTTTTTTTGTTCTCACACCAACCAGCTGGCCCACAGTTCAGGTTGGTGCATTTTTAAATTTTTAAATTTTTATTTTATTTTATTTCATTTATTTGAAATAATAATGAAATTATTAGGACCTAGATACCTGAAGGACCGCCTCCTTCCATATGAACCTACCCGGCAACTAAGATCTAGTCAGAAAGCCCTCCTGAAAGAGCCACCCCTTAAGGAGGTGAAGGGGATGGCTTGCAGGAACAGGGCTTTTTCAGCAACTGCCCCCAGACTTTGGAATGCCCTCCCAAATGAAACTCGCCTGGCACCGACGTTGATATCATTTCGGCGCCAGGTAAAAACCTTCCTATTCCAAAAGTTTTTTAACTAATGATTGTGGGTCCTGATGGCAATTTTCAGTAGTGTGCTTTTAATGTACTGTATTTATTGCATTTACAGGTTTTATTGTTCTAATTTTATTGTATTTTGATGTTTTAATTGTTTTTGATTGTGAGCCGCCCAGAGACCTCTGGGTAGTGGGCGGCATACAAGCTATATAAATAAATAAATAAAAATAAAATATTTTTGTTATCACACCAGTTGGTGTGTTTTTTTATTTTTTATTTTTATTTTATTTATTTAGTCTACCACTGGCCAACTGGCCTGTAGGCTGGGTTGGCGGGTTTTTAAAATTATTTATTTATATATTTAAGTGTTGACCAGACGGCCCGTGGGCCTGCTCGGCTTTTTTAATTTTGTTTTTAGTCTACCACCAGCCAGCTGGCCTGCGGGCCAGGTCAGAGCTTTTTTTTTTTTTAACTCAAGAACCAATCAGCTGTTGTGTGGGCTGATTGATGTCTGTTTTTGCAGGAGGGAGGCCACCCAGCTGCCTCAGCAGCAGCAGTTAGTCCCAGGCCCGGCGGCAACATCAGGTGGGTGAAGATGCTGGATAGGGGGGGAATGAAAAATGAAATGAAAATTTCCATTTCATTTCATTTCATTTCATTTCATTTTTCTTTGAGAGGGTGGTATGTTATTAGGTAGCGAAATGAATAATGAATAACTAAATGAATTTTTAATTCATTTCATGCCCATCTCTAGTGCAAAGTAATTAGGAGCTGCCATTTTAATTCCCCACAACCCCCTTTGAAAAAAACTTGTAACATCTTGAAGGAGGGCCCTAAAAGAGATTCTGGGACCTCGGTAGGGGTCAAAAATTGCAGAGAGTGACTGGTAGCTGACATACAGTTTTCGGGGAGGGGGGAATGATAATGAAGCATTGCTTCGGCCATTAATGCTGGAGTCTACTCAGATCAGTGCAAGAGCTAGTTTCAGCTCTCAACCCATTATTTTGTAGGCAGGCCTACAAACAATATAACAATCAGACTGCATGATAAACATACCAAAAGCCTGTAATGAACATAGCATGTGGCTCCGAAAGAGGGAGGCCCTGAAGCTTAATTATAAACCAAAATTAACCGTATACCAACCCTGAGAAACGGAACAGAGAGCTGGCATTTGTATGCCTTACCATGTATCTTATGAATGTCTCTGAGTCTGTCCTATTAGTATATTAAAAATAGCAGCTGCAATAGGCTTTTAATCATGTGCACAGCTTCATCGTTTTCCTGGAAAATAGCTAGAATAAGGCAAAGCATAGTTCTGAAGTCACTAATTGCATGAGCCTAAAGAGGTTTTATGCAAGCTTGTGTCTTGGAGCGATCTTCTGAGACACAATCCTGTTCTTATTATTGGCATCCTTAAGTTTCTGAAGTCTAAAATGAAAGGTAAATGGTTTCATTTGGGTTTGAAAGACTGGCATTGGTTGACACTCAACTTTTTGGGGCTGCTACAGGGCCTCCATAAACCTGACAAGCAATCCTTTCCGGCTCATTACAGCAGCTTTGAAATAACTCTTTGCCATTTTCAAGTTTTGCTCCCCAAAATGGATTTACCAAAGGGTGACATGTTTCTTCGCTCTTTTTTTCAGCTGGCCTTCTGAGAAACAGAAAGGTGTGAAATGCAGCAGCAGCAGCAGCACCAGATCCCTCTCGGTAAAACTCTGGAAGTCAAATCGTGTCATTCAAAGCTCCCAGTTAGAAGAAAGTGAGGGTTCACAGGCATGCCACTGATCTCACCAAAAAGGGTCCCTTTAACAGCAGCAGTCTCCCTTAAAGTAACCCTCCCACCGGCCAGGTAATCATACAAGATGGGCTCTCTCAAAACAGAAGCCTTAAATTTAAAAAGTGCAGCTTTAGCACCGAGTAGGATTAGGATGGAGCACAAAGAATCACAGAAGAGTGAAGTTGAACAGGGCTTGTAAAGGCCATGAAGTCCACCCCCTGCTCCATGCAGGAATACAAATCGAAGGAGATCTGCCAGGTGCTTGCCCAAATGTCACTTGAATCCCTCCAGGGTTGGGGCAGTCCCCACCTCTTGAGGTAATTCCTCTTGAGCCAGGGGGCCCTCCTGAAAGAGCCTTCCATCAAGGAGGTGAAAGGGATGGCTTGTAGACACAGGGCCTTCTCGGCAGCTGCCCCCAGGCTATGGAATGCCCTCCTCAGTGAGATCCGCCTGGCGCCAACATTGATGACATTTCGGTGCCAGGTAAAAACCTTCCTGCTCCAGAAGTTTTTTTAATTGATACAGTATAGATTGTGGGTACTCTGATGGCAATTTTAGTGTAATGTTTTTATTACCTGTCTTTCCCCAAAAATGAGACAGTGTCATATATTAATTTTTGCTCACAAAGATGCGCTAGGTCTTATTTTCAGGGGATGTCTTATTTTTCCATGAAGAAAAATATGGTACACATTTACTGTTATCTTATTATGGGGAGGCCTTATTTTCAGGGGATGCCTTATATTTCAGTGCAGGGCAAAACTGTAAGTAGGCCTTGTTTTCAGGGGATGTCTTATTTTCAGGGAAATAGGGTATTGTTTTAATTCTTTATTGATATTTTATGTTTTAACTGTTTTAATTCTTTTGATTGTAAGCCGCCCAGAGACCTTTGAGTAGTGGGCAGCATATAAATTGCAAAAATAAATAAATAGATAGATAGCTAAATAAATAAATAAATGCCCCCCTACTGTACTGCTCTAACAGTTAGGAAGTTTTTCTTGATATTCAGCCAAAAGCTGGGTTCTCATAACTTGAATGTGCATCTTGCACTAGTCAACCTGCCTGAGCTTGGTCTGTATGTTTACTCAGGTGGTTTTGATTATTAGTTGATATCTTGTGTTCCTTGATGAAGATGGCACAGAACAATGGCATCAAAAGCTTGGTCTATTTTAATAATAAACACATATTGACACAACTGGAAACCCATGAGCTGTTTATGCATTTACTGTTGGTAGTAGAGATGGGCACGAAATGATTTTTTTTCATTTTGTTATTCGTTATTTGTTTCATTATGTAACAAACGAATAACAAACCTAGGGGCAAATTTATCACGAACCGAACCAAACCGAGAAAAATTGGTTCAGTTAGATTCATTTCGTTCATGGGGAGTGGAGATGTCTCCTACCTGGTGCTGGTCCGGAGGTCCTTTCGTGCCGAGCTGCATGGAGGGAGCACACACCTCGTCGGTGCCATAGAGGGATGTGGCGGGCTTGAGCCTCAGCCCAGCCTCGGGAGGAGAGGTAAGAAGCAGGCTGCGTTTAGGCAGCCAGAGCAGTGCAGCTTCGAAGCTGGCCCCCTTGCGCCTCCTTCCCGTGGCCTGTCATTGCGGGGCTGATCAGGAGGGGAGATAAGGAGGCTGTGCTTAGGCAGCCAGAGCAGCGTGGCTTGAAAGCCGCTGCCCCTTGCGCCTCCCTCCTGCAGCCCGTTATTGCAGGGCTGATTGGGAGAGGAGTAAGGAGGTTGCGCTTAGGCGGCCAGAGCAGAGCGGCTTCAAAGCCACCCCCCCTTGTGCCTCCCTCCCGCGGCCTGTTATCGTGGGGCCGATTGGGAGGGGTGATAAGAAGGAGGCCGCACAGTGGGCGCTGGGGAAAAAGTGGATTAAAATGAATAATGAAACAATGAAACAATGAAACAATGAAACAAAAATTTTCACAAAAAATCACAAAAAATGAAAAGAAATGAACCAAACTCCTTAACTAAATGAAACAAACAAAATGCCATTTTTTCAATTCGTGCCCATCTCTAGTATGTAGTCACAGCAACTTTCCTCTTGGGATAAATCCTGAGAAATCTAGGGTTTCTCCTAGTTCACACAGAACTCTGATAAATCCCCCAGTCCACTCCAAAGGCTTGCAGGGAGAAAAAACATCACCACATCTGAGAGAACCTATTTTTACTAAACTTCAGTAAAAACTAAACTAAACAAAAATGGAAAGAAATTGTATTATTCTTTTTGAACCAGGAAGGTAAAATAAGATGCAGTGGGGTGGAAGGACAGGGATCTAGATAGGGGATTAAGCTGGCTGATGTATATACAAGACCTTGGATAAACAAAATTCTGGATCAGGAGAAGCTTTTGTGATTTATCAAAAAGTTGCACCTGTCGGCTTTCAATTCCTGCAAATCTCATCTTCTTCAGGCCCCCAATGTCATATTTATTCATTCATTAATTTAAAATATTTCAATCTTGTCTTTCTCCCCAAAAGGACCCAAAGCTGCTTTTAAATTTTGTAATGATCAAAATGACTACCTTTTGCTTCCAACTGTTAGGTGGCATTAATCCTTTTGGAGAAGTAACTGTCCATGGTTTTGGTAGCTGGCAGGAAATTTTAGAAGTCCAGATGCACCCTGGTGTCACTGAATCTTTTTGACAGAATTTGAAAAAAGAAAGGTTTCAATCCATAGAAAATATTGCTTTCTTTCTTTTTCTTTTTTTTAGCAGCGTCCATAAAAATGGCTGGATGGAGCTATACAAACGCTGCAGTTAAATTTAATAGCTCTAACAGCCAGGCAGCATCCTTAATGCAGTGTAAGCAGAATAATTGGGCACACTATCCTCAGGTGAGCTGGCTTTCCTCTAAAATGATTCCCTGGAAGAAGCAGCAATTCATTAGTATGGGTGCGATTCTGTGCAGCTGAGATGATGCATAGTAAAAAAACACACACACACAAAAAAAAACCAAGACAGCTCTCCATATTCTTCATTATTTCAGCTATATTTTTGGAAGGTTCCCCCCCCCCAGGCGATTGAGAAACTTTGCTGGTGAATTGTTAAAAGAAATAGCCGCTTCAGCCTGAAACTTTGGAATACTCTCTGCATATCAAATGTTAAATATATCTAACGCTCACAAATTGTTGAGAAACTTTTATCAGAGACCTCATCTGTTCTGTCTAAATTGTGCTGCTACAGGATTCTCCGTAGGGGAGGGCCTGACACTGTGAATTACTTTCAGCCTGAGCCACAAACCCAGTCAAAGTTAAACTGTTTGAATGTCTCAACTCACAGTAAGGGTGAAGGAAGCAGAAGCCAGAGGAAACTGTCCATTCCAGTGGGGCAAAGGTAGCTTCAGAAATGGATGGACATCTAGCATATCGGTCAAAGCTTCAGGAGAGGGGCAAAGTAGGAGTGGATCAGAATTTTCTTCTAGTTAATTTTAAAATAGAATTTAATCAAATTTATAAAATTCTTCATGTTCAGAACAGATAAAAAAATCCAAGTTTTTTTTTAAATAAGAAGTTTTGGAGCCATGCAGCCATTAAGACAAAAGCAAAACTAGACTATGGGTGATACCTTCATAGACTGCTAGAAGAAAAATAAAACAACGAAAAAGTTGCTGAGCTTTTGAGAGCAGGCTCTCTTTTTCAAAGAATTTATAGAAGTCTAAACATGAGTTGTATTATAAAAAATATATTGAATAAATAAATGACTTTTATTATTATTATTATTATTATTATTATTATTATTATTATTATTATT
>JAHTLZ010000204.1:7393388-7415090 GCA_023846285.1 Phrynocephalus versicolor | reverse complement strand
TTCTCTGTAGTTACACACATCTGGTTTTCCTGGGGGAGGGGGGAACTGTATCCCTATCAAGACCTGAATGGAGAGTTTTGATTTGTGAATTTAAAAATTGCTGCGTACTTTGTCAAAAAAAATCATTAGTGTGGGGCTTTTTTCAGAGCAGGAAAGAACAAAAGATTTCATTGAAGACCATCCCTTTTTAACCCACTCATTTTTCTTGTTATGACTGCAATCAAAATGCATGCAATTAATGGTGTCTAGCCCCATTAATTATATGATCCTGGCTTTTATGTCAAATACTTTAAAAGAACAAAGAGGATTAAACAGCTGGAGCAGGTAGTGGAATAAACAGCCCCAATTATCAAGAAAATGGCACACCATCCCCTTTAAAAAAAAAGATAAATATTTTGGATTTTGTTTAGCTTTTTAAAAGAGAAAGCACTTGAAAGAGGTTTGCCTAGTAGGTGTGAATTTGGAGTGAGAGCCACCCTTCATCTCAGTGGAACTGACATCTGAGAAGACACATGCATCCTGAATGAGGACTTGTGAGCCCCTGATAGTGGCGGATCTCCATTTCCCAACAGTACCACCCAGCTGATTACCAGATCTGTTAGGAGCTGAAGCTGAGAAGCAATTGGAGGGACAGTGACTCCTCCTTCCACTATATAAGATTGTGCTGTAAGCAGGTCAGAGACATAGACATAGGCTTTACACAGTGAACATGCTCAGTGCAAGAAAAGGCAATTTTGGAGGATCTCAATATTCCCTGAAAGACCTCTTGAAGTCTTGTCAATGTTAAAAACAATGTCAACTTCCTGTTCAATGTTCTGACTAGCAGCTGTTGAGTTCTTCTTTACACTAGCTCTGTGGTCCAACCAAGCAGGCTCTGTGGTTCAACCAATCAGGAATAGAGTTGGGTAATCCATGCACCTGACCGCTTTGTACAATCACTCGTTGTCTAAGTGGGGAGAATGCCCAGTGGAGATTCTCTGTCCTGCCACCTCGACAGAGTGGCCAGCTGCCAGAGAAGGTGGGGTTCTCCCAACTAGAGATGGGCATGACTCAGCGAAATTTTCATTTTTGTTTTTGTTTTTTGTTTCGTTTTGCAACAAAAACAAAAACGAAAATTTTTTCAGAAGTAAAAGGACAACGGAAACGAAATGAAAAATTTTGCCGTGTTTTTCGTTTTCGTTACGGCAGACACATTGCATTGAAAAGAATGCTAACGAAATGAAAATTTTTCATTTTCGTTTTTGTTTTTTCATTTTGTTTCGTAATGAAAACGAAAACGAAAAATGCAAAAAACCCCCAAAAACCGAAAACGAACCAAAACGGACCCCTAAACGACAAACGAAAAATGAAAAAAATTTTTTTTGAGTCGTGCTCATCTCTACTCCCAACCAGGCTCCTGGCTGGATTGATGGGCTGTTTGAAGCAGAAGGACCCCTGTGTCGTGCAACATCAGCTAAGTGGCTCAACTGGACCAGGGGAGTGGGGGAGATGGTTGGGGAACAAAAGAGGCACCACACTGACAGCTGTCAGGTGCCCAAAGCACCCAACTCTCATTAAGGATCAACGAACCAACTCATGGCACTCTGATGTCCAGATGTTATGGTTATATGCCATCACAAGATGAAAGACTATGGCTTATAGATGAGCCATTCATTGGAAGAATTTTGGACTACAAACCCCAAACTTGGAAGAATTTTGGACTACAAACCCCAAAATTAAATCTTAAAACACATAAAAGAACAAACCTTGCTGAGAGAAAATCAGCATGGCTTCTGTAAGGGTAAATCTTGTCTGACAAATCTTTTAGAATTTTTTGAAAAGGTCAACAGGCATGTGGATTTGGGTGAACCGGTGGATATAGTCTATCTGGATTTTCAAAAGGTTTTTGACACAGTCCCTCACCAAAGGCTGCTGAGAAAATTGCACAGTCAGGGGATAAGAGGGCAGGTACTCTTATGGACTGAGAACTGGTTGAGATCCAGGAAACAAAGAGTAGGTGTCAATGGGAAATTTTCACAATGGAGAGAGGTGAAAAGCGGTGTGCCCCAGGGCTCTGTCCTGGGACCGGTGCTTTTCAATCTGTTCATAAATGACCTGGAGACAGGGATAAACAGTGAGGTGGCCAAGTTTGCCGATGACACAAAACTTTTCCGTGTGGTAAAAACCAGAGAAGATTGTGAAGAGCTCCAGAAGGATCTCTCCAAACTGGGGGAATGGGCTGAGAAATGGCAAATGCGTTTTAATGTAACCAAATGTAAAGTAATGCATATTGGGGCAAAAAATCCAAACTTCATCTATCAACTCATGGGCTCTGAGTTATCCGTGACGGATCAAGAAAGAGATCTTGGTGTGTTGGTGGACAGCTCCATGAAGGTGTCTCCCCAATGTGTGGCAGCGGTGAAGAAGGCCAATTCCATGCTAGGGATTATCAAAAAGGGGATTGAAAATGAAACAGCGAACATTATAATGCCATTATACAAAACAATAGTAAGGCCCCACCTGGAGTATTGTGTACAATTCTGGTCACCGCATCTCAAGAAAGACATAGTGGAACTGGAAAAGCTGCATAAGAGAGCGACTAAAATGATTACTGGCCTGGGGCACCTCCCTTATAAAGAAAGGCTAAAACATTTGGGGCTCTTTAGTCTGGAAAAAAGGTGCTTGAGGGGGGATATGATTGAGACATACAAAATAATGCAGGGTATGAGTAAAGTGGATAGAGGGAAGCTCTTCTCTCTCTCCCAAAATACCAGAACTAGGGGACATACACTCAAATTGAGGGTTGGGAGAGTAAGAACTGACAAAAGAAAATATTTTTTCACCCAGCGTGTTGTAAGTCTATGGAACTCCCTGCCACAGGATGTGGTGATGGCATCTGGCCTGGATGCCTTCAAAAGGGGATTGGACAGATTCCTGGAGGAAAAGTCCATCACATATTACAAACCATGATGGAGATGTGTAGTCTCGAGGCTTAAAACCAGGGTACTTCAAGGGCCAGATGCAGGGGAGTGGTATCAGGAGACAGATATCTAGTCTCATGCGCTCCCAAACGCATCTGGTGGAGCCTCTGTGAGATACAGGAAGCTGGACTAGATGGGCCTTTGGCCTGATCCAGGATGGCTCTTCTTATGTTCTTATGTTCTTATGTTATCTAGTCTGGGAATTCTACATGACAACAGATGCCTAATTGTGACACAGCTAGGAGAAAGACCTAATCTGGAAAACTTAATAGCTTAATATAGAACCATAAAATCATAGAATCAAAGAATCATAGAGTTGGAAGAGACCTCAAGGGCCATCCAGTACAACTCCCTGCCATGCAGGAACCCCCACCGCAGTACTCCCAACAGGTGGCCATCCAGGCCTCTGCTTAAAAACCTCCAAAGAAGGAGACTCCACCACCCTCTGTGGCAGCATATTCCACTGCTGAACAACTCTAACCATCATGAAGTTCTTCCTAATGTTCAAATGGAATCTCTTTTCCTGTAGTTTGAAACCATTTCCCCGAGTCCTAGTCTCTGAGGCCGTGGAAAACAAACCTCTTCTCTCTTCAGTATGACATCCTTTCAAATATTTAAACATAGCTATTGTATCCCCCCTCCACCTTCTTTTTGAAAGGCTAAACATTCCGAGCTCCCTAAGCCATTCCCTGTAAGACATTTCAGACCTTCAACCATCCTGGTCACCCTCCTCTGTACCCGCTTGAGGTTGTCAACATCCTTTTTAAATTGAGGTGCACCGAACTGGACACAGTACTCCAGGTGGGGTCTGATCAGAGTAGAAAAGAGTGGTATATAGGCTTACTTTGAACTAACATGCTGTTCAAAAAGTAAGCTCCCCTTGCTAGGTCTCTGTCAAGAAGCCCTCCCAGGATGGAACATTCTGGGATTTGTAGTCCAAACTAAATTAGAATGATGCATCTCTCTTTGTGTCATTGTTCTGAATAGTTTTACCTTTCATTTGTTAATCAAATAAAAGCAGTCAAGATGGTCTACAGGGTACCCTCTTGTGCTCACTAGCATTCATAAAGAGACACCAAGCAAGGGAAACAGCAGTTTTACTCTGCTTTGCAAACTAACACTTGTCAGTAAGAGGGGCTCATTTTACTGAATGATATGTAAAGTGAGTAAGCTTTTAATGAACTTCACCTCCCTCTTTCCCCTTGGCGTGCAGCCTTGTGTTTCGGATCCCTTATTTCACAAGTCAGTGCCTGACTTCCATAGTGGTGCAACCGCATAGAGGAATAATAATAATGATGAGAAATCTTGTTGGAAAGGAGGATAGTAATTCAACATGGGCATAGCTGAACCTGGGGACCATTAAGAAAGAAACCAAAGGCATTATTTTAATGCCCCCAAACAAGCATTCCAAACCAACATGATGAAAGCTAAGATTGAAGGGATTTGAGCCAACAGCAAAAGTTGACTCTGCCAAGAAAAAGATGAAACTGTGTCACACTTCATCTGTGAATGTCCAAAGACTGCAGAAATGGATTACAAAATTAAACATGATAGAGTGGCAAAATTAATGCACTGGGCATTATTCAAAAAGACAAAAACAAAAAATAACAAAAAAACACCTCACCAGCCTCCAAAACCCCATGAGAACATCAGTCATAGAAAGTGTCAGGAAATGATGAAGTCAAGATCTTGTGAGATTTCTAGATCCAAACTGATAGACACATTGAACATAACACACCAGACATAGTAGTAACAGAATGAAGAAATGTCTGGATTAGAGATGGGCATGAAATGATGGAATGAAACTAATAACGAACCTCAGAGTGAATTTAGAACACAACGAAACGAAACAAAAAAAATGGTTGTGCAGTTGTTGTCGTCTGTGTTTATTATTATTATTATTGAATGTTTTTTCCCGCCCGTGTGCTGTCAAATAGATTAAATCATGCAAAGCAGGGGGGGGAATGAATAGCGAATCAAAATGAACCAACAAAACAACTATTTGGGAAAAAAATTGTTAAAAACGAAATGAACCAAACCAAACCCTAAAACGAACCGAACCAAAACAAATCATCATTTTTGTGTGTGTGTGTTTGTACCCATCTCTAGTCTGGATCATTAACATTGCAATTCTAGGGATGCCTGAGTTGAAGCTAAAGAAATGGGAAACAACTCAAAATTGAAACACCTTGCTTCTGGGTGAAACACACTTCCGTCATCCCCATAGTCATTGCGCATTTGGGAACAACATCAAGAAATCTCACACACTATTACAAGCAGCTTAAGAGCACAGAAATAACGCCAACAGAGTCAGAAAAATGGCAATATAAGGAAGAGCATGCATATTGCACCGATACTTAACAGATACTTAAGGTTTTTCGTGAAAACATGTATCATTGTTTTAATAATATTGATTGCCTGCTGTGTTGTCACATCCAACTTGTGGTGACCCCTGCTGTTTTCCAAGCAAAGAATACACAGAGGTGGTTTACCTGTCTTTTCTTCTGAGGGTATCCTTGGACTGCCTGATAGCTCAGGGGCTTAGGGGCCAACGGTTAGGAGTTCAATCCCCCACTGTGCCTCCTTGAGACGGGATGGACTTGATGATCCATAGAATTATTTCCCACTCTGCAGTTCAAAAGTGGTGGTGGTGGTGGTGGTGGTGGTGGTGGTGGTGGTGGTGGTGGTGAAGGGCCATGCAGATAGGTTATCCACACAGAGGGCACAGGGAGGAAACTGAACTCCCATTTCCTGGCTCTGCAGCCAGAGACCTAAACTACTGAGTAGGGATGGCACAAAACAAAACAAAAAATAATGTTTTGTTTCATTTTGTTTCATGCTCACCCCCTTTTTGTTCCATTTAGCTTCTTATGGATTGTTTTTAAAAATTTATACAAAATGAAATGAAATGAAACAAAATGGCTTCCCTGGGTCCTAGAGACACCAGATTTGGTGCCTGGGTGCCATTTTTAAAGGGCTTCTGCTGAGCTGTTATTGGCTGGATCCCTTTAAAACTGGCCCATTTGGCACCAGGGAGATCCCTTGGTGCTGACCGGGCCAGGTTTAATGGGGTCCAGCCATTGACAGCTCAGCAGGAGCCCTCTGAAAACGGTCGGGTAGGCAGTTCCATGCAACCGTGCTGCCTACTTGACCATTTTCTGAGGGCTCCTGCTGAGCTATCAATAGCTGGGCCCCTTTAAACCTGGCCCAGTCGGTACCGGATGGTCCCCCTTGTGCCGATTGGGCCAGGTGTAAAGGGGTCCAGCCATTGACAGAGCGGCAGGAGTCCTCTGAAAATGACAGAACGAAACGATTCATTTCGTCTCTAACAAAATGCTCCTTCCTTGTTTCATTACATAACAAAATGACAAAACAGCATTCCATTTTTCGTTTCCTGCCCATTCCTACTACTGAGCTATCCAGCCAGTGTAGGACTAATAGCCTGTATTATTTTCTGCCACACAACACCAGCTTTCACTGAGATAACACTGTGTGAATTATGGCTTGAGAGCTGTCTTGTATTTCTTTATCTTCTTACTTTCAAATTAGGCAGCATTAATAAAATAACCAAATTTTATGAACCTTGTTTTCTGGAAGGTAGTAAAAAAAACACACACATCAAATTTCAGAATATAATATCCAGGATATAATATCAAAGGCACTCTGTATCCATAGTGATTTGGGTGTAATGAATTAAAGTGTCCATGCTTTAAATTACTGTACTTCTACTGTTAAAGCATATTACAGATTATGCTCAAGGTGATCCCAGTTTTCTGGGCAAGGGAGACACATTGGTGGGGGACTGTTTCAGTAAAACAGGATGTGTCCTGGATGTCAGAGGCAATGTGACAAGACAGGAGAATGGGTTAGTATTAATTGTTTTCAGAAGAGCCAGTATATGATTATGTACATTTTTTAAAAAAAAAATTGCTCAAAGAACAAATGTAACACTTTGTGGCTCTATGGCTCTCTCTATATTTTAAATTATTGCAAACACAGACTTTTAAAAAGAGTTTTACAATACCATATGAATAATGCGTTAAATGATTAAACATATATCAAGATGAAAAACAATTTATAAAAATAATGCCTTTTAAAAATCTGGGAACTCATCAACAAAGCATTGCAGAAACCCTTATTTCTGGAAAGCCTGCCTGAAGAGGAAAGCCTTAGCCTGATGACAGAAGGACAAGAGGGAGCCACCCCTGAGAAGGCCCTCTCTTATGTCCTCACCAAAAAGCACATCCCCAGAAGACCAGAGGAATCAAGTATAAGGAGGTATGATCCTTCAAATAGTTTGGCTTTATCATAAGCAACACTGTGTACTGGAACCAGAGGCAGACTGGCAGAGACTGAAAGCGTTATAATAAGAGAGTTACAAGCTTCCTGAAACCAGTTTGGCTGTAGCATTTTTGAAGAGTTTCTGAACACTCTTCAAAGGCAGCCCCAGATAGAGCGCAATGCAGCAGTCCAAGCGGAATGCAACTCAGGCATGTGTCACTGTGACCAGATCCTAAGGAATGGGTGCAGGTTGTACATCACAATCAACTACACAAATATACGCCTGGCCTCTGCTGAAACCTGTGCCTCCAAGTCCAGGGCTGAGTCCAGGATCACACCGAAGCTATGGACCTGACATGTCTGGGTGTGTGTATATGTGAACCTATCCTATCTAGTCTGAATACCTATCCTCCAAAATTGCCTTTTGAATGGCCAAGAGTACCTTTGTCTTGACTCGGTTAAGTTTCAGCTTGTTAAACCTTGTCCAGTTCACCACTGGCAATAGCCACTAGTCTAAGCACAGAACAGCTTTCTTGGAATCAGATGGGAAGGAGAAATAGGGTTGGGTGTCCTCAGCTTACTGATGGCAACGAACTCCCCAAACTCCAGACAACCTCTCTTACCATGTGGATGTTGAAGGTAATTCACTGGTCAATGGCCAGGATCTCAAATGGGCTTCGCTCACCATCGCCTTCTGAGATCAGTCACCCAGGAGGGATTGGAACCACTGTAAGACACTGCCTCCATGTCCCAACCCAGAGAGAAAGCCTAGAAGGATGCCATGGTCATGGATATCAAAAGTCACTGAGAAGTCCTGCAGAATTAATACAGACACCTCGTCCAGTTCCTGGTGTAGGTCATCCACCAAGGTGAACAAAGCCATCTCTGATCCACAATCAGGTCACTTCATCCCAGAACCTTTGGAGCTGGGACACTCTTTTGCCCACCTTGGGGATTATTTGGAGTGTCTTGCTCTGTTCTGTCCCTGCTCCCCCTTCCAAAGGTACAGATGCTCCTGACTGAATTCATTTTGCTGTTTTTAGCCTAAGATATTACACACATTCCTAGCATGGAGGATGTGAAAATGAATCTCTCCTCATGATGTCAAAGTCTTGTCTGGCCCTGTTGAATCTGAGAAGCCTCTTGTAATTCCCTGTTCTTGACTTGAATATGCCTTAAATGTTCATAAATCAAGCCTGCCCCAAGTCCGGCCCGGGGGCCAAATCCGGCCCATTAGGCCATTCTGAGTGGCCCACGGCTGGCTGGCCCACCCCTCCCTCACCGTCCTTCGCCCCATGTTTTTTTTTTAAAAAAATCTTCTGCCAACACTGACACCACTGGGAAGCTTGGGCGGCTGGGCGGCTGGGCGGCTGGGCGGTCTGCCACCACCAGCACCGCAGGGGAAAGTGTGGGGGTGGGCAGGCCAGCAGGCCTCTGCCACCGCCAATGAGCTTTGGGGTGGGCTGGCGGGCAAGCCGTCGCCACCGCTGGGGAGCTTGGGGGGGTGCAAAGTTACACAGATCACCTCTTCCAAGGGGCTACCTGTGGCCATGGCTTCCTGTGCTTCCTTTGGTCCCCACCTTCCTTCTCTCCTCCCTCCCTTGGTCCCCACCTTCCTTCCTGCCTCCCTCCCTCCCTTGGTCCCCACATTCCTTCCTTCCTGCCTCCCTCCCTCCCTTCCTTGTTCCCCACCTTCCTTCCTCCCCCCTCCCTCCCTCCCTTGTTCCCCACCTTCCTTCCTTCCTTCCTCTCTTGGTTTCCACCTCCCTCCCTCCCTCCCTTGGTTCCCGCCTTTCTTCCTGCGGGTGGGGTTGCAAGGGATCAGTGGGTGGGGCTTATGGGTCAGTAGGTGGGGCTTGCAGTGGGGTGGCTGGGTCGGGGAGCAACTGGCCCCTGACACATTCTCAGCCACCAAATCTGGCCCTCCATACAAAAAGTTTCGGCACCCCTGTCTTAAATTGTCCTTCGTTATTGTAAGCCACCTTGGGTCCTTTTTCAAGGAGGAAGCGGGGTAAAAATATTCAAAATAAAATAAATAATTAAATTTCACAAAGGCATTTGTCACCCCTTAAATTTAAAAGCCTGCCCCCCAGTTTTACTGCCAGTAGCTACTGGAACTTCAAGGAAGATACTGCACTAGTTTGCTGATAATGTACCAGTTCTGCTGCTCCGTGAACACAGAGGCTAATATATTGCAAGGAAATTTAATCATCATTCGGTTATTGTTTCTGACTCCTTAAGCCCTAAGAACTTTTATTTTAAAGGAAGGAACATGTTGTTCATTCATTATTAATAGTGCCTGCAACTTTTACTGATAACGTCTGTTAGAAAGACAGGCAGGAAGACACCCCATCAAAAGTTTAATTTTCTCTGACATCCCACACTCTGGGAAACTGGTTACTGTCCTTTCCACTTAGTTTAAACATGTTAAGAACGTCACCCTTTAGCCTTTTGTGTCAAGAAGCAAGGAAAAAATATATCAGACTAGAAATGGCAGTTTCCTTCATAAGCCATAAATATAAAAGTTATCTATTTGTTTATTTTTTTAAAAAACATAGCTCAAGATTTTCCAGGGCAGTTCATAAACGGAGCAATTAAAAATGATTAAAACAAATGGTGGCTCTCTAAAAATTCACATGGAATTTGAGACAGTCTGAGGACTTGGCTTGCGATAGAAGCAGCTCCTGGCCGCTGGAATGTTCTACCAGCTTTTATCATCAAAGTTAGAAAAAAGAATATTTTCCTCAGATGAGGACATCACAGTTGCTGTCTTTAGCATCCCTGAAGTTCAGGAACAGTCAGAGAATGTGGAACAATTGCCTGGCATCATCTCCAGGGAAGATGCTTGAGATTTAAAACTCCAAGCTCCATTTTCACATCCTCCAAAACCATCCGCAGGAGTAGAAATTGCATTGTGTCTACATGGAAGCCAAACATGAGCTGTTAGAAGGTGATGACATTGCTTAAAAACCCATGTATAAAACTATATCTTTGTTTAAATTTGTTCGACTAAAACTTGAGAGTCATACGCAGAAGAAAGCCAACAAGAGAATAGCAGAAGTGCGAAACTGTAATTTTGGGTTGGAAAAGAGGGGGGTGTCATTTTATACATGAGGGCAACTTATAGATGGAAAAATACAGGTAATTTGGGTTTAACCTCTTTCAAATCACTGTAAAATGGGCAAATGCGTGACACATGTGTAAAACCAGATTAATCGAATGGGAGCTTTTTTTTTTTTTTTTTTTTTGAAGCTGCAAGGAGGGGGGTTTATTCCTCTCTCAGAGGTTTGTATAACACTCAACTCCTTTTTTGCCTTGATGGAATTGTGAAGACTCACTTAGACTGATTGTCCATGTTATCCCTGCTGCTGTTAGGCTAAAAGTAGGGGATATAGGAGCTGATCAGTCACCAAGCAGCCTGCAGGAGCTCCTGGCCACTCCTGGAGTGGGTGGGTGGGGGACAGATAAGGCCAGATCAACCAAAGGAGGCACCGATTCACCAAACCAGCACACAAACACTGGAACTGATAGCTGAAAGGCAGACAGGCAGGCACCTCCTCTTTCTTACCCCTCCAAGCAGTCAGATTCAGCCCAGGACTCCTCTGCCCTGGCAGCGTGTGCTTGCATTTTTTTTTGTGGTATCAACTGCCCATTGTCACTGGGCTCCCTTGCCCAGGGCTCCTTTGCCCTGGCAGTGTGTGCTTGCATTTTGTTTGCGGTTTTTGTGGTATCAACTGCCCATTGTCACTGGGCTCCCTTGCCCAGGGCTCCTTTGCCCTGGCAGTGTGTGCATGCATTTTGTTTGTGGTTTTTGTGGTGTCAACTGCCCATTGTCACTGGGCCCCCTTGCATGTGTCAGCACTCACAAGACTGCCACTGTGCACACAAGGGCTTTTCCTATTGTACTTCCCACCCCTGGGAGCATACCCCCCAGGATATGCACACATACAGGCCTGCCTGTCTGCGTCTCTGTATTCTAGCCTTGAGTTTGAGAGAAAGACAAGGATGCCACTTCAAAAACACTACACTTTCCTCCCCCTTGCCAAGAAAATGCAAACTGCCTGATGCCCATGTGGCTCCGAGATGATTTAAATTTACAATGACACATAATCTGATCTCTTACTTTAAAGTAAATAGGCCCTCAATTAGTGCTCATTTGATAACTTTCTCCTGTATCCTATTGGGCAGGGAAAACCATAACACAGACATACATTAGATTAGGACCCTGTTGAAGGTTCAGGAAAGGGTAGAGAATGATACACAGTTCCTCAGCAGAAATCCAGTTACTGACCACATTTAAATCATCTCCTTTTCTTCCTCTAGGAAGATACCTGGAAATAGAGCAAGAGCCCCTGTTTACCTTGTAAAGACCAATCACAAAACCAAAAGGAAGCTTATTTGCAACATAGGCCGTTACTTCACGAGCCGCTCGCTTCGCGGCTAGCCTTTTTTTCTGTCCGAATCGATCGTTTTAGTCCGCACGCCCCTCCTTTTTGGCTGCGATGCCACCCCGACCACGCCCCCTTTACCGTGCTCCAACCGGGGCGAGTGGTGCCCCTGCCAGTTGCCGGGAATCTTTTCGCTTCGCATCTCGCTTCGCTCCCAACGTGGCGTGTGGTCTCGGTTTTTGGCTTTTATTTCAAGTTTTTTTAAAAAAATATTCAAACAGGGATATTGATGCATCGCTATATCGTTTCATCGCTTTGCGCTGTTACTTCCTCGCTCGAGTAGCAGCGGCGGTGGCGGCGGCGGGAGCAGGAGGAGCCGCTGCCGCCTCGCCCGGCCAGAGCAGGGCACCCGGGGCAGGCAGCGTACAAGCGGTGGAGGGCGGGCGGCTGTGCCATGCGGGGCTCCCCCCGAGTAGCGGCGGCGGCAGCGGGGGGGGCTGCCAATGATGCCAGGAAACAGTTGAAATCAGTAGAGCCATTGCAACTGACAGTCCAGTATCGATGCATCAATATGCCGTCGGTAGGATTTTTTTTAAAGGACGGATGGGAAATAACGAACGTTGAAAAGTGGCATGCGATTGCGAAGGGAGCACGTGAGGTTGTGCTCGAATCGGTCCTAAAACTGCAGCTCATGAGTACTGAGAAACAGGGGAGGGAGCGAAGCGAGAACACGTGACTGCCACGTGACTGCCTCCGAATTCAAATAGAAGGCAATATCGCTGCGGAGCGCCGCGCCTCGTGAAGTAAGGGCCATAGTTTACTACCGCATTTTGGTTCCCAATCACTTTTTCCCTAACGTCAAATTGCCTTAAATTTCACATACCGCAATTCCAATTGCTTTTTCGGCAGCGGCTCCTTGGCCACGCCCCTATTTTGCGGCTACGTCGCTTTTTCTTGCGACAGCCACCAGGGGTGGAGCTTTCCTGAAGGGGTTTCTATACTGCTTCATAAAGCGATTCACCTTCAACTGCAGACTCTGTGAATAACTTTTTGCGGCTTAAGCTGCAGTGGCGTTCTTTAAAGGCCGCTCCCCCCCCTTAGAAAAGCCCGTTGGCTTTGTGGGTGGAGGGGAGGGAGTTGGAGAGGGTGTGTGTGTGTGTGTGTGTGAGAGAGAGAGAGAGAGAGAGAGAGAGAGAGAGAGAAGCCTCACAGAGCGAGGTGGGCTGATGAGGAAGTTTTTATCTTTTCCCTCACGGGACGCGCACTCTCTCAATCCCCCCCTTTTCCCGCTAGCGAAAATAGAAACAAAAACCATTTCAGCAAAGTGCGGATGGCTGAACCGATCCCTTGAAAAATGCCCAAGTGCGGAATGCTGAATCGCTTCAGCAACCACGTGACCGGGGGGAGGGCTAAAGCCGATTCAAATCAAAAGGCAGTTGTTGGAGCAAGTGCAGTAGCAGCCTAGAGAGAGTGAAGCAAATTCACAACAGGAGAAACAATGATCGGCTCCTAGTGACCTGACTGTATAGTCTTGTTCTTCCCTATGATGATTCCAGCAGATGGGGTGGGACACTAAGACAGACTGTGAAATACAATTAAGGAAGGGTCTGAGAGAGTTCAGTGATTTATTCTGCCTGTGGAAGCTAAGACTTTAGGGAGACAAAATCCACACAAAGCAGCCAGAGTTTCTTAAAAATAGCTATATTACATAGATACAGACATCATAGAATTTCAGCATCACATCACAGATTAACAGACAATATATTGGCATAACATGGTACAAACAGAGAGCATGAATAACTTCTTACCAAAAGTCCAAAAACTACTGATTTCTGGCATACATCAAGTGATGGCCATCTCCAAGTCCACCTTTTTCCATCTTCGGCAGATCACCCAGATTCGCCCATACCTGGACGAAGCCTCCTTGAGAGCAGATGTGCAGGCGCTTATGATCTCGAAGATAGATTATTGCAATGCTCTCTACGTGGTGTTTTCCTTGACCCTTATTTGGAGTCTACAGCGGATACAAAATGTGGCAACCAGACTGGTTGGTACAGGCAGATATGACCTCATCACCTGAGTTCTGGCTCATTTGCATTGGCTGCCCATTGTGTCCCTAATAAGGTTCAGGGTACTGGTTTTGACTTAGAAACCCTCCACGGCTTGGAACCTGAGTACCTAACAGAGCGGCTCTTCCAGAGGTCAACTGAGGCCTGACCCACCAGAATGCTGCAGGCATTCTCACTTCAGGTGGCCACTCCCAGGGTGGCCTAGAAATTGATTACGCAAAACCGGGCCTTCTCTGTGGCTTCCCCTACACTTTGGGACAAACTTCCAAGTGAGATTCACCTTGCACAGTCTGTGGCGGCCTTCCAAAAAGTGCTAGGACATCGGTGCCCAAACGTTTTGTAAGGAGGGCCAGATTTGGTGGCTGAGAATGTGTCAGGGGCCGGTTGCTCCCCAACCCTGCCACCCCACTGCAAGCCCCACCCACTGACCCATAAACCCCACCCACTGACCCCTTGCAACCCCACCCACAGGAAGGAAGGCGGGAACCAAGGGAGGGAGGGAGGGAGGTGGAAACCAAGAGAGGAAGGAAGGAAGGTGGGGAACAAGGAAGGGAGGTGGGGACCAAGGGAGGGAAGAAGGAAGGTAGGTGGGGACCAAAGGAAGCACAGGGAGCCATGGCCACATGTCGCCTCTTAGAAGAGGTGATCTGTGTGGCCTTGCACGCCCCCAAGCTCCCCAGCGGTGGCAACAGCTCGCCCACCAGCCCACCCCAAAGTTCATTGGCGGTGGCAGAAGCCCGCTGGCCTGCCCACTCCCACACATTCCCCTGCGGTGCCGGTGGCAGCAGACTGCCCATCCGCCCATCCACCCAAGCTTCCCAGCGGTGCCGGTGTTCCTGAGCTTCACAAGGTTCCTAGCGGTGCTGGTGGCGGCGGCCCACCCACGTGCCGAGCTTCACAAGGTTCCCGGTGTTGCCGGTGGCAGCGGCCCACCCGCGCGCCACCCCCGTGCGCGCTCCCAGACTCACATGGTTGCTGGCGGTGCCAATGGCAGCAGCCCGTGCAATGGCTGGCCAGCCGGCCCACCCAGTCCCACAAGCTTCCTGGTGGTGTCAGTGTTGGCAGAAGATTTTTTTTTAAAAAATGGGGTGAAGGAGGGGGAGGGAGGGGTGGGCCAGCCAGCTGCGGGCCACTCAGAATGGCCTGACAGGCTGGATTTGGCCCCCGGGCCGGACTTTGGGCAGGCCTGTGCTAGGACCTTGCTTTTCAGAGAGGCATATGGCAACCATTAGGGTTTTTGTTTTGTTTTGTTTTTTTGTTCTGTTCTGTCATCTTGCTGAGTATTATTATTATTTTTTAATTGGTTGATTTGTTTGATATTTGTCTTTATTATTATGTAATTGTTGTACACCACCCAGAGTTCCCCTGGGAAGACAGGCGGTATAGAAATATATAAATAAATAAATAATATGCTCATGTCAACCATCATAAATCTGGTTACATCATGCTATTGCACCTAAATTGCATCAACGTTGTCCATTATCCTTATTCTGCACACCTGGCAGTAAGTAGGAAAAAAACTGTACATCTGTGTCTCTGTGACTTTGGATCTCTGCAAAATTTCCCTCTTAAAATATCCTCTTAGAGGGCAACTTCAATTTATTAAAAGGTCTCTTTGCCATCCTCTCCTGCTTATAAAAGCAATCACCGTCTACACACCTTACCGAGTTTTGAGTTCATTTCATGCAAGAATACACCTGGTCTGATGATCAAAACAAGTGCCGTACTGCTGCATGACATAAATTGCTGTGGATTAAATTGATGTGGACCTGACAGGCTGCAAAGCATCTCAGTCTTCCAAGTATAAAAGGAGAGGAACAGTGTTGCGTCCATCCTGGCATGTAAATCTGTCAACCATGATTGCGTGCGTAGGATTCAAGGAGAGGCAGAAGAATTTTTTTAAAAAAAAATTTTTTTGCAAAGCACAAAGGATCCAACTCCAGGTTAACAGTTGATCTTCTGTTGTTTGTCACTGGGATCATTGGACTGTGCTTCTGCATATGCCTTCCATGAACCCTCTTCATTTACCTTTAAGGACTCCGTATTCATCATTATAACTGCAATTGCTGATGAAGGTGATGAGCTATGTGCTCATAAAGGCATCCGTAGAGGGTGAGATTTTCTCAAGCAGCACACAAAATTTCGTGCCTGGTTCCCAAATAGTTGTACCACATAGGTGACAAATCAAAGCTGCTACCAGGACCACAAGTAAGGTCTGTGTCGCTTAGGGCAAATACAGATTCTGCCCCCCCACCACCACACACACATCCGTTTGTGAGAAAGGTATATATTAAATTCATATTGAATTATTTATTACCACTTGCGGGGATTATTATAAGGGCCAGGGAGGATGGAGGATAAATTGAATGAGAAGTTCAGTGAAATACATATTTCCCTGCAGTCAACCCATTCTCTAGCCAGTTTCTACAGAGATATCTGTCTAATCTGGACAATGTGACATGCAAATTGAACACACATTTTCCTTTCAGTTGCAAATTAGGTAAGTGATGCAACTGAGAAACAACAATGTCCTATGACAAACAGATGCTTTTCACAACACCAAGGAGCACTTCTTCTAAAAACATACTGAGCCTATAATGTATCGTGACTCTACTCCCTCAGATACATCCAGACATCTTCTTGAGAGTTCATTTGAACATATCCTCTACAAATATTTTTTTTTTAAAATTTCACTGTGGGTGATAATATCTGTATGTACCCACTCAGGATAATAGCAGCAACAATAATAACAACAACAGGTATTAAATTAATTCTATTTCTTAAAGCATTTATAATGTTCTGATTTCCCTACCCAGAAGTCATTTCCTGATTTGATTTCTGAATCTTCTAGGGAATTGCCAGTGGTGTAGCAGACCCGGAGTTTGCATGATTTAATCTCTGCAACATTTTGAGTAAAAATGAGATCTGATACCACCATCTCCTTAAGAGATGTTCCTTTTCAATAGCTGAGAGAAGGAGGTTTTCCCATAGAGAGGTCGGGGTGTGAGATGACTTGAATACCTGCTTCAGCACTGGAAGCAGAACCTTGTCCTGTTGCCCATCCTTGTGGAAAGGTCACCTCCTCTTGACCAGTTAGAATCATAGAAATAATCATAGAATCATAGAATCATAGAGTTGGAAGAGACTTCAAGGGCCATCCAGTCCAACCCCCTGCCATGAAGGAACCCCATCACAATATTTCCGACATATGGCCATCCAGCCTCTGCTTTAAAACTTCCAAAGAAGGAGACTCCACCACCCGTTGTGGCAGCATATTCCACGGCCGAACAGCTCTAACTGTCATGAAGTTCTTCCTAATGTTCAAATGGAATCTCTTTTCCTGTAGTTTGAAACCATTGCCCCGAGCCCTAGACTCTGAAGCCATGGAAAACAAACCTGTTCCCTCTTCTAGGTGGCAAAGCAGTGCCCTGCTATTTGCTTTACATAAGCAACCATCTCAGGTCATAAGAACATAAGAACATAAGAAGAGCCATGCTGGATCAGGCCAAAGGCCCATCTAGTCCAGCTTCCTATATCTCACAGTGGCCGCACCAGATGCATCTGGGAGTGCATGAGACTAGATATCTATCTCCTGATAGCACTCCCCTGCATCTGGCCCTTGAAGTACCCCGGTTTTAAGCCTGGATATTATGCATCTCCATCATGGTTTGTAATCGCAGTGGTCATCCCAGGAGGGGCATGCCAAGCGTGGAAGGTCTCTCCTAACGAGGTATGCATTGCAAGGTCTGACACACCCACCTCTAACAACCACCCACCCTGCAGGCAGAAGGTCCGCACTCCTCTTGGAAAAAGACCGTCTGCAAGCCAACAATGTACATCAGGCACCGGATGCAGGGGATGCGGTTGCATTTTCCTCTATCTCAACAGCCCGTTTGGTAAAGATGGAAGGCTCTTCTCCTGGAGAGGCAATCTCTCCCCATCCCCCGAGTGTGATTACAGTCCATTTCATTCCATAATAGGTTTCTTTTCTTATTCCCTGAGGCATGCAAATCAAATTTTACTCCGTACCCAAATCTTTGTTCTACAATGAATGTTGGCTTCAAGTGCAACGGGAGGAAAAATGGTTCCGCTATTGAATGGAGCCCACGTTAATAGCGCTCCATTCTCTCTCCCTCTCTCTTTTTCTCTCTCCTTCTCTCCTTCTCTCCCACCCACCCACCCAATTTGAGAATAAACATCTGTCCAAGTTTATTTGTCTCGCCAGGAAGGCAGGAGTTCATCTTCAAAGAAAGAGGATGATAAAGGCAAGACAGATTACCTCACAATAATAACTTTCCCCATCTCAATGTTTAATTAGATCCAGGGCTGCAGAGACAGGAAATTAGTTCAACATCCATCTGTCCTAGGGTTTCGGCATGGCGAACAGGACAGGCTGCCTCAGCAAAGTGCATTATAGCAGCAACATATAAAAAGAAGACGAGGGGGAATAAGAAGGAGAGGGCTGGCGCAGCCCACTTCAGCGCGTGCCAGAAAACTAGATCAAACACCACGGAGCACATCTGGTCAATGGCTTCTTTTAGAAAAGGCATGGGCCACTGCCAGCCAAGAGGCTCGTATGTCGCTCGCATTCGGCCAAACACATTTATGCGCTTCTAGGAGATGAAATGAGCTTCCGCCCCACTTATAGTTTTCATAATGGAAGGACCAGAAGCCTCTCCATTAGCAATAAACATGTTGAAGTCATGCTGAAACACTTTTAAAAAAAAAGTCATTTTGATTAGGGATGTGGGCATTTTGTTTTGGAACCAGTAGGTTATTAAACGAACCACACGAGCCCAGGTGGTCTTCGGAACCGACTGATACACGCAGATCCAATTGCTTTACTTTTCTTTGTCTCGCGCAGGGTTAAAATCCAACGAGGAAGCACGCTGCAAGGTCATCTGTGCTTGATCTGTGATGCTGGCCAATCAGGAGCTGTGCAGGGACAGGCATCATCCTGCCTCCCTCTCTGATTGGCCAGCAGAACGAAGCAGGAAATATGACATTGCAGTGTGCTTCCTCATTGCAACTCAGCTCTGTGCCGGCAGAGAGAAAGGTAAAGCAATTGGCTGTGTGTGTATCAGCCAGTTCTGAGCACCACCTGGGCTTGCGTGGTTTGTTTCGTAACCTACTGGTTCCAAAACGAAATGCCCATCCCTAATTTTAATAGGGGCATACCTACAACTGCACCAAATTCCTTTTTTTTGTCTGCTCTTCTGGCCCCCAGACCAGGAACTGTTTGTACCACCCAGTGATCAATAAATAAAGTAGACTAGAGATGAGAATGAATCAGAAAAATGGTGATTTATTTTGATTCACAATTTGTCAATGTCACGGAATCACAAAAAAAATTACATTTTTCCTCATCAATCAACACATTGATTTATAACTTTTTTTACTTACTAAACCCTTCAAGTTTGGTAATGTTTGGATTCTGAATACCTCAGATAAGTACCCCCAAATAGGGGTGGAGGTGGGGTGATCACCCCTTTTACTTTAAAATCCTAAAAAATGGCCTCCAAGACACCCAGAGACACCATATTTTTGGGGACGTTTACATTGATTCTTCTCTAATAGCCTTGCAAGGTTGGTGAAGTTGGGTTCCAGTCATATGTCTTATGCCCCTACAAATAGGGGCCTCCAAGAAGAGTGCCCCATGTACCTAAAGACACCTAGGTACCTGGGGAGGGTCTTTCCTGTGGTGATCTCTTTGGGGGAACATGACCTAGGCACCATAAATGCAGTCTTCCTCAAACTTTGTGGAACTGTAGAGAAGAGTCAAGGACAGTGTTCTCGTAAACTTGGTGTCTCTGAGTGCATTGGGAGCCATTTTGCATCCCAACAGATGAACAGAAAAAAAGACCTTAAAATTTGCCAATTTGTCTTCATTGTGGTTATCAATTGATACAAATGCAAATGATGAAATAGCAATTTTTGAACAAATTTAGCCATTCATTTTTTTAAAATTGGTTCCCACCTCTACAGCTGAGCCATTTGGAACGTATGAAGGAGTTGACTCAGGCAATCTCAACTGACTCAGTAGGTCTGCTCTTGTGTGGCTCGGCAACAGGGATTCATACATTGTGTGAAAATGCATACAACACTGTCTCAAACTGTACTGCATGCGCTAACAGCGAAATTATGCAACCACTAGTGTAAGAGTTCTCAATTATGTAGACAGAGATTGTGTAGACAGAAGCTATAATTAGTAATACAACTAATTTGTCTTCTTCACATGAGCATATCTGGAGGGGTTTAGACCCAAATGGATCCATCTACAATGTTATTTTTTATTATAACAGAAAGATATTTTGCTTTTCTGTCAGAGCAAAAAACTACAGCGTGTGTTGCGAAGGGAAGACAGCTTTTATCGCTGTGCCATCCATCACACCCTTCCTACATTTTGTTAAATGCTAAGTGAAAGAAGGTGGCAAGGATGACCTTGGTACAAAGAGTCTCTTTGACTGCATTGCAAAGATATTACCTAACCTGTCATTTACAAATCAAGCTTTGCAAAAGACTCTCCACCCGGTAAAGCAGAACAACAACAACAAAAGTTTTCCTTCAGGAAAGGTGCTGAATCGTTAGCGCCTTGTTGAGTAGAGATGGACATAAATTACCACTTATATAAATAGGACGCTGTCATTTCCCCACGCCTTATGATATTTTTTACTAGTTATTTTTTTCCATTTGTTCTTATTTTGAATTGTCAAACCATTTTGATTTGTTGTATTTGTGCTGTTCTTTTTATTATTATGATTTGATTATTTGGCTTGATTGATTAGTTTTTATTTACTATTTTAAGTTGTTTAATCTGTTTTTGTATTTTGCATATGTTTGTATACCGCCCAGAGTTGCTTTTTTTGCTAGATGGTTGCGGTATATAAATCAAATAAATAAATAAATACATAAAATTTGGTGGTTCATGCTGGTTCGTTTAGCAGCCAAATGGGGGTTCAAAGCTTCAAAGTGTTCAACTACTTTTCTTTCAGTCTTCTCCAGTTCCTGCAACTGTAACCCCAAACTGATCAATCTTCTCCAGAATCCTCCAGCTTGCCTACATCCTCCTTAAATTGTAGTATCCAGGTTCTGCTGTCCAGTGAGTCATGACATCCACTAGATGGGTGACCTTGATGCCAGCCACACATCAGGAAGAAACATCAGGTAACATCAGGAAGAAAAGCCTAGCTGAGAGCATATTGGCTCATTTCCCATCTACAATGGGGTTGAATACTGTATGGCCCTTGAGATGTGGTTAGACTGCATCTGGCATTATCTTTCACTATTCCAACACTAGAAGCAATGAGAAGTGTTGGGTAAGAGCATCTGGAAGTCTGCAATTGTCCTACCTTTGAGCTAGAAGGTAACCTGTTTCTCTGTTCAGCTGAACCAGCCTTTTCCACAGTAACATGATGCATATTAAGGTGAGAATTCTCCACTTATGACTCTTAAGGCTTGAAATCTTTGATCTGAAGAAACATTTAGGAAATAACCTATTAAGGTCCCCAAATCACATGCCTTACTGCGAAGATACTATTTTTAGCCTGCATATGTTCCTGCTCCTGGCTACGTCGTGAGAGTTTATAGATCATTACATTTAAAGATGAATTAAAATAGGTCAAAAAGAACAAAATAAGGCAGAAGGGGAGAAACACTGATTGCAATGCTCTAACTGCATGACCTACACACTTGGATCATGTAGCCATTGTCTTTCTACAATCAGTTATGCACTCAGTCCTCACAGTGTAATAATGTTCTGGTTAAGTTGAGTAAAGCAAAGGGAGTGAGAGGAGAAAAGAAAAAAAAAGGCTACCTGAAAAGTAGTGCAAGTCTTCCCATTTATATTGCAGCTCCCTAGTTGGCCCAGTGGCTAAAAGAGACTATATAACCCGAAGTTTTTGTTTTTTGGTTGTTGTCTACACCATATAAAATAAATAACCATGTGCAATCAAGTCATTTCTTCTTCTTCTTCTTCTTCTTCTTCTTCTTCTTCTTCTTCTTCTT
>JAHTLZ010000204.1:7363944-7378969 GCA_023846285.1 Phrynocephalus versicolor | reverse complement strand
CAAACTGCAGAAAACTTTGTACACCCCTCCAGGCTTCAAGAAAGATAAGGAGCAAGTGTGCCTTTCTTCTAGAATATAGCTTGTTCAGCACTTAAGGCATCTGGCTGTGCATTTAGAGCTGTAGTTCCCAACCCTATGTCCTTAAATGTTCTTGAACTACATATCTATCAATTCATAAGCTCTGAGCTATCTGTAACGGATAGGGAAAGGGATCTTAGTGTGTTGGTGGACAGATCAATGAAGGTGTCCAGTCTATCCAATGTGTGGTAGTGGTGAAGAAGGCCAATTTCATGCTAGGGATTATCAAAAAGGGAATTGAAAATAAAACAGCCAAGATTATAATGCCATTATACAAAACGATAGTAAGGCCGCACCTGGAATATTGTGCACAATTCTGGTCACCACATCTCAAAAAAGACATAGTGGAATTGGAAAAGGTGCAGAAGAGAGTGACTAAAATGATTACTGGGCTGGGCCACCTCCCTTATGAGGAAAGGTTAAATCATTTGGGGCTCCTTAGTCTGGAAAAAAAGGTGCCTGAGGGGGGATATGATTGAGACCTACAAAATAATGCAGGGCATGAGTAAAGAGGAAAGAGGGATGCTTTTCTCCCTCTCACAAAATACCAGAACTAGGGGACATCCACTCAAATTGAGGGCTGGGAGAGTAAGAACAGACAAAATATATATATATATATATTTACCCAGCATATTGTTAGTCTGTGGAACTCCCTGTCACAGGATGTGGAGATGGCATCTGGCCTGGGTGCCTTCAAAAGGGAATTGGACAGATTCCTGGAGGAAAAGTCCATCACAGGTTACAAACCATGATGGAGGAAAAGTCCATCACAGGTTACAAACCATGATAGGCTTAAAACCAGGGTACTTAAAGGGCCAGATGCAGGGGAGTGGTATCAGGAGACAGAGATCTAGTCTCGTGCTCTCCCAGAGACATTTGGTGGGGCCACTGTGAGATACAGGAAGCGGGACTAGATGGGCCTTTGGCCTGATCCAGCATGGCTCTTATTATGTTCTTATGTTCTTATGTCCCAGAAATCCTGGCCAACACAGCTAATGGTGAAGACCTCTGGGAGTTTTTGTCCGAGAACATTGGAGAACCCAAGAATGGGAACCACTTGGACAATCTGGACAGTCGCAGGGCACCTTAGGGGCAACCCATTTAGAGCTTAATAACTCAGCCTCCTGCCCCCCCCCCAAACGAGTAGAAGGGAAGAGCAAGCCACTTGAAAGGGTCATAGAATCATAGGATAGCAAAGTTGGAAGGAGCCATTAAGCCGATCATGTCCAACTCAATGCAGGAGTCCAAATCAAAGGATATTTGCCAGGTGGTTGTCATTAGTCAGGATCAACTTGAGAGCAGGCAATGTATTAATTTTAAAAAAATATATTAAAGAAAATTGTGCGCAACAAACATTACAACTGAAACATATCCCACACAACAGAACGTTCATTCGTTCAAAATGAGGGGAGTAAGAGAAAAGGAAAATAGAAACAACGGAAAAACAGAAATACAAAAGAAAGAAAGAAAGTCAACTACCGTATTTGTATATGACTTTGTGCTCCCTTCACCCTCAGGACCATTTCTGTATTCCAAAATAACTTGTGTTACTATTAACTTGTTTACTAGTATCTTTTATAAGAGCCTTGTGGTGCAGTGGTTAAATGCCGGTACTGCAGCTAACACTGTGCTCACTACCTGGGTTCAAACCCAGGTAGCAGGCTAATGGTTGACTCAACCTTCCATCTTTCCGAGGCCGGTAAAAGGAGTATCCAGCTTGCTGGGCAGGGGGCAATGTGTAGCCTGCAGACTGTAATTAAAAACTGTAAACCACCCAGAGACTACTTGAAAGGGTATGGGCCGGTATATAAGCAGAACACTTTATGTTTCCCTCATTCTCGCCAGTAATGCACTGAATCTTCACTGGGAGTATTTTCCTTTCTGAATTACGAATTTCAAGAATGGATGCCAAATATCTTTAAAAGCATTAGTTGTATGAAAGATAAGACTACACATTGGTCTGGGTGGACAGAATGCCATCAGCTCGTACCGCTTCTCTCGCTAGCCCAGCTGAGACTCTTTATTAGGAGTGACAAACAAGGCATCACACACATGGGAGGGGTGGATAATCACTGACCATAGGACAGAGGAAGACAGAGGAAGGAGGGTCTTCAGTCACGTATGAATTCCATTGGGGGGGTATGCACCCTTATCTAGGAGGAAATGCTGACTAGTGAGGACTCATTGATAAGGGAGAGAGGAAGGAGCTTCGGGCTGGTCACAGACCAGATGTGCCTGATATCCTCATATCTGGAATTGCCATCTGTTTCCCCTGACTTCCTGAGCTATGCCAGGTCCAGGTCATCTTAACCACACTGGGTTCCCTGCTACTCTCTGGACATGTTTGTCCAGGGCTTAGGCTGTCTCAGTGCTGCCAGGTTATGTTAGGGTTCAGAGCCTATTAGGGTATGGAATCCCCACAATTGGTATGAGATAGACCTTTGCTTATTTTCAAGTACAAAATTAATTTGTCATTGATAGCCATGTTTAACATTCCTTTATACCAATCTTCTATTTTAAATTGACCACTAACACACCAGGGCTTTTTGCCATCATTAACATTGCTGCAGTTACCATAATAGTTATTAGTGCCCTCTCTTGTATTATTGCATTATTATCCTTCTCATGAGTACAAATGAAAGTCCTCACAAACCCCTGGTCTCCTCTGGCTAGATTCTGGGAGTTTGGTCCTCAAAGCTTCAGTTTGTACAATACTCCAGAGCAGACTAGATGCCACCTCACACATGTATTGGGAGATTAAGCTGGGTGCCTCTGTTGTCTCTAAATTTGTAGAGATGCGGGCCTATTAGGTCCTCCTATACCTTTTACACTATAAATGGAACATTCCTAGTTGTCTTTCGACATTGCACATGTAACATGAGGTGAGGAACCATGAGCTTGGCAAAGTTCCCCACCTTTTAAAATTATTATTCTCTGGAGTAATCCAACTCACTGAGCTATTCCAGCTTTCCAGATAATTGCACCATTTTTCCTCACAAGTTTTCAAAAATTTCAAAATTTCATTAGTACTACTAGATACCTCCTCTCTCTCTCTCTCTCTCTCTCTCTCTCTCTCTCTCTCTCACACACACACACACACACACACACACACACACACACACACACACACACACACACCTAGCCCTCTCAGTGTCTTCAGGTAAGAAAACTGGCCCTAAAACCCACTAAAGTTCTCCATACCTGCATAACACCACTCTTTGCTTTTCCCTCAGGGCACAACTCAGTGTAAGAGGATTTTTCATGCCCAGGTCAGTTACTGTAAATTGTCTTACAGTGAAAAAAGATGCACCTTGCAGGAATGTCAAGTTTCTCTGACATGGCAGTAACCGTTCAAAAATTATGTGCCTCCATTTTAAAAAGTGTAGAATAATTTCCAGGCTCCCATTCCAGTGAGAATGTGTCATATTTCTTTTCATAGCCTTTGCTTCAAACTGATTTTCACCTCACAGGAAGCTGATATTCAGCTTTCTATTTATGCACTCATGACTCAAGATGTTTACATATTAATTCAAAGTTAATAGGATGATTATTCCTGATTATAATTAAAACTAACTAGTGTCTCACAATTGATATCTTTATCAACATTATTAATGCTGGGTATAAATAGTAGTTATACATTGAAGTCTGGGAGACACACAACTTGAATTCTAATCCGACCTACAAGATACAGCTGAATCTGGGGGTTGGGGTATTATCGTAAGAACATAAGAACATAAGAAGAGCCATGCTGGATCAGGCCAAAGGCCCATCTAGTCCAGCTTCCTAAATCTCACCGTGGCCCCACCAGATACATCTAGGAGTGCATGAGACTAGATCTCTGTCTCCTGACACCACTCCCCTGCATCTGGCCCTTGAAGTACTCCGGTTTTAAGCCTGGAGATTACACATCTCCATCATGGTTTGTAACCTGTGATGGACGTTTCCTCCAGGAATCTGTCCAATCCCCTTTTGAAGCCATCCAGGCCAGATGCCATCACCACATCTTGTGGCAGGGAGTTCCACAGATATGCTACAAAATGGCACACTGGAACAAGTGTGTTGGAAAGGGGCCCCAATGCTCTGGGTGAAAAAATATTTTCTTTTGGCTGTTCCCACTCTCCCAGCCCTCAATTTGAGTGTATATCCACTAGTTCTGGTATTTTGTGAGTGGGAAAAGAGCATCCCTCTATCCACTTTACTCATGCCCTGCATTATTTTGTACATCTCAAAAAAAAATAATAATAATACAACCATTCCAACAAGAGAAATAGAAATGTTTGCTTTTAGTAATACTTTTAGGTTGATTTGTCCATCAACACAGAGGACTGGAAGCCTTGTGGCTTTAAATCCCATACCCACCTAAGTTGCTATCTCACCTGGGTTTTGATCCTGATCTTCTGAAGGTTCGGCTTTTCCTCTTCATCCCATCACATGATTGAATAAGTGGGACAGGAGTTCACACGTCCAAAGCTTGTTTTTTTATTTTAAAGTGCAGTTCAGCCCCCTTGGCCAGCAGGTGGCGATCACATTTTTTTTTTAAAGGACCATTTGGCTGGGGAAAATTAAACTTGTAGGACCTAATAGAGCTTCCTGTTTCTCCGAAGGTGAAAAGAAATTAAAAACAACACTGCTGATTGGCCCCAGGAACAGCCGGTCGGTGCTATGAGTTAAAAGAAGAAGAAGAAACCTGGATCATTGTGTGGTCCCACGACATCTGCTTCCTTAAAAGGTGGATTATCAAAGCGAGGCAAAAAATTCCCTACCTCTTCGGTGAGTCACAGAAACCTCGCTTAAAGGGGCATTACCGGGTTTTCTTTTTTTTTTTTTTCCAAAAAGCTCAGTGGCCGTGGGGACGACATTTTTAGACATGGTTTATCTAATAATTTAAACTCCTTTTAAAGGGATGTGGGACCGAGCCCCTAGAGACACCAAATTTTAGGGAGGTTTACCTTGAGTCTTCTCTACAAGCCCTCTACACATTCTACAAAGTTGGTGAAGTGTGGAATCCAGATTATTTGTTCTGCCCCCACAAAGATGGCCCCCCAAGGAAAGTGTCTCCAAACACCTAGAGACACCAACTTTACAGAGAAGTCTCTCATGACTCTTCTTTACAATCCCTCCAAGCTTGGTGAATATTGGATTTCAGACATCTGAGTAACACACCCATAAAGTGGGCTTCCATAGGAAAATGTCCTTTAGCAACTAGCTTGGGGAAACCCAATCTTCACCAAAGTTTGAGGGATTTTAGGAGAGAGCTAGGTTTGGTGTCTTTGGGTACCTGGGGTCCTCTTTGGAGGTGCATAACTCAGACACCAGAACATTTTTTTTTAATGTGGTCATTTCTAATATGTACCAAAGCATCACTCAACTTGGAACTCTGTTTAACCATGCCATCTTGATCTCATACATATTAGTATGATCTTCAGAAGGCCAGCCCTGCAGATATTAGAGCATGATTGATTTGGAAGAAAAAGAAAGGGGGACAGGAAGACATATGTATATATTTACCAAAACATGATGATGATGATGATCCAAGAATTTCTTAGCAATGTGGGATTTTTTTCAGCTTCACATTAGAAAAAAGCACCTCAGTCATATGCTCTGTTTTCCATTTGCTATTCACAAAACCATGAAGAAAATGAGAATAACGTCCCCGCGCAGCTATAGACAGACTGATCCTCAAAAAATAATAGGGAAAGGTTTTGAAATGCTATCACTATAATTAAGCCATCCACACAGCTCTCAGAAACAAAGCCCGGGCATTTTAATTAGCTCATTGAATTAGAATTAATGCTTCATTATTCCGTACCATATCAAGCTGAGAATGTTATTAAAATCTGATGGAATAATGAACAACATGACAGAAGATACATTACTGCACACGGAGCTGTACACTGGCCTATTAGACATCCAACATAGATACACCTATCAAGAGAAGAAAGAGAGAACCAGCAAAGAAATAAAAGGCATTGAGGCCAAACAATAGCTCTTCAGACTTCTTCATTCACGAGAGTAAGACGGTTACTCCATGTCCTTCCTCGTTCCAAGATTACGTTCATTTTGTGATAACATCGTTCATGGTTATGTGGTCTCGTCCCGGTTCAGTCCCTGTTTCCGTTTACCCACGGGCATGATTGATGGTATCATGATGACTAGAGATGGGCATGACTTAGCGGTATTTTCGTTTTCGTTTTTGTTTTTTCATTTTCGTTACGTAACGAAACGAAAACAAAAACGGTTCAAAAATGGACCGAAAACGGAAACGAAACGACTAATTTTGAGCCAATTTTCGTTTTTCGTTACTGGAAAAACACATAATGGAGCTAAATGGGGAGAAACGAAAAATTTTTCGCTTTCGTTTTCGTTTTTTCATTTTCGTTACGTAACGAAACGAAAACGAAAAATTTTGAAATTAGCTCACGAAAATGGAAACGAAACGAAACGGACCCTAGCCGAAAACGAAAACGAAAGCGATTTTTTTTTCTGTGTCGTGCCCATTTCTAATGATGACTGTTACTTCATGTCCTTGTTTCGTGACAACATCTGTACTTCCCTGCCTTCGTTTTCCCTTCTTTTTTCTTCTTCTTTTTTTCTTTTTCTTTTTTCTTTTTGGTCCGACCTTCCGTGTTTTGATATTTCAATTCTCCGTAACTTTGCCTTTCATGCGTTAAGCAGCAACGTTCGAGGTTTACGCCATTGGGGTTGTACTGGAGAATGCAACTTCACACTCCTGCCACTAAATGGAGAATGTGCACATTGCATGACGAGCCTTACTTCACGGGCACTTATCTTGAAACAGAAACTGAGACAAGAGAATTCCCAAGGTCAGGGAGAGGTATGGCTCATCACGCTTAAATCCCAGTTCAGGGGGTGTGGTCAGGATGAACTCCCACTGTAACACCATGGAGGTGCAGTAACATTTTTCGTACCGGTCCCAAGTGGGACAGCGAACTGCGATGAGAGGGATGTGAAGTAACCGTCTTTGAGGGCATCCACATCAGCATAACAGTATACTTGTATTGATAGTTAATGATGGAGTGTGGCTTGAGGGGTGGAGCAGAATCACATCTGCATGCATTTCTGTGAGAGGTGGGCACTTTGCGCTTTGTGATCCAAGTGGCACATCACTCTGTGTTGACCATTCAATTGCTTGATCCACTCCACCCTTAAAATGGCTGGTCTGGACAGGACATTGGTATGCTGAGATAGCACCTCATTTACAGGCAAGAAAAAGCTAGCGCATTGACACATAGATTTTAAAAAGCCACATTTTCTGTTACTCTGTACAAGGTTTGCTGAAGCAAATGTGGACTGCTGGGGGTGGAGTGGATCCAAAGCCATGGAAGGCATGAATCTTCTTTGCATTTAGTCTGAACTTTTCAAGTTAAGGTAAAGTTTTCCCCTACACATGCTTGAGAGTCGTGTCTGACTCTAGGGGCAGCACTCATCTCCATTTCTAAGCCAAAGTGCCAGTGTTATTCAAGTCCGTGGCCATGGGGCCGACATGGCCGAACACATTTCTGTGCAGGAACACTGTATATTAATTTATTTATTTTTATATTTGTACACTGCACCAATTTCCCAAAGGGAACTCTGGGCGTTTTACATAAAACAAACATATGAAAACCAAAGATCAAAATCAAACATAAATGCAATAAAACAATAAAAGCAGACAAATAGCCTGGCATGAGGCAAAAATCCCTGGCTTAATAAATCAATCACATATTAAGTTATTAATAGATTACAATGAACTATAATGATATGGAAAATGGATAACAGAAATCTGCAAACCACCCCAAAACAAAGTTTTGTTCTAGTTAGACATAATCATGTGATAGAAAGCTGTTAAAATTATCTACCTATTATAAAAAACATAAATATAACTGGTTGAGATATCCATTATATAATGGTTTAATTAAATAAAGTAGATCAGCTAACTGAAAATTTATTATCGGGGTTCAATACTCTGTTATGATTTGATGGTCTTGTTCAATGTTGCTCAATGCTGAAGTTAATTGTTAAAGGCAAAAATAGTGTTCAATATCATTTATTTACTAAATTAACTAGAAACTATTTTAAGTGGTCAGTCAATTCACTGTGAAGACCATTTTAAGTTAACTATTGCTAACTAGACAGGCCATTTCAACATCTTAGTTTATGGAACATCTAATTAATTGAATATTTGGATATGAAAAATGAAAAATGGAATGTGGAAACCAGCTTCAGATGCCAATTTCTTAGATCTTTAAATGTTAGCCAGGCAAAGAAAGAGAGGGATTTTTCCTTTTAGTACAACAAGAAACAGAGAGATCAAGATGTAATGCTTTTTTTCTTTCAATAACCCATTAAGTATTAATCTTAGACATATAAGGTTTCGAAAACTTGGTAAAATTTATAAGAATAGAGAAAATATATAATGAGTTGATAATGGCTGTTATATATCTAAGGCTGTAGATTAGACAGACTAGCTTAACTTTGTACTTCACCATCTTCACGTCTTGTATTAGACAAAAATAGATGTAAGCATATATTGAATTAGTCAAATATAATCTAAGCTGTTTAGTTAAACGAAGAATTAAGTTTTAGGATCAGGAATATTGCTAAGACTAAACTAGCTAATACAATATTGTAATCTATTATCTGTAATTTTTGTACTAGATGAAGACAGAGATAAGGAAAGACGAATATAATATTGATGGAAAAATTATAGAGCAAGATTAATGGAAAAATATTTATTAAATATGGAAATATGGAAATAATCTTGTTTAAGATGAGAAGAGAATCATGAAACAACTAGGCCGATTTGTTGGGAAAAACTTCTGATACATATGTAACACGGCAGGGGATAAGAAATGTATCTGTTTTTACTTTGTTAGTTTTAAAAATAAAAAAAATATTTTTCAAAAAAATTCTCCACTATGCCTCCTTGACATTTGATGATCCATCGGGTCCATTCCAGCCCTGCAGTTCTAAGGTTATTATAATGTTTTTATTATCCAGTTAAAAATGTTTTCTTTAATGAGCATTTTTAAGCCAAGTTCTGTGCTGCTTTTATGGTTTTAGTGCTTCTTGGTTTTATTAACTGCTGTTATATTGCCCATAGCTGCTGCTTGCTTTTGTTTCTTACTGATTAATATTTTATTCATATTATTTTAATTCCACAAAGGTCTATTGGTATGCACAGTTGGTTTTTCCATGGTTTAGATTGCTTTTGATTCATTTGTGGTAAATGGCTCATGAAAGATTTGAAATAAATGAGCTGCGTAAATGTACACTTCCCCAGTAGGAAGACATATTCCTCGCACCAACTGCAGCAGAAGTGGAAAGATGTACCCAGATAAATGGATCTAAGGTTGCAACATTCATAAATGATTAATCCGATTGCCCTGTGAGAGGGCGCTCATGGCCATTTGTCTTTAAAAGGTATATCCAGCAAGTTCTGGGCGATCCAGGCAGTGATGGAAAATAATTTCATTGGATCTGATAGTGTCGAAAGTAGTGTCTCTCCGCACTTCCAGTAATTCACTGCAAGAGCAAAAGACCATTCATGCCGAGAATCTGCACAGGCCATTGTGGAGAAATAAAATGTGCATCAGCAATGTTGCATGCTTTAAAATATAAACCGTTGAAAATGCATTCTGTTTTTTTTTAAAGCAGGGAAATGTTTAGGTAAAATAAATTAGGGATGATTTTATAAATAAATGCACATACTGGAGAAATGCTACGAAAAGGTGCCTGGGTTCCAATGTAAAAAGGAAGTCTTGAAGGTTAATATCAGGGATGTCGGTAAATCTTTAGGACCGAGTTCCAAGTCTAAGTGTGAGCCTTAGGACTCAAGTCCGAAGTCCCAAATCCCACATCCAGGTCTCCAAATATTCAGGCCTACCTCCAAGGCTTAAGACTTAGGACTCAGACTGTTCTTGTGCCAACCAGCTGATAGGCCAGCACATGCACAGAGACAGCAAGCCAACTTCCATTGCCATGGCTGGCCCACTGTCTCAGCACACGAACCAGACCATAGGGACTTGATAATGTGGCTCAGACAGAGGGGTCCAAGTCACAAGTCAAGTCACAAGTCTCTGCCTCCTGAACCCCCAGAGTCGAGTGTGAGTCAAGTGGTCCTGGATGACTTGAGTTGGACTTGAGAGCGAGTTCTAACTGACAAATCCCCATTCCTGGATAATATGATACAAAGCTGGGAAGAAAATAAGCATGGAAATATGTAAGGTGACCTCTACTGATAAAGTCATTAATCCATCAGATCCAAGGTTGTGAAGTTGCACCACCAGCATCTTCCCAAGGTTTTAGATATGGTCCCACTAACCCTGCTTGGATTTTCTTGAAATTTGCTGGTAATTCCCCACCCAAGGGCCAAACAAGGCCAAACAAGGGTGCTGGGCTCATATTGTATTTGAAGAATCCCAGATTATACAGATGCTATTTAGAGAAATGTAATGAAATGGAGTCTTGCATCTCACCTGGAGGGAGCAATTGTTCTGCTTGAAGTACCAGTGTGACAGAACTCTCTACAAATTTACCTGGTAGCCACACAAAAAGCTGATTGGCTGAAAGAATGCAGGAGGAGAGCCAATTAATGAGCGACTGGTACATTAAAAAAGGAATAATGAAGGAGTGAAGGGCGAGAATTGAGCTGTGTCCCAAGCAGAGAGGATGGGCACTGTGAAAAGAGAGATAAATTTCATCATAGAAGAGCAGTTATGTTTAGAGTGGGCTATAAGTGAAAAAGGCATTACTTTCTATCTGTAAGATAGAAGGTTTGATGTGAGAAATCTCCCAGGTAACCTTCGGAAGAAATCTGGGCACTTTTACCAGTCGTTATGTTTAAATAAAGATATTAGTTTTATGTTTCAGCATTATCACTTTGCTTGGGCTTCTACAAATTGGATTTATGGCCAGCCTAGTAAAAGGGCAATGTAAAGGTGATTCACCAAGTGGAATGGGTCACGATCAGGTTTTAGATATTTTGCCTACCATCTGTCAAATGTTCTTCTTTTCGTACAGTGACTTTGGGTGACTTTTCAGACTTTTTCCTCCCTGCTGAAATCATGGTTTATTTTATTTTATTTTATTTTATTTTATTTTATTTTATTTTATTTTATTTTATTAGCATGTCCTTGTTCCAGTGGCTGGAGTTTACCGCTAGGATACTTCCCACTGGCACGCCGGTGACAGCCCTCACACCAAAGACTCTAGCACTCAGATAAACAAAACACACTCCAGAAAAGAGGCCCCATCAGGAAAAAAATGATACTCTGCCATTTTATTTGTTTATTTTATTTATTTATTTACAAGATTTTTTAGCCGCCCCACTACCAAGAGGTCTCTGGGCGACATACAAGGATTAAAAACTATAAAACAATAAAATTATTAAAACTATAAAACACAATACGGTTAAATGTTTTCATAAAAGTTTCCTAATGAGAAGCTGTTTTGAATAAGAGAAGAGAAGCAGCTTTAAAAAGAGAAATTTGGAAGCAGATTCCAGTTAAGTTCCACCTTTCCACACAAGCAAGAGTGAGAAAACAGGGGTTGAACTTCTGCTCTACCTGAAGTTCTATCTTTGGCCTTTCTTTTCCCATGTGGAAGGGAAGATCACGATTCTGGCTGCAGAAATGAAGCCATATCCACATGTGCCCCAGATGTGCAATGGGGGAAAGTACACAGAATGATCTCCCTGGCTAGACTGGAGCATGGTTTTTATGCACAGCCATTTATTCTTTGAAAGAACAAGAGTTATATGTGTTTTTTTAAAAGCTGGGGAGAGCTATATAAAATGATTGCAGGAAAACAATGGGGGGGGGGAACAGGATATGGATTCGGTTAATTAGAATAGTAAGATAGATGAACTAATGCATGAACTGCATGAGCCCTGACACAATACAAATGGAGGGAAGGGCAAGCTGATGAAACAAAACCATGGCTCATTTTGTGAAATGGAGAACAAATGGAAATAATCACCTTTATTGTCATGAATCGTGAAGGCGATAAAGACAGAAGAACAATCCAGCTAACGCACAAAGCAAAGTGGTGGTGAGCTTCAAGCAATCATTGACATTGAAAACAACATTTGTGTTGGTTCACTCACACGTCCTCCATTGGAGGACTTGTTGTTATTGTTATGTGCTGTCAGGTCACCTCCAACCTATGGTGACTCTAGGGCCTTTTCACGTGACCCCTAAGATCCGCTGGCCACTTAAATTCAGACCAGAGATCTTGGGGGTTTGTTGCTCTTCCTGCATCCCTACCCCTCCGCACTTCCTTGGTCCTGTCTGCGTGAGGGGAGGGAGAGAAAAAAGGAAGAAAAGAATGTGGCTCACCTTCATTCCGCCATCTTGCTCTTGCCCCAGCAGCATTCCATTCTCTTAAGTAGCTCTTAAAGGGACGGGAGGCAAAAAAACCAAACAGAAGCGAGGAGAGCCCGGCATTCACCAGATTACATCTGGGGATTTTTACCCTCCAAGAGCAGGTACGTGAAAAGTGCACTGGGACGTGCTTAGGTGGGCGTGGTTGCACTTAATTTCCTGCAAACTCCAGAGCTGGTGGGGAAACAATTGTAAGCTCCAGAGCTGGCAGCCATTTGCGGTGGAGTTTAGGGGTCGTGTACAAATACCCTATGAGGGAGTGGCTTCTAAAATGTCCTCTCCTCAATAGCACTACTCAGCCCTTGTAAACTCAAGATGGTGGCTTTCTTGATGGAGTCAAACCAACTTGTATTTGGTCTTCCTCATTCACAGGGCAGGAGTGCACCATATTGACAAAACCCTATTGAAATTTCCCACCAGCATAAGGCAGACAGTGTAACATTTGGAGACTAATTGCCTCAGGTTAGAAAATCACTGTAGACACCATGCTGTGTCATGTGACCTAGCATGCTACAGATAATGTCTATAGTGATTCCTTAACATGGGACCACTTTCACCTCTCTTGCATAATCAACGGGATGCTGACCCATCTGAGAAAGAGCCTCTTTCTCTGTTCTCTGGAGAAGCCATATTGGTGGTGCATCCTGCTCATAAAGTCCTCAGTCCCTCAAGTCAGGACACATATCACAGTAGCATCCATCACATGGAATACCTTTTGTCATAATATGTAGAATTGACAAAATATATGTAATGTATATTTAACAGAGTGAACAGAGAATTTGTAAAATGGAGTCAGTCAAAAATGCAGTGTCATGATGTTAGCCACAAGTGCATGGAATTAGAAATCACTAGCAGGTTAAGTGATTTAGCACAGGTGGAATAGTTAATGACATCATGGTGTGTCAGAATGTGATTGGTTAAAATCATGTCTGATGAGTCCTAAATGTGTATAAAAGAACTGGCTGTAATAATGTTAAATTGGGACTGTTTATGGTGCGAAACAGTACCCCACACTCTGTTGCTTTTGTATATATGTTATTGCTTGGTGTTATGCTGTTGTTATGCTTATCTGCTGTATATCAGCTGTATATATTCAATATAAGAGTTTTATTCTAAGTCATGTTTCTTTGTATCTTCGCTTCTAAGTTCTGATAATACTTATTGCAATTATTTACACTTTATCTACATGCTACTGCTGCTAAGCTCATATTTTTTCTCTGCTATACGCATGTGTATATTTTTTTCATAATCCCCTATTTATTATTGTTTGATACCTTTCCCTCTGGCAATGGCTGTGTGCCAATATTTATTCATTTATTTGCCTTTAGGAAAATGTTTAAGACATACCCCTTTTTTGTACATTTTTTGCCATAGTTCAACTGGAGAGGCAGGTAGGCACATAATGGTTCATTCTTAGGACACACTGGTGTTCCCTCAGTGCTCCATTCTCCTCCTCATGCTTCCTCTGGCCAGTGCTCACTCAGAGGAAGAAGTGGGATACAGAAGTCCAGGATGTGGCCTCTGACTCAATGCCTGCTGGAGGAGCAAGGGAAGAAGATGGGGCACCCACAGAACACCGGTGTGTTCAAAGAACGAAACACTACGAACTGCAAAATTGGCAGTTCATACCCATCTCTATTCAACCTGTCATTTATTTCATGGAGCTACTGTATCGTGATTTAAAAAAAAAACATGATGATCAGAAAAAAGTGGAGTATAATCCACAAAAGCTCACTTGGAAATAAATTTGTTAATCATAACAGCGTGTCACAGTGCATTTGCTTTGCTTTGCTTTGCTTTGCTTTTAATAATCATTCAGTAACAGTTTTGTTTTGTCTGCTTTATGCTGGCTGCTTGACAATGAAAACTTCAGCATTTTTATAAACATTGGCAAATGAAAAAAATAAACACCCTTCCTATGCAAGGAGCCACCGTCATGGAAACAGAAGAAACTGGGGCTGAAAATAGAGCTGAGCCGAAGGCATTGTTCTGAGGATTTTCCTAGATTTTCTTTTCTTGCCGTTTTCCCATATTTTGTTGTTCAGATTTTTCCATTGGTGTGTGTGCGTGCGTGCGCGCGCGCGTGCGTGCATGCCAGCCAATCCCCCCCCCCTTAATATTACAGGACTATAAAGAAGGCTGATCGCCACAGAATCGATGCTTTTGAGCTGTGATGCTGGAGGAGAGTCTTGAGAGTCCCCTGGACTGAAAGGACAACAAATTATCCATCCTGAAAGAAATCAACCATGAATGTTCACTGGAAGGACAGATTTTGAAGCTGAGGCTCCAATACTTTGGCCACCTCATGAGGAGAGAGGAGTCCTTGGAAAAGTCCCTGACGTTGGGAAAGACTGAAGGCAAAAGGAAAAGAGGATGGCAGAGAATGAGATGTTTGGACAGTGTCATCGATGCAACCAATATGGATCTGACCAAACTCCGGGAGGCAGTGGAAGATAGGAAGGCCTGGTGAGCTCTGGTCCATGGGGTCATGAAGAGTTGGACATGACTGAACGACTGAACAACAACAACAACAACAACAACAACAACAACAACAACAACAACAA
>JAHTLZ010000204.1:7328646-7353971 GCA_023846285.1 Phrynocephalus versicolor | reverse complement strand
CTAACCTGGCCTTAACATAAAGCTTTGTTTGTATCCCTATAATGTCAGGCGATTCGTGCCTGGCAGTCACTCTTCCTGCTCAGGCTTCTACCTCGTGGATTGTCCCTGCAGTTATTGAAAATAAGAGGGCAGTGTGCCTTTTCTGTAAGCAGACAGGAGAAATGCCTTGAAAGTGCTTTTAAAGAGAGATGGAAAAATCCCTTTAGATAACTAAACAGCAGATGAGGAATTTAAATCCCGAAGCTATCTCCTCCTGAGGGAGAAAAGAGAGAGTGAAACGAGGGGCGAGAGAGAGTCATATATTAAAGAAGAACTGCTTTTTATTGCTGTGGCTGTGAAATTTATTACAGAACAGGCCCTGCATGTCATCTTAGAATTCGGCGCCAGTGATCAAGAAAATAAATTAAATCCCAGAATCTTTGCATCCCTGGTAGAGATTCTGTGAGGAGAAGTCATTAATGTGGTAAATTATGCCCACAGCTACTCACAACCTGTAAGTATCTTGTTTTCCCTCTTTTGGCACAGATAAAGCCTCAATTAATTTGGAGATATTAGTGCTAATGTCTTTATTTATGGAGTGTAACTGTCCATCTATTTCACCACGAACAGAATCCAAACGAGCCTCACTCACAGGGCAGCTTTTTCTCAGTAGACCACATGATCCTTGTTTCTGTCACGGTTTTGACCATTTTGGAAAAGAGGGGCAGGAAAATGGAGTTGCTGGCTTTGAAATCGGCTTGGAAGACTACAGACAGACAGGATCATATCTCAGTTTATGAAGAACAGAGGTAGAAGTTGTGGAGACTGAGACCCATTTTAGCCCCAGAGTGACCATTTTTGGGAGAGGAAAATTATCTTCAAGAAAAATGAAGGATGACGTATGAGGTTTTACTCCTTCTGGTCCAGTGCACTTCCATTGGGCTGTCAAGAACATCCCTCTTTGCAGAGTTTAAAAATCAGGCACAGCGAAAGAATTGCAAACGCATAGTTCTTCAAAAAACAAGCTAGGATTTATTTGAAGTCAGTTCCAGAAACAAACGTAGAGCTCTCTTACAAACATCGACACCACCCAGCAGAGTAACAGTAAGGCTGATACTTCACGTCCCTCTCGCTGCAGTTCGCGGCCCCGCTGGAGACCGGTTCGAAGGAACACAACCTCACGTCCTTGTGGGGTCAATCCAAGTTCAAAGTAACGGAACCTCACGTCCTTGTGGGGTCAATCCGAGTTCACCCCGACCACGCCCCCTGAACTGCGCTCCAAGCGGGGTGAGAGATTCCCATCCTGGAGCTCGGGAATCTTTTCAATCCATTTCTCAATCCGTGTTGAAAACCGATTTCAACACGGAGGCAAGTTCACCTCGGTTCGAGGAAGGACGTGAAGTAACCACCACGAGGGAGGAGGAGGAGGAGGAGGCTCAAACATTTTTCCTTAAATACAAAACACAGCACGTGATTATTCTACAGTGAGATAATTCTTTTCAGAATTCTTTCAGTTGCAGCTTGTCAGTGTTTCAGGCTTCAGAAAACCGAACATGATGCTCTAATAGCTTCTAGGGAGCAGAATTCTCCTAAAGAATCCTAGTCCTTTCTACAAAGGAGGAGACTGATAGATCTGATTTTAGTGGGATAGTGAGCCTAGCATTGTCTAGGGCAGTGATGGCGAACCTTTTAGCGACCGAGTGCCCAAAGTGAAATTCAAAACCCACTAATTTTTTTGCAAAGTGCCAATACAGTAATATAACCTGTATACAGGTGGCTATGAAGGGGCAATGTCAGTTGCCTACAGAAAGGCCTCCGAGTGCCACCTTTGGCACCCGTGCCATAGGTTCGCCATCACTGGTCTAGGGTTTGAACTTTAATGTTGTTGTGATCCAGTGACTTGACTGGTCTGAAGTCTGAAGTTAGCACCCTGGATATCTTCTTTAACATTCGGGCTCAACTTGGAGTGGATTCACTTCCCCCCAAATTTATTTGGTTTAATCCAAAGGGACAAATTTGGACAGGAGTCATGGAAAATGGAGGGGCCTTCGGGCCTGCCACCCCAATTTACAATAAATAGTTATTATTAATTATTATTTCTCAATTATTTTTTTGAAATTTGGTATACCCCAACTTTCTATCACAAACGGTGCTCAAAGGAGCTAACACAAAGCTTGGAACCTGGACTCATTGGCTCACAAATGCTGGCATATGTTGAAAACTTCCTGAAAAGAAGCAACTCTTTTATGACCTAGGTCCTAGTCTGAACATATTACTAAAACAAGATAACAAATTATAAGCAAAACATAAATGCAAATAAGCTAAAAGCACACACACACACACACACACACACACACACACACACAAACACACAGGGATCCACTAGAAAAATGATCAGTAAGGTCCAATGGTAGGAGAAACTAACAAGAAAATGAGTCCAAAGAGGTGGGAGTTTCTGACAAACACTCAGATCCACTCTGAGATTAAGCTGTTTGGATGAACAGTGAAACGTTTCTATCTCTCAAAAAAGAAGCCCAGTAGCCATGACTCAACTTCCAGGATGACTGAGAATCTTCACAGACATATGTCTCAGAACCACTGTTTATTGTTTTCTTGAAATCATGAAGGATGGGTGAAGAACCAGATGATTGGTGGAGGGCTAATGTTGTCTCCATCTTCTAAAAGGGCAAAATGGAAAATCAGGAGAACTACAGACTAGTTAGCCTGGTATCAATCCATGGGAAAATTCTAGAACTGATTATTAGAGATGGGCACGAAACACTAAAATAGTATTTCATTTCATTTTTCATTTCGTTCAGTTCTGTTTTGTTTCATTTCATTTGAAATATTTTTTTAAAAAGTTTTTCATTTTGTTTCATTTTGTTTTTAGTGTACTGTGTGTGGTGCTTATGTAACTTGATCAGGTGTGGGAAAAGCTGGGATTTTAAAACCTTTTTTTTTTTGCTGCCCCAAGCACTGATCTGCTGTTTGTAATTAGAGCAATTACAAACAGCAGGGGTGATAATGAATCACCTTGAAATATTCCTCTCCTGATGTTGACATTTTTTTTATTTTTTTTTATTTATTTTTTTTATTATTTCACAAGACAAGTTAAGACAACAGTACAATAGCGTCTCATTATTTATACATTCTATAGGACCAATATCCTTTTCAGAATCCACCCACTAATTCATCTTCCAACACAGTTAATTATGACAAACACTCAAGTAAATTAATTCTTTTAAAATTTTACATTCCAGCAGTCAAAATTATTCCCTATAACAGATTCTTCATTTTTTGTGTTAATTCCATACGTTAATAAGGGCTTCCAGGTTTTCATAAATGTATCATGTTTTATTTCCCCTCTATATATTTTAATTTGATAGGTCAACTTTTCCATAAGAGCCATTTGCCAGATTCTGTTCAGAAATTTTTGTAGTGAAAGATCTTGAGCATTTCTCCAATTTTTTGCAATTTCAGCTCTTGCTACACCAATCAGATTTGCTATTAAATCTTTATATGATAATTTTTCATTTCCATCCTTAAATATTGAAAATAATAGTAAAGCTTCATTTATAATTATTCTTTGTTTTAACAGGGTTTCTATCCATTTAATTATTTCCTGCCAATATGCTCCTACTTTGGGGCAAGAGATCCACATATGTTCTAGGGTGCCTTTACTTCCACAATTCCTCCAACAATTATCTGGAATTTCTTGATTGATTTTATGTAATTTTGTGGGATACCAATACCATCTGTGAGCTACTTTTAACACCAGTTCTTTCGCTTTAGTTGATATTGATTTGTAAGGATATGTGTTCCATATTCCCATCCATTCTTTCTCAGATATACTAATATTTAAATTTGTTTCCCAGGCTACTTTGGATCCCATGCCCCTAACAAATGCTTTTTCAATCAACTGTTTATATATGATTGAAGTTATACCCTTTCTTTTATTTCGATCCTTTTCTATACAGTATTGTTCGAATACTGTAAGTGTTCTCATGGGTCCGTATCTTTGATATAATTGGTTTGCCAAATTTCTTACTTGTATCAATTGTAGCCAATTTGCTTTTATTTCCTTTGTTTTATCTTCCAACTGTCTAATTGTTATTGGTTTCCCAGCCTCAAATAAATCTCTTATTCTATAAATTCCAATTTGTTTCCAATTTTTAAATTGTGCATATTTCTCTCTTGATTTAAATTTAGGATAATCCAGCATAGGGCACAAAGGAGAAATAGGTGGAGCAAAAATGCTCATATACTTGCGCCAAATTTTCAGTGTCTCACAAGTATAAGGATTTCGTATTTGCTCCTTTTTTCTAATTGGTTCCCTTGTAAAAATATAGGTATTAACTAATCCAGTTTCCTCGCCTTTTTCCATTTCGACCCAATCTGGGATTTCTTCTATCTGAATAAACTTTATAGCTTGAGTGATTTGAAAAGCTTCATAATATTTTATTAATTGTGGTATTCCCAGCCCCCCTTTTTTGCTTTGACCATATTTAACACTGCTTATGAACCTTATTTTCTTCCCCTTTCCTCCAATAAACTTCTCCATATTTTTTTGCCATAGTTTAATTTTTTTAATTTCAGGTTGTAATGGTATATTTTGAAATAAAAATAAAAATTTTGGTAATATATATGCTTTAACTAATGCTGTTCTTCCCAGCATTGACATATTCAGTTTCGTCCATTTTCTAATTTTTTCTTTAACTGAATTAAATACTATTTTATAATTTCTATATATTAATTGGTTTTTACTTTTTGTTATCCATATTCCCAAATATTTGAAAGTTGAATAGCATAAGTCCAGATTTGACTTTTTTTTAATTTCCTTTTGCTCTGCTGTAGAAATATTTATACATAACAATTTAGATTTTTGATAGTTAATTTTTAGGCCCGTATAATAACAATGTTCTTGTAGTATATGTTTTAATGTTTCTATGCTTTTTAATGGATCCTCCAAAAACAGGAGCATGTCATCTGCGTAAAGGTTTATTTTATGGTTTTTATTTTTAATCACCAATCCTTTAATATTTCCATTTTCTCTTATTTGTGAAGCAAGTGGCTCGATTGCTATTGCAAATATAATTGGGGATAAAGGGTCCCCTTGTCTCGTTCCCCTACAAAGAGTGAATTTATCAGATTCTATTCCATTGATAAGGACCTTAGCCTCCGCTCCTATATATAAATTTTTCAAAAGATTAATGAATTTTCCACCCATATTCATTTTTTCTAATAGACTAAACATATACCGCCATTCTACACGATCAAAAGCCTTGAGGGCATCTAACGAGAGGACTGCTAATTTCTGTTTTTCTTTATTTGCTATATTTATGACATTCAGAACTCTACGAATAGCATCCTGCATGTGCCTTCCTGGCATAAATCCATATTGATCTTTGTGAATGTACTCAGTAATAAAACTATTTATTCTCTGTGCCAATATTGAAGAAAAAATCTTTTGGTCTTGATTTTGTAATGTTATTGGTCTATATGATGAGGGGAGGGTTGGGTCCTTATCTGGTTTTAATATAGTTATTATTCTAGCTGTTCTCCATGATTTTGGAATTTCTTCACCTTCCATTATTGAATTAAACAATTTTAACAGATGCCCTATAATATCCTCTTCCCAAATTTTATAAAATTCTGGTATAAACCCATCGCAACCTGGCGATTTCCCTTTTTTTATTTTTTTAATAACTGATTTTATTTCCATTACTGATATTGGGGAGTTAAGTTGCTCTTTATGGTTCTCTGTAATTTGACTAACTGGTAATGTATTTACAAATTCCTTAATGTTTGTATCTGGTGTTAATTCTGTCTTATATAAATTTCTATAATACTCCATAAATGTTGTTACTATTTGCTGCTGTGAGGTTACTATTTTTTCATCTTCAGTTTTCACTGAAACAACTGTCCTCTTTATTGCTTTCTTTTTTACTGCATAAGATAATAACTTAGAATTCTTATTCCCATGTTCATAATAATTTCTCTTTAAATAGTTCATTGCCATCTGAATCTTACTTGTGTCTAGTGCATCTAATTCTGTTCTGGCTCTTGCTAGTTCAATATATACCTTTTTTGATCCAGATTTTTTATGCTGGTCAGTGAGATTTTTTATCTTATTTTCTAATTGTTCTTGCAATCTATTTCGTTCTTTTTTTAATCTGGAGCTTTCCATAATAAATTTTCCCCTTAAATATGCTTTTAGGGTGTCCCACAGTAATGCAGGTTTCATTCCTTCTTTATCATTTATTTCATAAAAAATCTTTATATCTTCCTTTATTTTTTTAATGATTTCTGTATTTAAACATATATTGGAACTTAATCTCCAGATTCTAGGCTTATTTCTTACTTCCTTGTTAGACCATGTGACTTTTATTGCTGCATGATCGGAAGTTATGAAAGGAGCAAAATATATACTCTCTAGATGGGGTATCAAATTTTCTGAGATAAAAATATGATCTATCCTTGAGTAAGTGGCATATTTTTTTGAAAAAAATGTGTAATCTTTCATTTTGGGGTTTAAAAGTCTCCAACCATCTATTAAACCAGCTTTCTTAATTAATTTTTCAATTTTGCTTCCATCACTTGAAACTTTCCTTTTTTTGGATGTTGTGTCCAACTTTTGATTAAAGATACAATTTGTGTCCCCACCCAAAATAATATCACCCCAGGCAAATTTTTTTGCCACTCTCAACAATTTTTGCATAAAAGCTGCTTGTCCTGTATTAGGAGCATAATAAGAACCCAATGTTAGCAGTTTATTTTCAAACTTTCCTTTTACTAGAATATATCTTCCTTCAGGATCCCTTATTTGATCCATCACTTCAAGTTTTGAATTTTTTTTTGAGGATTATTGCCACTCCTCTTGATTTGTTTGTCCAATTTGCAAAATATTGGTCTCCCAGCATTGGGTGCTTTATAATATTTTTTGCTTGCCTCTTTTGATGCGTTTCCTGTAAAAACAGAACATCTGCCCCCAGCTTTTGAATCGTTTTCATAACCCGATACCTTTTAACTGGTGATCCTAGTCCATTTGTGTTGTACGATACAATACTGAGATTATCTAACATTACATACTTGGATTATATAAATTGCAATAATAATCAGATTTGTCCTTTGAGATATTTTACAATTTGCCTTGTAATTACACTTGTCTTTACCTAAATTGAATTGTCTTGCTGTATTCTCCCTTATTCCCTCCCTCTCCCCCTTCCCTTGCTTCCCCCTCCCTCCCCTCCCCTCCCCTCCCCAATAAAGGCTATGAGATGGAACCTCCAGCTCATAATAGTCTGAGCTGAGCCTAATGGGGTATGTGGAGCCAGGAGTTAAAACAGACTCCTGAGTTGAGATAACCCCGCCTTACTGCCCACCCTTGCCCTTAATTATAACAATATATAAAACACAACATTCTCTTAACTCATAAATGAGTACATCATAAATGTACTGTTCATATGTCTATTTTCTACATTATTCACTTTACTTATTTTAATTAACTCCTTACACACTTAAACACTATTTTTTAATCATATTTACGCGTGAACTATTAGCTATTAACTACTGTTACATATATTTTCTATTCATTGCTAATAGACCTGCTCACATAGTTTCTGGGAGTTTGTTTAACAAACTGCAGCTGTTGCATTTGACAGTTATCATCCCTTGCAGATAACGGCTGTTACGCTGTCCTTGAAAAGTTCAGTAGCTAGAGCTTCAAGTTCTTTTTTTTTTCCCGTCTGCTTTCCTCCAGCGAAGCTGCATTCTCTCTAGCTGATCTGACTTCATCTCTGTCAAATGACTCTCAGGAAGAGGAATTTTCTTTTGCTCAAAAAAGTCCACCAGTTGAGTCGTTGAAACGATAGTATTTGATGTGTTCCCGTACCAGATAATCAGTTTGAAGGGGAAACCCCACATGTATTTCACTTTCTTCTCCTGCAGAATTCTTGTATATGACCGCCATTGTTTACGTTTTTCCACTGTCTCTGGTGCGAGATCCTGATACAGTTCCACTTTCTGACCTTCAAATGATAGTTCTTTGATGTTATTCAAAGCACGAAACACCTCTTCTTTCACAGCATATGAGGCAAATCTCACAATTATATCCCTTATCCTTGATTGTTGTTTAGGTCCAACACGATGTACTCGGTCCACATCTCTATTTTTTATCTCCATATCAGGACAGAGTTCTTGGAACCAGTTCAAGACTATTTGTTTCAGATCACTGTCTCTCTCATTTTCCTTAAAAAATCTCAAACGAAAGTTCTGACGTCTTTGTCTATTTCCTGATCCACAACTCTGTCCCTTAAGTGCTTCAGCTCCTTTTCCAGTTCATCATTTCTAGACTGCAACCCCTGCGCCATTTCAAAAGCAGAATCAGCCGTCAGCTCTACTTTTTTAATGCTCTCTTTGACCTCCAAAAGGGTTTGTGATAAGGGCGCAATAAGACTTTTCATATCGTCCTGTAAGTCTTTTCTTAATTGTTTAATAAGCAGTCTCATCTCATCGCTAGGTGAGTCAGCTTTTTTCCGCCCTCTCCCTTTTTTGTTCTTACCCGGCATGTCTGCTTCGCTCTCGGACTCCTCTGATGTCCCGGTCAGATCTCTTTGATCCTCCTCATCAGAGGTAAGTTTTGGCTGTTTTCCTTTTGATGTTTTCCTTGGCTTTCCCATAACTATGCAGTTCAAAGCGATTCTGTTATCTTATTTACGAATATTCACGCTTATTTAGACCAATTTATTTGGGCATAGAGCGGAGCTAATCTTCTATGCTGCCATTTTCCACAACAGCAAAACCACGCCCGGTCTCTCTCTCCTGATGTTGACATGACCAATTTGTTCACCATCAATGGTTAGCTTGGTATTCCACTTTTTTCATTGTTGCCTTGATAAATTCTTGAGTACGTCCAATAATTCCTGCTGATTCCAAACTTTTTAGTATCCAATCATGTGGCAAAGACTTGAATACTTTCTTATAGTCAATCTATGCAACGTGCAAGTTGGTTCTGCATCTCTTACAGTTTTCAAATGCCATCTTGTCAATAAGTACCTGATCTTTGGTGCCACGGCTATTCTTATAATTGCCCTTTTGTTCAAAAGGGTATAAATTCCAATTTCCATTTCGTTTCATTTTTCTTTGAGGGGCAGTTCGTTATTTGTATTGTTACATAATGAAATGAATACCAATGACGAAACAAATAAAAATTCAATTCTACTGATTATACAGTGGTCTCTTGTAGGAACAATGCAGTAATAACTAGAAACCAATACAGATTTGTGAACAACAAATCCTGCCAGACTAATTGTGCTGCATTTTTGATTAAGTAACCTCCTTGGCGGATGGTGGGAATGCTGTAGATGTAATATATCTTGACTTCAACAAAGTATTTGATAAAATACTCCATGATATTCTGATAAGAAAACTAACTAGGCATAGGCTGTATAGAACAACTGTCTGGTGGATACACAGGTGGTTACAGATTCAGAGAGTGCTTATCAATGACTCTTTCTCATACTGGAAGGGTGTAACAAGAGGAGTAGAGCAAGCAAGAACCTTTTCATATAGCAAAACTGGGGCAGAAAGATGTCCACATCTGTTGAAAGCCCTCAACATAGCCAGGTGTCTATGATATTTTACTCTATCTTTCTTTGCTGATAGAACTGAAGCGTAGCACCTGGAGGGATTTTCAGCTGGTATCCCAGCCCGGTAGCTTCTGAGCACACCCATATCTATCTAACTTTAGACAGCTTGTTTCAACACATATATCCTGTTTTCTTTATTCCATGTGCCTACTTCAGACCTTAAGTAGCAAATTGTAACTCCTTAGCCCTACTCAAGTTCTCCATTGCATTAAGTCAGTTCTTTGTTACATCTGGGCAGTATGGCAGTGTCTTTTCTTCAACAACTCTGGAGTGATGCTATCAACCTCCAGCTGTAGCACAGGTACTTGACAGTGACAGGCAGGGAACTTCGAATGTTGTAGACAAGAACCACTCCCTTGGCCAGACTTTCTGCAAGCAGGCATTTGATGTTTGTTCGCCCCTGACTGTGCAAGAAAAAGCAGACAGCAAAGAAGATGAACTACCTTCTCACTGCACTGTGCAACAGGAAAGAAAATTACACAACAGCAATGCTACTTTGGTATTGTTAGCTTTGATGGCAAGTTTTAAGAGCATGAAAGCTCCCCATAGTGCCATGAAACTGTGGAGCAATATAAATTCTTTACAAGGCATCTGCAAGAAGGCTAAGGATTATTATAGTATTACCATCTTTAGTGCACAGGCAGGCAAATTCAGAGAGCTTGGGCTGTCTTAAGAATCAGAATGTGTAACTGCACGTGGGGCTTGACCGAGTCTTGCACACTCAGAAATGTGTGGGGATTCGTTTGCTGTAGCAAGGAAGGGCAAAAAATAAGCTCATTTTCCCGACGCTAGTCTGTCTTCAACCTTCTCCCCAGCAGAGTTGACCCAAGTGGTGTAAAACCTGCTGGGATCTGGCGCAGAGAGGGAAGAGCGGAATCCCAATTGCCTGGGCTGATGAGTGGCTAGGTATTTCAAAGACAATGTTGTTCATATTTGCTTGGAACTTGAAGCCACAGATGTCACAGGGTTTGGGGAGATGACTGAGGCATCATCTGGTGAGGTTTCATCTGATCACTCCCAGCTGCTGCTACTGTTTAATGCTATCGGACCAGACACGTGAATCGATCCACCCCACCCTGTGTAAACCTGACCCTTGCTGCATGTAAACCCCACCCTTGGCTGTTAAGATATAATACGGTGTATCCAGGATGTACTAAAAGTTCTCTTACTTGGGAGATGGGCCTGCAGCTTTTCAAATGATGATGGTGTGCCCTCTCCTGAAGAAGGCTTACTTGGGTCCAGAGGTATGTGAGAAGTATTGTCGTATCATAAACTTCCTTTTTGTGAGGCAAGGTGCTTGAGGAAACCTAAGTTCCAATCTAAGTGTTGATCTCGACTAGCATAGATCTTTTGATGAAATGGCACAGTGGTTAAATGCCTGGATTGCAGGCAAAACTGTGCTCACACCCTGGGGTTCAATCCGAGGTAGCAGGCTCATGGTTGACTCAGCCTTCCATCCTTACGAGGTCGGTAAAATGAGTACCCAGCTTGCTGGGCAGGGGGCAATGTGTAGCCTGCATACTGTGGTTAAGCTGTAAACCACCCAGAGACTACTTGAAGTGGTATGGGGTGGTATATAAGCAGAACACTTTGCTTTTTGCTTTGCTTTTAGTCTGCACTTAGCTAAGGTCCAGCAGTTTAGAGGTTCTTCTCCAACTTGGTGATACCAGTTGGATATTTGGCCCATAGCCTCCTGTGAACGCATCATGATGCGCGGTGGCAATCTAGGAGGATTATAATCCAAAGAGTAGCCTTTTCCCCGAGCTGTGGATGGCATCTACACATCTGGACTGCAAATATAATATTTTCAATACGAAATCCTCACCATGCCTCTTTTCTGTATGCAGCAGCACCTCCCGTCAGCCCATGAACTGGGATTTACAATATCTCCCTTCTCCATCTAATCTCGGTCTTTTAACTAAGGATAATGTCTCTCTGTGGGCAGTTATTAATGCCTTAAATCATGTTCACAAGTGTTGACACAATGAAAGCATCTTGTCAGCCTCCTTTGGAAGCTGCCAAGCATCAATTAGCTCAGTGATATTTACATAAATATCTCTGTTTGGGGGGGGGGGGAATTGTCCATCTGTTTTGCTGAGGATTTAATGACTTCCATTAGGTGGGGAAAAGCACAGAGCAAAAGACTCTTGAATGCTAACCTTTTCCCAGGGGCGGGGCTAGTCAGAGAGAAGAGAGGAAGTTGGGATCATCATCCGTTAAGAACTGCATGGGTAGAAAGTCCAGCTGCTGTCCAAGAGGCACATTGGGGAATCAAACCCCCAATCCCTACCTAAATCACTGAGTTCTGCTGGTTAGTATCTTGTTGGTTATGGAATGCCCTCCCCTGGGAGGCTAGGCTGACCCATTCCTCATTCAATTTGACTTGGCAGCAAGTTTAAACTTTTCAGTCAGTCTTTGACATCTGATTTTAACAGAAGCTAGATACCCGGGGGTTGCTGCTTTCATAGACTTTGTGTGTGTGTGTGTTTTCTGATTTTTTTTTTTGTCGTTTCAAACATGTTTTAGATGAGTATCTTAATATTAAAGCAAAGCAAAGTGTTCTGCTTATATACCGTCCCATACCAGTTCAAGTAGTCTCTGAGCAGTTTTCAGTTTTTAAGTACAGTACGCAAGCTTACACATTGCACCCCTCCATCAAGCTGGGTACTCATTTTACCAACCTTGGAAGGACGGAAGGCTGAGCCACCCATGAGCCTGCTACCTGGGATTGAACTCCAGGTCGTGAGCACAGTTTTATCTGCAGTGCAAGCATTTAAGCACTGCGCCACGGGGTTCCTGCTCCTACCATGTTAAATTGCTTCTGATTGGTTTATTTATATTGTTTTAAATTCCTGCTTGCTTTAACTACACGTGAGCCATCGTGAGTCCCTTTAACAGGGGAAAGGTGCATAAAAATACCTTACATCCTTCCTTCAAACCTTGTAAGTGCACCAGTCATGCAACCAGTTGTGCAACCAAGCTTAAAGCTGTGCGAGACTGGGGAGACCAAAGGGAACCTGCCAAAACAGGGACAACGTTTCTGCATTCGCCCTTACATAATATCATAAAGCTCACCTCCTATTCCACCTTCACAAAAGAACTAGTCTTCATGGGCTAGGCAGGTCCTTAAAAGGGGAAACAATTTTGTCTAGAATCATAGATTCAAAGAGTTGGAAGAGACATCAAGGGTCATCTCATCCAACCCCCTGCCATGCAGCAACCCCCATCACAGCACTCCCTACAGATGGCCATCCAGCCTCTGCTTAAAAACCTCCAAAGAAGAAGACTCCACCACCCTCCATGGCACCATACTCCACTGCCGAACAGCTCTAACCGTCATGAAGTTCTTCCTAATGATTAAATTGAATCCCTTTTGCTGCAGTTTGAAACCATTGCCCCAAGTCCTAGTCTCTGAAGCCAAGTCCTAGTCTCTGAAGCTGGGAATGTTTAGCCTTTTGTAAGGCTAAACATTCCCAGCTCCCTAAGCCGTTCCTAGTAAGACATTTCCTCCAGACCCGCAATCATCTTGGTCGCCCTCCTCTGGACCCGCTCAAGGTTGTCAACATTCTTTTTAAATTGAGGTGCACAGAAATGGACAGAGTATTCCAAGTGGTGTCTGACCAGAGCAGAATAGAGTGGCACTATCACTTCCCTTGATGTAGACATTATGCTTCTGTTGACGCAATCACATTGGCTTTCCTGGCTGCTGCATCACACTGCTGACTCATGTTCAATTTGTGGGCCACCAAAACTCCCAGATCCCTTTCACAGGTAATTTTCTCCAGCCAGGTATCTCCCATCCTATATCTGTGCAATTCATTCTTTTTACCTAGATGCAGCACTCCATTTCCCTCTGTTGAAACCTGTTCTGTTAGCTTTGGCCCAGGACTCCAATCTGTCAAGTTCCTTTTGGATTTTCATCCTATCTTGGAATTAACACTTGTGGTCATTCAGTCCATTTCTGACAGGTTAAATTTTTACGGTCAGAATTCTGGCACACATGACATGGAAGGCAGGCCCAGAACAGGAATTTTGATGAATGCTAGGGCCATTTTTACATAAGGTAAGGTATTGATAAGAATCTCCATGTTTGGATGCACAAGAGTTTGTTTTTGTTTTCTTGTTTTGTATTGCTTGCTTGTTCATTTAATCAGATTGTTTCTGGCAAGAACGGGCTGACATGACAAGTTTATTCACATTCGAGACAGAAAAGAGTCTTGATTGGAAAGAGGAGAATGCAGGAGTCAAGGAAACCAACAGATCCATCCATCCAGTCTTCAGTGTTTAATTCTTGCAAGTCATGAAAGATATGTTAGTTCCCAAGGAGAGGAGATCGACTCAATGAACTAGTGTATGCTATCAAGTCACCCAACAATAGTGTCCCTACTAGGGTTTTGTGGTATGTGAGATATTTAAGGAGCAGCCTGCCCTCACTTTCCATGGCCAAGCAGGGATTTGAACCCAGAGACCTAGCCCATCACTCTATCCATGGCACACCTCTTATGTTAAGTGCCATTAATCTACTGATCCAGTCTAGGCAGAGATGTTAGTTTCCATCACTCATAACTTTACATGGAACTTTACCTCCCTTTAACTGCTCATGTTCTCTTGTAGCTTTAATGCAATGTTGTTTATGAATGCTGTAAGATGTCCCTCAATTCCTTGTTCTCAATACTTGAACATGTCTTAAATGTACTGGACTGTATATTATCCCTCGTTCTGTAAGGTGCCTTGAGCCCTTTTTCCAAGGAGAAAGGCAGGGTAAAAAAAAACTCTAAAATAAATAAATACATAAATAAATACATAAATAAATAAAACTACCAACTACATTTCGAGTTTGGATTCCTGTCTATTGAATCATGCTCCTGTTGAATTTGGGGGAGGCTTCCTTCCTTCCCTCCTTCCTTCCTTCCTTTTTTTTACATCTGCCCTGAAACACTTTGGATTTTAATATCTCAAAGGTAGGCAGGAACAATGGGGGTCATCTCTGTGTGCCCACTACATTTGGATGGTCAAAGAGGAGGATAATATATTTTTGGGTTGATTTTTTCCCCAGGAGAATTTCCCCATCTTCATACATTTTTTCATAACCACAGTGGGAAGAGTTTAAAAATTCATTTGTGACAGAAGGCAAAAAACAACAACAACTGATGGACCCCTCGATAGATTCCAGCTGCTTGCCATATGTGAAGGCTGCTGATTTGGAATGGAGTGTTAAAAATGGACATTTCCACCAAAACTGACTCAAAGGAGATGAACAGGTGACAAAAGCTGATACCATGCTGGTAAGCAACAACTGGCCTCTGCCTTTTATACCCCCACCACCACCACTGGTCACCCACCCATGGCTCCACTACACATTTAAATCCATTTCAATTGCATTTGATCTCTCAACCAAGCACATCTTGAGTACATTGCCCTTGTTCTTTTTCCATGGAGCATCTTGTCAAGTTTATGGCCAGGAAAGAATCACTTATCCAGACTGCCCTGGCATCCTGGTGTGCCAACACCAGAGGCATGGTGTGTTGTTGGCTGGGGAAAAAATCTATGATCCCAACACTCTGGGTCATCCTGAGCATGCAAGGAAGTTACCAAAATTCACAGGGGTTGCACATTTTAACTTCCACACCAATCTTGCCAGGTAGGCAGGTAAGCATACCAAAATATTCACAAATTATAAAGGGTTGAGTAGGTACATGAGGGAAGGCTTTCCTTGATTACCCTTTATTCCCAAAATAACACACTGCTGCCAGGTTTTGATTATTTCATTGAAGATGTTGCAAAAAGTCAAAAAGAAACAAAGTTCTAAGCAGTTTCAAAAAGTGAGTTCAAAATTTCAAAACAGTTGTAAGTTTTAGAGCATATATATATTCAAAAAAGGTTTGAGGCAAGGGAAATTCAAGAACAGCTCCCAGAGAAAATAAGAAAACATAAAATATAGTTACACTGGGGCAGCAGGTGAGTTCAGCATTCTCCTCAAACAAACTAGGCTAAACAAAGCAAATTCTCCACGTCAATTTTATATGCTTCCTCCTCCTTTCTAGACCTTTTGAGGACATTATATAAAGGTCGTTTTGAGTTGCCCTGAATCTTCCAAAAGGAGATAGTAGCTTTTTAAAAAGTAAATTCAGTCTTTCTACATCCCTTCTTTTCAGATGAAACCATTACTTTTAATTAGCTGGTACCAGGAGTGAAAGAGTTATTGTCTTGGGAAATTCCTTCTCATACTGATATGGCACAGCTGAGAAAAACTTCCAGTTTCTCCCCTTGTAAAAATCCCAGCACAAGCTAACAAGTCTGACATTTTCAAGACAACTGACACCATCACCCCCTCTTTTCCTAGTTTCCTGACACACTTGTAGAATAGATTGTCAAACTGAATGTTAAATGTTTGATATGATTTCATTTTATATCCAAATGTGTCTTCACTGAATGTACACATTGGTAAACTGCTAAGATCTGTGGCCTTACAAATTAAACCATATTAGATTCTCTGTGTTCAACTAAGCAAGTGTCCGTGTGTTGCTGCTTTGTCCCATTTAATTGTGACTTTAAATATTCCCTTAATTTCTGTGCCCATTGTGAATGGAGTTGATGATAAACACTAAGCAAATAAACCAAAGTGTCTTGGGAAATTATTATTAGAGTTATACAGTGGTCTATAGAATTGCATTCAAATGTAATTTCTCTCATGCCACACACACAAGCTTGTACATATTAAGCACTTGCTCATCTAATACTTCTTGAGGCACAAACCAGACAGGCACCCACACCTGAAAATAAGACTCTTCGTTTTCTGATTAAAATATCCAGCGTAAGCATCTTCTGAGGGCTCTTACCATAGCAGGGGGGATTACACTTTGAAAAATATTGATCACATAGATCCATTTTTTAGTTTTCATGCTTCCCTGGTGGTATGGGATATAGGATGGGAAATAGTACCACTCTATTCTGCTCTGGTCAGGCTCCACCTGGAGTACTGTGTCCAGTTCTGTGTGCCACAATTTAAAAAGGATGTTGACAACCTCGAGCGGGTTCAGAGGAGGGTGATCAGGATGGTTGAGGGTCTGGAGGAAATGTCTTATGAGGAATGGCATAGGGAACTGGGAATGTTTAGCCTCTCTAAAAGAAGGCTATGGGGGATATGATAGCTATGTTTAAATATTCGAAAGGATGCCATATTGAAGAGGGAACCGGTTTGTTGTCCATGGCTTCAGAGACTAGAACTTGGGGGAATTATTTGAAACTACAGATTCAATTTAAACATTAGAAAGAACTTCATGATGACTAGAGGTGTTCAGCAGTGGAATATGCTGCCAAAGAAGGTGGTGAAGTCTCCTTCTTTGGAAGTTTTTAAGCAGAGGCTGGATGGACATCTCTCAGAAATACTGTGATGGGGGTTCCTGCATGGCAGGGGGTTGCCTCTAGAGATGGGAACGATGGTAGGTGCACTCTCAGCCAGGCAGCCAGGCATATTTTCGCCTGCTTTTTTGGCCGGGAATCAGGGTTTTTAAAACTTTTTTTCTGTGCCGCTTGAATGGCGGCGGCGAGCCGGTGAGGCGGCGACTTTGGCGGGACGACGAGGATGCCCGCCACTCCGCCAGAGCAGCCCAGGAAGGACAGGAGGAGAGGGGGGAGGCCGGGGACCCCCCCCCAGAAACCACCCTTCTGGTAGGTGCCCTCACTCAGGCAGGCATATTTCCGCATGCTTTTTTGGCCGGGAATCGGGTTTTTTTTTTAACTTTTAAAAACTTTTTTTCTGTGCTGCTTAGCATCGCGCAATCGCTGCGATGCCAGGAATGACAACGACAAATCAGACCCAATTTTTCTTTAGTCGGTTCGAGTTCGAGTTCTGGCGGAGTAATTGTCGTTTCCTTTTCCATTACGTAACGGAAACGAGGAATGGAAATGGGAATTTCGCTAAGTCGTGCCCATGTCTAGTTGCCTCTCATGCAGGCTGGAGGTTTCGTGGAGCTCTAGTTTAGAAAAGTAACTTTCCTGGCTCTACTCTCAGGAATACAAATCCCTCTAAGACCTTTTGACCTTTCCTGTCCCCTCTTTGCTCGGACTAAGTGATTCATGGTGGCTTCAGTATGGCTAGCCCCATTATGGTGACAGATCTAATTCAACTAGCAAATGAAGACCAGGAACCAAGATTAGAGATAGCCCATGTATCAGCTGCTGTTTTTTTCTTACAGGTTTAGGCATCCAGTCTTCAAAAGGCAGCCAGTGCTTAAGTTCTGAAGACTGATCATTAACAGAGGAGAGGGGAAGCAAACTAATTTGCATACATTCAGAACACCATATCTGACTGGGGAGTCAGCTCCCCCCCCCCCACTGGCTCCTTCTGGTGTGATGATGACATCATATAAATACATTTTATATTATTTTTTATAAAAACAAACAAACAAACAGTACAAACAATAAATGTGCACACACCCCCAATCCCCCTGGGACCATCCAGTTGTTCCTTTCGCTTCTTTTTCTTCTTCATCTTCTCTTTTTCTAACTGGCTTCTTAGAGTCATTTTCTCCAGAACTGTGTTGAATTGTAAGTCGGTTGTTTCCCTTTCCCTTTTAATAATACATAGTCTATAAATTTCCCCCAAATATCAAAACTTTTAAACTGCAAGACAATTTATCATTTAAAGCTATGTCCCACACTTCATTATACCAGTCATCAATCTTGAAATCTAGCTTCAATTTCCAGTTTTTTGCTATAATCAGTCTTGCTGCTGTCATAAGATTTGCAATTAATTCTTTTGTTTTTATATCATGTTCATTAGTAAGTGGTAATGATAACAACGCTATTTCCGGCTTACATTCAATATTGACTTGAAGTATTTCCTTTATCTCACTAAAAATCTGTTGCCAAAACTTTTGAACTATTTCACATTCCCACCAAAGATGAATATAGGTGCCTATTTTTTTTCACATTTCCAGTATAGCTTGGAATATCTTGGATTTATTCTATTCAGTCTGACTGGTGTCATATACCATCTTAAAATTAATTTAAAATAATTTTCCTTTATTCTGACTGATAATGATCGTAAAATCCTCATCTTCCAATTTTTTCCCATTCATCTTTTTTTATTTCTTTATCAATATCTTGCTTCCACACCTCTCTTATTGTTTCTTGCTCCCTTTCCCTGGATTTTCTTTCTCAGGTTCATATGTTAACAAGAACTGTTCAAACTTTGTATATTCTCTAGGTTGTTTATTTCTCCTATTCCAATCTTTCGTCCAACTTTCTAACTGAACATAATTCATCCATGTTAAATCCTTAGCTTGTAGTATACGTTTAATATCTTGCTTTGTTCTCAACTTGTAAATCCATTTTTTAATCTTGCCACTTTCATTATTTTAAATAATTCTCCATATTTCTTCATATTTGTAGGGAAGTTTATATAAATACATTTGGAAGTCATCCACCATTGCTTTCCAGCAACCGGTCCACCATGAGGATACAACCATGGTTGATGCCATTCTCCCCTGATATCACGAACCCTCTTTTTTTGTAACATTCTGTTACAAAGGCTGTCAGAGCATCACTCCTGAGCCCAACTATTTCCTCTTGTGGGCTCAAGCCACCAAAGATGACTCCTCTTCCCCAACCTTTGACCAACAACATGTGAAATAAGCACAACTAAGGGCTTCTGCTGTTGGGAAAGATTGAAGGCAAAAGGAAAAGAGGGCGGCAGAGAATGAGATGGTTGGACGGTGTCATGGATGCAACCAATATGGATTCGACCAAACTCCGGGAGGCAGTGGAAGATAGGAAGGCCTGGCGAGCTCTGGTCCATGGGGTCACGAAGAGTCGGACATGACTGAACGACTGAACAACAACAACAACAAAGGGCTTGTGCTAGTGACCACACTGCCTCTTTGAAAGCATCTTTAAGCACCAAGCGGTGGGTATTTCTTATGCTCACCTGTTCATCAGGATGTTCTTAACTGACTTTATCTGATTAAAAAAAAGAGGGGGAACATTAACAAGCAAGACACATGTTGCTAACGCTGCCAGTTAATGGGCATTTAATGAGCAGTGTATTCCCATCAGTGTCTTACCAAACGAAGGAGATCTACCTATTCTGACAGCCAACCTAAAGGAAAACACATAATTACAAAACTTTCCTCTGTGTGTGTGTTTTTTTTTTCTGGATTACACAGTCCAAATTGCCACTTACAGGAATGCTTTTGTGGGGAAAACATTGACTATAGAAATTCAGCAAATCTGATTTATAGAGAATGCAGAATGGCTTTCTGCTTGGAAGAGAGGGTTATTGTGATTATGGTTGGGGGTTGGATCGTTTCAAGAGAGTTGCTCCTGATATGAAAATGGCAGAAAATTGTCATGATGAGTGAAATGAAAGTCAAGCTGCAAATATTTGCTCTCTTTGCCTTTTCATTCTGTTCAATTGATATATTCAGATTAATTCCCTGCAGAGAGAAGAAAAAGCCAGTTAGAAGCAGGGCCTGGAGGCAGCTCATGAACAGAAACCATACAAGCATGGTCTGGAAAAGTTACTTTTTTGAACAATGCCTTCAACGCTCTGAACTGTGTGTAAACCCATCAATAGCCGAACTAAGATATTGCTTATGCACAGTTGACATCTTTGTTCGTCTAAGAAGGTGTCTTGTGTTGGTGATTTTCCTAATCAATTCAGTAATATGTGAATCTCATTTACATTTTCCATCTTGAGCACCGATGAATGATCTCTATCAATGCATGCAAAAGCTAACATAAAAGATAGTTAAAACAGACACACAGCTGAACTGGGATGATCCGTTCAAATAACTACCTAAAAATTGTAAAATTAACAGGTGTTAATAGTCTGGGAGAATTAAGAACATTTTACCCTGAAATGTAAATTATATCGACACATGAGTTAAGAAAATATCTTGCAGCAGCAGATGAGATATTACTAAAAATCCCATTTTTTTCATTCTGGTGGTTCTACCTGCTACACAGACACTTTGCAGATAACTATATATTACTAATATGAGGGAAAGGCTCACATTAATACTTCCATTAGTACTGGAGGGCTTTAAGGCTTAGAGGAAATAGGCAGTTTTGCTTATAAATTCAAGCTTTCACTAAAGCCCATGGACTACTAGTTCAAATTTCTTGGGACACTGAACAATACTTAACTTTAAAGAGCATGAAACCTAACTAATGCTAGATCCGGGTTAGTCCTAGCATCTGAGATGATCGGCACCAACTACTCATACCAGTTTCCATTTGAAATTGAGATTCTTCTCTTCTGGAACTCCATAAAGCCCTGCTAGCAAAATAAGCCTTTTGAACCAGCCTTTAAAAAGAGAGCAAGAGAAGAGTTTTTGATAAGTCTATGAATCATTGATTCATATCATTCTCTAGACCAGTGTTGGTGAGCCTATGGCACAGATGCCAAAGGTGGCCCTCGGAGCCCTTTCTGTGGGCCCCTGACATCACCCCTTCACAGCCACCTGGATTCAGCTTAAACTGCTATATTGGCATTTTGCGAAAAAATAGCAGATTTTGAATCGCAGTTTGGGCACTTGGTCTCTAAAAGGTTTGCCATCACTGCTCTAGACTGGATGCAAGTGCTCCATCAAGTGATGGAGAGAGTTTCATTAGTTTCATTTCAGTTCACTTTGGGGAAGAATTTTCCAAAATGTTTTCATGATAGGTTGATGTAAACTAAATATTTATCATGTGAGAGGATCCAGAACCATGCTCCTGCTCTACACTTCCACTTCTTTCTTCATGGAACAAGAGAAAGGTGGTTACTTCACGTCCTACCTTGTTCCGCAATTACGTTTGTACCGTGACAGTGTTGTTCGCGGTCACGTGGTTTTGTCCCAGTTCAGTCCCTGTCTCTGTTTACTCACGGGCATGATTACTTGTCTCGTGACAACTGTTACTTCACGGTCTTGTTCCGTGACAAATTCTGAATTTGTCTTGCTTTCTTAACCCTTTTTCTTAAATATTGTAAATAAAACTTTTTCGATATTTCGATTTACTGGTCTACTGGGATTTACACATCAATGCTACAGAATTTTCAGTACTTTCTTTAGTAAACATTTGCTCTGCATGGTGTTTCCCATAGGGAAACTAATGTTGAATGCTGCTTCAGCCGCTGACCACTAGGTGGACACTGGTTGTTGTGTGACAGTTGTTACCCCACGGTCCCTTGTCTCGGAACAGGAACCGGGAACCAACCGTGACAAGAGAATTCCCCAGTCCAGGGGCAGGTACGGCTTGTCACGCTCTGTTCCCAGTTCTGGGGGTGTGGTCGAGACAACTTTTTGCTGTCACGCTATGGACATGAAGTAAGGTTTTTTTGTACCGTTCCCAAGCGGGACAGCAAGGAGGGATGAACGTGACGTGAAGTAACCACCAAAGTGACTTTCTTAGCCATGCTGGTTTTGACTGAAAATGTACCATTTTCTAGCTTTTCTGCCCTTTAGCCCACCCACACCCTTTGCCTGCTATGGAACAACACTCCAAAGTGTGGTTCCCACAAGTGACCAGGAGAAATGAATTAAGAATGGAGGGATGGTGCAGCTGCATCTCCCCCTGGTATATTGAAGCTTTTTAAGGGCACAGGTAGAGATGCACAAGGTGGAACACACCCGGCGGCCCTGATAGCTCTTCCTAGTTGCCAGTGTGTGCATTTCTGCCAGAGATGATGGAAGTGACAGATATCAAAAGGTCCAGCTAATGCATCCTCTGGCAGCTGAGGCTCGTCTTTTAAGCTTGTATCGATTAACAGAATAACATATGTCTCAAGAAGAACACTGGGAGAATCCAGATGATTGCCAAACAATGGACCTCATCTGGAAACAGTCCAGGAAAACATATTCGCTTCAATGACTGGCACTTTTCTTTATTTATTCCGCTGGAGGTCTGCCCTGTGCTCCCTCCTCTGCTTTAATAATATACAGCCAGGTTAAAAGTGTCAGAGTTCTGATCGTTTGATCTCACTTGGAGCCACTGGAGCATTTTGAGAGGTTGTTTTGACAAGTTAAGCCATAAGGACAGAGGGCAGAGAATGATCCTGACCCTGGCATCTAGCAGAGTGCAACTCACACGCTCTCCTCCCAAGCTCAAGTAATGGTATTGTTTTGCCACTTGAGATGAAAGACAAAATGGTACTCCTGCTATGTGTACTGAAGTTAGCTACACTCTCTGATTCAGGGCAAGAATATTGATGGAAGGTATCTTGTTACTTTCTTGCAGTAAAAACAACAACAACAAAAACAGCAGCAGCAGCAGCAGGGTTGTGATACCTCGAAGACTAAGACAGAGATCCAAATGGCAGTTCCAAACAGAGAAGATTGATTTGACTCAACAGGAACCTGTTTAACACAACCTAGGCTGATACTTGCCAGGATAATTAGACCATCTAGACTCATTCTTCTTTCTTTCTTTGTCCCTGTCTCACAGACAAGACTTCTGTTGGCTACCTGAGCAGATGACTTGCCTTGTTGCATGGAAGTGGGATTCTAAGCAACGTTCTAAATGTCACCCATGGTCTAATCAGTCTCCTAACCAACCATACAAGATGCAAAGTTTTCGCTTTGATCTCATCATCTCCAAAATTTAAACCTAGCTATTGCCATTTTCTTCTCATCCATGTAAAGGAAACTTTCCCAAACGTAAACACATTTTGTGGCTTTAAACAGGAAAGCTGTGTTGGTTGAGTTGTTTCTGCTTTCTCTTTTTAAAACCTTATTTCCCTTTTGTATTTCCACACAAAGTTATTGTGATAAATGCACATTCTTTATCTCAAGACAAAGACTACCTAGCTTCGTGATTTACACCCTTCTAAAGAAATCAGAGGCAACAGTAAAGAATTTTGACAGTGGGTTGATAGATAAGGTGACTAACTCTTGTGTAACAATAAGCCTTTTTCTTGGCTCTGTGGAAATATGCTTTGAATTGGGGGAGGGGATATGATTGAGACATACAAAATAACGCAGGGCATGAGTAATGTGAATAGAGGGATGCTCTTCTCCCTCTCACAAAATACCAGAACCAGGGGACATCCACTCAAACTGACGGCTGAGAGAGTCAGAACAGGCAAAAGGAAATATTTTTTCACCCAGTGCATTGTTAGTCTGTGGAACTCCCTGCCACAGGATGTGGTGATGGCATCTGGCCTGGATACCTTCAAAATGGGATTGGACAGATTCCTGGAGGAAAAGTCAATCACAGGTTACAAACCATGATGAAGATGTGTAATCACCAGGCTTAAAGACAGGATACTTTAAAGGCCAGATGAAAGGGAGTGGTATCAGGAGACAGATATCTAATCTCGTGCACTCCTAGACGCATTTGGTGAGGCCACTGTGAGATACAGGAAGCTGGACTAGATGGGCCTTTGGCCTGATCCAGCATGGCTCTTCTTCTGTTCTTATGATCTCATAACTTTATTCTTAAGCAAGGTAATGTTATGCCAGGATTTGCTGATCAAATGTATGGTGACAAAACTGTCTCATGCATACAAGGACATTAAGATAATGCCACTTAGTGTTAGGCTATGAATCTATTCCAGCCTTTTCCCAAGTGGTTGTTGTCCATATATGTTGAGCCACGATCCCCATAATCTTAAACCCTTTACTTCTGGTTGTAACCTCTGGAGTACTGTACACACAACTGGAACAAACTCCATATATTAAATCATACACTCCATAAGATAGCACCTAACAAATTACAAACAACCTCTGAAAGCACTGACGAAACCTAAACACATTTCATGTATTATAACCCATAAACAAGCCTGGTATTCACTTGAAAGAAGAAATTTGAATATCTGTGGGATGTGCGCTTGAAGAAGTTATTTACTGCAAAGTGAACTAGGTGGTTCTTTAATGGCTTGCTTGCAGACCAATTATCTGCAACAGTATATGTTGCGGTAGTAGTCGAGACACTAACATTATGATATCTGGCTTGTTTGTGAGTTGTATGTGTTTAACTTTGTAATTCATTATATGCAATTTTACAGAGTGTATGATGTAACCTCTAGAGCTGTAGAAAATGAACTTGCTCCATTTTCCAGTGACTGCTCTTGCTAAAATCAAGTTATACTACATCTACAGTATTCCCTTCATCAGCTAAGCTTATGACTCTATTTAAAACGAGAGATTAGTCTGGAGTGACTTGCTTTTGAGAAACCACTACTGAGTTTTAGTGCTCTGTGAGTATTTATTTTATTTATATAAAATGTTTTTACTCTGCCTTTCTCCTCAAAAAGGACCCGAGGCTGCTTACATCACTAAAAGACGATATTTGAAGCTAAAAATAGTAAATGCACATATACTAAAAAGGATCACACTTAATGTACAAAAATACATTTAAAAAAGTAAACATCACAAGTACTTTCAAAGTAAGAGACAACCAACCACTTAAAAACCCCTCGCAAAGGTGAGGCTGATCTTGCCTCTTATGGGAGGAAGTTTCAAAGTCTGGGAGCAGCGACAGAGAGCCTTTTCACACGACCCCTAAACTCCGCGGCAAATGGCTCCCAGCTCCGGAGCTTAAAATTGTTTCCCCACCAGCTCCGGAGTTTACAGAAAATTAAGTGCGACCACGCCCACCTAAGCGTGTCCCAGTGCACTTTTCAGGTACCTGCTCTCCGGGGGTGAAAAATCCCTGATGCGGATCTAAGGTAGAGAGTGCCGGGCTCTCCTGGCTTCTGTTTGTTGTTTTTTT
>JAHTLZ010000204.1:7311202-7326146 GCA_023846285.1 Phrynocephalus versicolor | reverse complement strand
TGTTCTGGAAGTTTTTCTTCCTAACATTTCACCAGTCTCTGTGGATGGCATCTCCAGAGGCCAAGGAGCTTGGTGGTGGAGATGTGAAGTAATTTTGATTTGTCTGGGTATTGTTGAAATGTGCCCGAGCCCACCACCTCTATTGAGAGATGAGTTTTCAATACCCACATGAATGGCTTCCCTGACCCCTCTTAAGACTATTGTCCACCTAACGAGCCTATTCAGGCCATTGTTCATCTTAGGACCCTATTTCAGACCAAGGTGGCATGAGGTCAGAGTGAACTATAAAATGGAGGACTCGCAACTAGCTTTCCTCAGACTGACAAAGCTGTTTGGATGAGCAGTGAAATGTTTCAGTCTCTCAATTGAGAGATTGAAATGTTTCACTACTCCTCCACGCAGCTTCGAAGTCCACTTACCATGACTCAACTTCCAGGTAACAATGGGCCTCATGCTGCAGGAAGCCTTGATTTAAACTGAATATGGGGTGGGGGGACCTCTTAACTGTTAGAGAAACATGACAATAGAACCAATTGACTTAGCAGGTGGTGAGCAATCCCGTGCTGGAGGCATTCAGGAGAAAATTGAACAACTACCTGTCAGACATCCTTTGATTTCCATTCCTGCCTTGAGTAGAGGGTTGGACCTGATGGAATTATAGGCACCTTCTAACTCAGTTATTCTGAGCAGTTTTCAAGTAGTGTTTTAAATTTTGTAAGTGGCTTTAAAAGTTTTTAATATCTTGTATGGTGTTTTATGTGTTTTGTATGGTGCCTTGTTATTTTGAGTGTGTAGTGGAACAGCACTCTAATTTCTTTGTGCATATCTTGGATATGCACATAATGACAATAAAACTCTATTCTATTCTATTCTTATTTATTTATGTAATTAATTTCCTTGCCTTTCTCCCTTCCACAAAGGGTTTTCAAAAAACACAAACACCATTATAAAAATACCACAACGATGTTATTTTGCAAATTAAGCACTATGCTTAATGAAAGGCAGAAGGGGAAAAGGCTTTATTAAAAGTAGTTAAGAACCTCAGTTTTTCCAAGAATAAAAAGAGCACTTCTACCTATTTAAATCCTTCCTGCAAATGAGGGCCTGGGCCTGTCAATGGAATACCCCAAAGGTGTGTGTGTGTGTGTGTGTGTGTGTGTGTGTGTGTGTGTGTGTGTGTGTGTGTGTGTGTGTTGGCTGGTCTTCCACAAAACAGCAAATTAGTAAGTATCCCTGCCACAAAAAAAATGGAAACAGAGAAGACATTGTTACTTGGCTTCTTAATGAAATAAAATGGACTCCTGTCTATAATATGGCTAGGCAGGCGCCATTTCATGGAGAGTCCAATAATGTCATTGGAATCATTGGCCAGAAACTAACATTCACCGTCTTTGATCATTACTGGCTAAATGGAACCCAGAGTTTAGTGACCCATCACAAATGAAACAGAACAGAAGAGCCCAGGGTTCTTGTTTAATGATATAGGAGGGAAGTTTTATCTTTGTATTCATTTTTATCAGCTTCTGCTTTGCAATACCAGCGTACAGAACAAGCTTAACTGGTAGACCCTTCCAGATACTTCTCCAGTGATACATGCTGGACAGTTCCTCAACCTGGAAGTTCTGATGGTGGTGATCATTCAGAAATGGGGAAAATTACTGCTTTTGAACACCGCTCTCAGCCAGCACGGCCACTAGTGTTTTTAAAAGACCATTAGGAAGTATCCTTTTACAACACCATTATTTAAAGTAGTTTCCTAAATCTAAAAGGCTGCAGCCTTTCCTGGTTCTATAAGAACATAAGAACAGCCTTGCTGGAACAGGCCACAGCCCATCCAGTCCAGCATTCTGTCTCACACAGGGGCTCACTGTTTGCTTCAGGGTATTCCCAAGGAGATGTCTCCACCTGCTTAAAATTCCCTGCAAATGGCATTGAGAGATATCCTGCCTATCTCTCAAACCTGGAAGTTGTCCTTAGGCATCCATAATGATAGCCATTGATATCCTTGTTCTCCATGAACTTGTCCAATCCTTTCTTAAAGCTGTCAAGGCTGACAGCTGTCACCACGTCTTATGGCAGGGAGTTCTCCAGCTTCTCTTATTCAGAGATGTTTTGGCCCAGATTCTGTGGGCTGGCACTACTGGTGTTCTACAGGCAGCCAGTAGATGGTGGCTTTGGCCAATGCCGCTGGTTGTAAGTCTGAGTGGGCATTAAACAGATAGGTTGTTAAGTGAGCAGTGGATGCACACCACACTGGTCCTCATACTGAAGAGCATCTCCAGAGCCTTTTAAATGGCAGCCAAGACTGACATGTGAGCCATAATCAAACACAGATACAGAGCTGAGAAGAAATAATAGGGTCATGACCAAAAGAGAGATATAGAAGATGCTGAGCTGGGATATGCCTTTGATGTTCTATCCCATCTCAGAATATCCAATGCCAATACAAGTGAGTTAGAGTCATTCAGTCAGTGCAGGTCCAGGAAGTCTTTTTCTGAGAAACTCCCATATATACCATCTAATAGTTCACCATCTGAGCCAACTACACCCAAATGCAGCACTTATTGACTTCTGAAGAGTTCCCGATCACTGCTTGGATTATATCTGGCTTCTCCGCACGGCTTGCTGTGCTTATTTATTTATTAGACTTGCAAACCGCACCATCTAGCAACAAAGGCCACTCTGGGTGGTTTACAGGGCAAAACAGATACAACCATTAAACATAATAATGTATTAAATGTTTACAGTACAATATAAAACAAAATAACAACACTAAGTCAATCCAAATCAATAAGAGCCTAGAGAGACCAGAATACACCAGAAGGTAACCGAGCAGCGAGGGATAATGGGGGAAGCTTGCTAGATTGTGGCTTGTTAGTCCATCTTGATTCCCCCTTGATTCCGGGCACGTCTCAAGCTAAAGTGGCAGATAGGAAAGACTCTTTGTTAGGTCTCATGATGCTCTACGAACCCAGGCATCCAAAAATGGGCTGCAAAGACCAACCAATCAACACTGAATAAGGATTATAGGTTTGCTCACCACCCCCAGACGAAGTTCAAGATGCTTATCCAGGCTATACCATGAATCACCTGCAAATCTTCCATGTTTCCGTTAGAACCACAGTTGGTTGGAAAGCTGAAACAGGGCTTTTAGCAAGAAAGAACAGACATGCTGGGAAGGTGCTGTCGTTATGAACGTTCTACTTGGATTATGCTGGAAAGCCGCCATTGCAAATCTCTTGTTCTTGTCAGCGTCCGTATAGGAAGGTAGTGCCCAACGAGTGTGGCTCACAGCCAATTTATGGTGTCACCTCCTGTTCCAAGAGCACTCCAGAAGCACCGCGATATCATTACAGGGTAGTTCATAAATCCCAAACTCCCTGGCATTTATTGATTAAAAGTCCAAGGCAAATTGATCAGTGGCTCTTCCTTGCCAGCAGGTTATTAAAATAATACAGCAGGAGGTAATAAACGCCGTATCAGTGACTCATGGAGATAACACTGTGTGTGTCTCCAGCAAATCTTGTACTTGAGCCAAGAAATGGAGTAAACCTGTCTATCCCCTTTGACTTCTTTATTTGTTTGAAATTAACAAGTTTAAGGCGGGAGCAACGTGTTCTTTTCTTTCTGATCCCAAACTCTTTCATCTCATAGCATCAAGCACATCTAAGCACTCATGGACTTATCCCTAGAACATAGAAGAGAAGGGTGAAATTCTTGCATTTTAGCCTTAACGTTGAAGTAGATGCCAAATTAGATGGCTACTAAAAATAGACCAACAAACAAACAAACAAACAAACAAACATACATACATACATACATACATACATACATACATACATACATACATACATACATACATACATACATACATACATACATACATTTGGATGATTGACTGAATCCAGGTAGAACTCCTTAACCATTTTGATTTCTCGATTGTCGGCATTAAACATGCACTATTCTGTTGTAGTTAAGATTTTTGACTTCCTAATATTGAACTTTGATTTTGAAACACACTTCAGCAGACCAGGTGCATTCATTTATACGCCACCCAGAGTAACCATTGTGTGGATGGGTGCCATGTAAGTCAAATAAATAAATAATTAAACCTTTTGACTTTAGGTGCTTTGTCATAATTAACTTTAGGCATTGTCAGGCCTCACACACTCACACCCAGATAAAGTCCAAGCTTTTACTGAGATCTCAGAATGAAGCACAGCACAGCAGGTTCAAGGTTAACAGAGTCCAAAGGCAGGTAGCAAAGACTATTAAAGCATGATATAACCCTCTTATGCAGGTAGGGATTTGTTATGTTCAAGGAAATATAAACCACTACCAGAGATTAGCAGTGTTGTGGAAGAATAAATGCAGTTAATGATTATGGAGCTAGTAGACAAATGAACAAGGCAATAGCGCTTAGTACTAAACATATTACATATATACACATGATAAAGAGTAATATACAATAACAACATACAAAGCACAGCATATAGAGAAAATACAACAGCGCGTGGGGAAAGCCTCTCCCCTTAGGCAGTCCCAATTTACATTGGTTTGCCTGCTACTTTTATACGTACAGCTACCTGCTGTAGCCCAATCAGATCCTTGATGAAGTGAAGTGATCAAACTGTTCCACCTGGTACTAATCATCTTGACCTTTCGGACTCATTATTCCTTGCACCTGTGACCTAATACACATCTTGTCTAGCTCATAACATGGCACAATTTACAGAATCCATTTTGTATATTTGTATATATGCACAGGGGGTAAGGGCAAGCCTTAGCGACTTGTTGCTCCCACAAAGGTAGCCTGACCCCTGAACACTTGATTTATGCTCCCAAGAGAGCACCAGCCATCCCCTTACACACTCATTCTGCTAAAACTCAGGGTTATCAGAACGTAAATACCTCTGAGTCTCCAACAGTTTATCTCTCCTCTGCTTAGGTGTGAGTTTTTGGTTTCTGCTGCTGACAGCTGTCTGGGGAGGGGAAGACTCTCCTGAGACAGATAAATCACTATAAGAGTCAGCTACTGGAGGGTCTGCAGATGCACCTGCGGGTTCCCCTGACCTTAATCCCTCAGTGTCTGACTCCGGCTCTGGCAAGGGCCTAACAGGCATTCACTCTCACAAGATGAGATGATGGCCCCCATTTTTGTTGCTATAGTAGAATTACCGGTAAATTTGCAAGTAGATGCATTACTTTGGGAGCACAGGAGTCTACCTAGAATGTGAGATCTTGAACAGAAACCTTGTTCCCTGTACTATCATCAGAAACAGCCTCACCTCTGAACAATCTCTGAGGCTTTTGAGCAAATTTGTGTTCATCAGGCCCCTATCTGGGATGTGTGGACCTGCCTCTCAAGGGAAACAAGGATGGCTCCATTCTTTTTTAAAAAACGTTGCAAATAACAATTAAAGTTTATTGAAAGATAAGGTCATACATAAAGGTCTTCTTTACTGTTGTTTGTTTTACTTTTTAATTACAGATAAATAGATTCAGTCCCTATCGCCCTTAAACAAGTCCTAACCAGTTTCTACGTCTCAAACACTGTTTGCCAGCTGCCAACTACTAGCTTGCTGTTTCACTCTCTGGTTGTCTCTAGTTCTTCAGTTCTCTAGTTCTCCTCAGTTCTCCTCCTGACAGTTGAAAGGATGACACCATTCTTATTGAGGTACTTGTGGGCAATCAGAACTACCATATAAAGAATATCAAGTGGTCTTCAATTTTTACATGACCCCTTCATACTTTATTGCTCACAAATTTATGGGCCCCAGCAGGCAAAAATCCAGGCCTCCACCCACATCTCCTTGTCAGGGGGGGGGGGGGGTTTGCAGGACACAGCTGCTTATTTCACTGTAATCCCCTTTCTGTCTCCATGGTGTTTGTTCCCGCTTCTACAAGTCCACCCTGCAAACACACTGAGCTTGAACAAAAGATTTCCATCTGGATGAAATGCAGCCTTTCCTTTCTAATTAAGAAAGGTGATCACACAAAAGAACGGTTGCCATGTTTTGAAAAGCTTGAGATTAAAGAATCGCCTATGACCACATTTGCTCACAAAGCGAATTTGCAAATGTGCATTCTTATCAAAATGGCAAAACAAGCACCTTTTAAAGATGTGACTTAACAAACTGTTAGAGTGCCTTCAAATTTAATGTCTACAACAAAGGTCTACTAATAACTGTTAGAAAGAATTGGGACATTCTGATCTTTTAACTGTTTCCAGTAATACTGAATAGCCAAATTTTGAGGGCTAAGTGGGGGGGGGCGCTACAAAATTTTCTGTGGTTGCCTGGAGGTGCTCAGAGACACTGCCTCCTGAAAAGGCATCAGTACCAGTCATATGCGATGTACGCCAATGAACGGAATGAAAACTTTTTGTGTGAGAGGGATTTGGGGTGAAAAACCAAAAGTAAAGTGTGCTGCTTATATATAGCCCCATAGTGCTTAAAGCAGTGGTTCTCAACCTGTGGGTCCCCAGATGTTCCCGGACTTCAACTCCTAGAAACCTTCATCACTAGCTGAGCTGGCCAGAATTTCTGGGAGTTGCAGTCCGGGAACATCTGGGGACCCACAGGCTGAGAAACACTGACTTAAAGCATGCTATCTGGGCAGTTTACAGTTTAATTGTGTAGGCACACATCACCTCCCAAACTGGGTACTCATTTTACCAACCTCAGCAGGCTGAGTGAACCTTGAGTTGCCTTCCTGGGATTGAACCCCAGGTTACGAGCACAGTTTTGGCTCCAGTACAGCTGTTTATCCAGCAGCTGGATCTTTTTTTTTGTATTTTTTATTTTTAAAAGAAAGTAAAAACAGATACATTGCTTAACTACTGCCATATTACATATATAAAAAGGTTTTTCCCAATAGATCGGCCTAGTTCTTTCATAGTTCTCTTCTCATCTTAAACAAGATATTTTCATGTTTCCGTACTTGCTAAATATTTTACCATCAATATTATATTTTTCCATCAATATCGTGTTCATCTCAGTTTGTCTCTGTCTTCATAAGATACATATAGTAGATTACAATATTATATTAGGTCTGTGAAGATTCTCAGTCATCCAGGTGAGTTTATCTGGAAGTTGAGTCATGGCTACTGGACTTCTTTTTGAGAGATAGAAACGTTTCACTGCTCATCCAAACAGCGTCATCAGTCTGAACACAGCTAGTGCAAGTCTTCCATCTAATAGTCAGCTTTGACCTCTTGTCACCCTGGTCTGAATTAGGCTCATAACATGAACAATGGCCTGAATAGGCTTGTTAGGGAGACAATAGTATCCATAGCCTTAAGGTGAACAATGGCCTAAGGTGCTGAAACCTATCAAGAATGGGTCGTTAGCTATGGCCTTGGTGGTGAAGGCTTTTTGATTTGTCTGGGTACTTTAGAAAACACAGCCTGATAAGTAGCAGATAGACTTGTACTAGCTGTATTCAGACTGATGAAGCTGTTTGGATGAGCAGAGAAATGTTTCTATCTCTCAAAAAGAAGTCCAGTAGCCATGACTCAACTTCCAAATATTGTATTAGTTATTTTAATCTTAGCAATATTCCCAGTCCTAAGGGAAAAAAACTTAATTCTTCATTTAATAAAGCAGCCTAGATTACATTTGACTAATTTCATATATATTGGGTATAGGCTTACATCTATTTTTGTTTAATACCAAAAATTAAGGTAGTAAAATAGAAAGCTGGGTCTTTTCTCGTGTGAACGAAATATTTTGCTACTCATCCAAAATGTTTTGCTTCCCCAAGAAAAGAAGTCCAGTTGTCATGACTCAATTCATCATCTGGATGACAGAGATTCTGCACAGACAAACAACAGTTTGACCACGGTGCCACAAGGCTGCTGAGCCTAAAGTCACCTGAAAACTGAGAATCCAAACTAGATTTCCCTCGGAATGAAAACTGGTGTGCCTGAGGCCCAGACATGATAATGAAAGAAGCTAGCATGTATTTCGTCCCTCTTCTTTTGCAAATTACCTTGGCTATGTTTCATGCTTTGCCATTGGTCATAGTTCAGGCATCATCCACAAACCTCATTGTGCTTTGAAGGAAGCATGTGCCTCAGGGGACAATGTTGTAATACTGGGAAAGATGAATTTCCTTGGGCATGTATTTTGACCTAACGCTGTCATTTCCTATTGCTTAGGAACAGGAGAGTTCTCTGTGTGTGTGTGTGTGTTTAAGGTTTCATGGAGCAGGAAACAAATTGAAAAATGACTATGCTGATACTTCCACCCCGTTACCAAGAGGCTGACACGGCTTTAGATGAAACGGAGCTTCTGAGGTTGGAACACAGCCTGCTCACCCTTTGCTCACTTGCTCCCTTAATTACCAAAAGCTTGTGCCGCATGATTAATTCACCAATTAAAGTCTGCAGTTCTTTTCTTTTTTTCCCCCATGGAAACATTTTGGTAGAAGGCAGTACCAAGGTGAAATACACTGTGTATCCAAACCTCGCTGTCTCCTTTTACTTAAATAAAAGGAGAGACAGTTATAAAAACAAGACATTCAGTGAAGTTCGGTGACGTTTCACAGTCTATTTGCTATCAGCTCAATATTACCTGATGTATCCTGGGCCTTTCTCTGAGATGCTGCAACCGAGAGATAGGTAATGCATGGGCACCGGCCTCCGGCCCCTGTGACATCCTCACAGCTTCAGAGTGCACTTCTGCCCATCCATCTTAATGTTGTGGTCCTGCCTTCCTGCTGTTAAAGCCCTTAGGTTGCTGGCAGGTAGATTGGAGACTTTCATTTGCTCTTCCTTATGTCCAGACTGCTTAATAGCTTGGGGGTGCAGGAAGCAAGAGAGAGAGGGAAACACTCCAATAGCATCTGGAACACCCACCAGTCTGCCATCAGCTAGATGAGCTGCAAACTCTGCTTTTGCTCAGCTCCACCCATCCTAGGCTTATTTCTAGCAGATCCTCTTGGCTAAAACATTTTAAAAAAGGGAAGGGAAGCAAAAACAGCAATCCACACACCATTTCCGAAACATGCTGTGCTGATTTCTTCTTAATGCCTTTCAGACAAATAGGTGCAGGAGAATTTTATGCTACACATTTTTGCAAGTTCTTTTCCAGAAAAATAATGCTGATACTTTTTGACAATTTTCTTGTCCGAGCCGAACGAGGATTGCCAAGATCAATCCTGACATCTGTCTTTGAAGATCTTCAGTCATCCAGGTGAGTTTATCTGGAAGTTGAGTCATGGCTACTGGACTTCTTTTTTCTCGAGAGACAGAAACGTTTCGCTGCTCATCCAAACAGCTTCATCTGTCTGAATACAGCTAGTGCGAGTGCTTCCATCCTATAGTCAGCTTTGACCTCTTGTCACCCTGGTCTGAGATAGGCTCATAAGATGAGCAATGGCCTGAATAGGCTTGCTAGGTAGACAATAGTATCCATAGCCTTAAGGTGGCCTAAGGTGCTGAAACCTATAAAGAATGGATCATTAGCTATGGCCTTGGTGGTGAAGGCTTTTTGATTTGTCTGGGTATTGTTGAAAGCACACCCTCATAAGTAGCAGACAGACTATGCCTGAGGCCCCAACCTCTGTTGAAGGAGGAGGTTTTAATGCTCACATGAATGGCTTCCCTGACTCCTTCCCCTCTCTAACCACCTATCTTTTCTGTCTACTACGTGTACATCCTCATCTTTCAATGAGTGTCTTTTGTCCTTCAAATGGAGTTGTACTGCTGATTCTGGTCCTGGGCTGTTACCCCTCCTATGTCTTATAGTTCAGGTTATGCCAGAAGCATCTGATAATTTATCTGGTCAACTGCTGGAGAGCCCAGTGGTTTAGTCTTTGACGGCAGAGCCAGAGGTGGGGAGTTCAGTTCCCCACTGGGCCTTCTTAGCAGGGGGTGGACTTGATGGTCCCCTAATAAGGTATCTTCCAGATCTACAGTCTGATGACGAGGATGACACCTGAGTTCCTTTTGGTCCCTTCCTCCCACCCCCACCTATATACCTGGTGGTTTTCTTCTGGACCCCCAAGACTCAAAGGAAAGTTAAAATCATGTTCCTCACCTGGGCTGCTGGCCAGCTGAAATACAGGACGTATCTGATATACCAGGCACAAAGAGAATACATAAATCACACTTCTGTGAGGAACACCTGCCAACATTATACTACTTGTTAGGCAATGTAATGAATCTCCATTGTAACACAGTCACGTCTGGGCTTCATTTGACTCTCCTCTTCCCATCAGAGAAAGTCAGCAAAAAGAGTGGTTGATTGCATTCACCATCAGGATTAACAGATCCCAGCTTCCAAACCATGAAGCAGAGGCTTTTACAAAAAGCACGTCACACCATTAGGATTCTGAATCTGGGTAATCTGTCAAAGAAACCCAAACACAAGACGCAGGGAAATCATCCAGACCTGACTCACCAGCTGCACGATCAAACTAGGAGGGACACCGTTTGAACTACAAGAAACTCTGTATACAACACAGCCTCCATGTTTCGGATTTCACAGGATTACACCAAGATTCTCAGAAAAGGTGAAAGAAGGATGAGCCAAAGGTAGCCTTGTTAGTGTAAGACTTGGATGTGGGTGTACAAAAATATCATTGTCGCGCTTCAAATTGAAGGCTAAACGGAAGAGGTTTATTTGCTAGCACAACAGATTAAGACAGTGGTGCCCAGCCTGGGGATCAGGACTCCTTTGGGGGGTCAAACAACCATTTCACAGGGGGTCGTCATGAGCCAGTGAAGACAAGGCACAAATGGCTTGGGTCCGGAGGAGGAGGGGTAGGAAGGAGGAGGAAAGAGTGAGTTACAGCTTGATAGGTTGGAGGGGATGTCAGATTGGCTGAGGGTGCCTGTAGAAGGAAGTTCTCTATGGCACCTGCGGCAGTGGCCTGCCAAAGGGGGCTTGTGGCCTCTTCCAAGCAGGGCAAGGGGTCACCACAACATGAGGAACTGTATTAAAGGGTCACAGCATTAGGACGGTTGGGAACCACTGGATTAAGACAAGGCAAGACACACAGAGAGAGATCTAAATGCATTTAGGGTTCGAAACTGACAAGATTAAAGATCAATGCCAATGTTTTGGACAATTCCCATAAGTTCAGGCTTCACCTCAAGTATTCTCCAAGACTGCACCCATCTTCCAACGGCTGCTCTGAAATCCCCCTTTTGACAGGAGAACTGGTTCAAACTGGTCTCTTTTTTTATCACTTTTGCTGAGGAGGTTCCCTTTTCCCCTACCTAAAATGACCACGACAATGATATGCTTTTAATGCATCTCTGTAATTATTCATTTTGACAATAAAGTGTCTTTGCACAGTATTCGTTTCTCAATGTTCTTGTACTTTCCACAGGAAAAGCCCCTTATGAAATCATAACATATGTGCAGATGTCTGCAGCTTCTATGTGGTTGCCTATAATGAGGAAGTGATACTCTGCAAGGTACATTCAAGCATACCAGCATCCTATTGATTAATAATGATATGGACTCAATCTTATCAGTAGCTTGTTCTGTTTCTGTGACCACCCACCATCAGATTTTGGTAGTAAGACAGCAAGAGAAGCATACATTTTCAATATAACAAGAGGCAGTTTCCCTGCCAATCTTGTTTTCAATGAACTTACTGCTATGCAAAAATGTGTGGGCCTTGGCCAATGTTGGGGAAAACACCCCACCCCCCCAAAAAAAGTTGTTCACCTCTGTTTCAAAGGTACAGTATATCCATCAAGGTGAAATGACTGTGTTTTCTAAACGATGGACAATTATTGCCTTTCAGGAGAAGAAGCAGGAAGGAAGTACAACCTGAGAGTGGCAGTCTGCATATCAACAGTTGCCTAAGAAGTATGTCTGTGAAGATTCTCAGTCATCCAGGTGAGGTTATCTGGTAGATGACTCGTGGCAACTGGACTTCTTTTCTTGAGAGATCGAAATGTTTCGCTGCTCATCCAAGCAGCTTTGTCAGTCTGCTGCTTGGATAGGTAGCAAAATGTTTCATCCTCTGAAGAAAGGAAGTCTAGTTGCCATGACTCAACTTCAAGATTACCTAAGAAGTAGTTGTCTAAAAAGACAGGAAGGAAAAGAACACTGAATCTAGCTGGCTATTTTCCTCAGATGTCTTCAAGTGTCGCTGCTCGAATCTTAGATCTCCAGATTGGAGAGGACCTTCTGGATCACTGAATCCAGCCCCTTTTAAAGAGGTAGAGTAGGGAATTGAACTCCTATGCTTAAAGTACGGAGCAATCCAGAACGTTTTGGTGTAGCCAGAGAGGTTTTGTCAAAGGCCTGCGGTCAGATGCTGCATGGAAGCAAACCAAACTACATACCAGGTTCCTTTTATAACAGTTGCCTTCAAACTCGGGCACTGAGACTGAAGGGCAAGTTTTCTAGTGGGTGGTCTACAATGGCCAGAACACATCCAGCTTCTGGGGACACCACAGGCCCCTCCCATAACTTGAAGGGTTACACCTGCGTGTGAGAACCCCACCTTTCCAGGTTTAAAAAAAATAGAAAAGGGAGAGAGGGTTCACTGAAAAAAGGTCAAGTTAAGAATCTGTTTTTAAAAGAAAGTATATGAGGGCTGGATGGCTGCTAGGTGAACCTCAGGCCATTGCAAAAGTATCTCCACTCCCTCTAGAAGCCACTAAGGGAATTTTACCCTTCCCCCAAAATAAAAGAATTAATTTTGATGGGGGGGGTTGGGGGCGCATTTTGGTTGCTAGGGTCAGATTTAGCCAAGAGTCTGCAAGTTGCCAACTTCCAGTGTACAATTACTGTTTGTGTTAGTCATACTGTGCTTTTTGCAACTGAGGAACAAGTAAACAATATTGTTTGGTAAACAATAGGTTTACCGAAACAAAACTAAGGGCCTTTTTACACGACCCCTAAGATCCGCTGGTCCCTTAAATTCAGACCAGAGATCTTGGGGGTCTGTCGCTCTTCCTGCGTTCCCACCCCCTCCCGGTTCCTGGCTGCTGGCGGCATGAGGGGAGGGAGAAAAAAAAGGAAGAAAAGATTGGCTTACCTCCATTCTGCCTCTCGCTCTGCTCCTGGCAACATTCCATTCTCTCTCTCTCTCTTTTTTTTCATTCTCTTAAAGTAGCTCTTAAAGGGGCGGGAGCCAAAAAAACAACAAACAGAAGGGAGGAGAGCCCTGCACTCACTATCGTTACACCACATCAAGGGATTTTCACTTCCTGAGAGCAGGTACCTGAAAGGTACACTGGGACGCGCTTATGGGGGCGTGGTCGCACTTAATTTCCTGTAAGCTCCGGAGCTGGTGGGGAAACATTTCTAAGCTCCGGAGCTGGGAGCCATTTGTGGTGCAGTTTAGGGGTCGTGTAAAAAGGCCCTAAACCTCTTTGGGGGAAGGAATGACAACAACAACAGCAACAGCAACAGCAACAATAACAACAACCTTTTAGATTCCAAGGAGCTAATGGGCCATTATTTATGCAACTAATTCAAACAAAGAGAGAGTTACTAAACCTAACACTTCCTGCATGCAAACCTGAGTGAGCAATTCATCTCCAGGAATTCCATTGCAAATCTACCAACTCCGCATTTCATGCAAATGGAAATTCAGAGGTAAATCTCCTTGTCAATGCCAGCTAGACTGAATCGATTAAACTTCAATAGGTCAACATTTAGGTAAACATCATTTATTCAGCTTGGGCAGATGAGTTTTGCATTTAACCACCTCCACTCCCCCCTCTTTGAACTGCAGCACTGGAAGGGACCCTATGGGTCATCAAGTCCAGCCCTTGTATAGGAGGCACAGCGGGGAAATCAAATTCCCAACCGCTGGCTCCTAAGCCACTAAGCCAGCCATGTCCAAACTTTTGCCGTCCTGATGTTTTGGACCACAACTCCCAGAATTCCAAGCCTGTATTGCCAATGGCAAAGGACTTGTGGGAGTTGTGGTGCAAAACATCTGGAGGGCTGAAGTTTGGACATGCCTGCACTAAGCTATTGCCCCAGTCAGCTGTGGCCGTTCTGATTTAGGATGTGGAAGGTGTCATTCAAAACAATTGAAGCCAAGCATGGCTGATATCCTAGATCAGAAAAATCTCTGACACAGAAGCTAGCTTTTGACTCCTACACAAGACTTCACCAGACTTGGCATGATAGAGCTGAGGGTGGTACATCCTTGCTTTGAGAATGTCAATCAGGACCATACTTCTCTCTCTCTCTCTCTCTCTCTCTCTCAGCCCTCAAAATATGTTTTCCTCTTAAGATCTAACTTGCCTTCATATTCCCACTTTTTGCAGCCACTCATGCTCCCCATGTTGAGGCTGAAACATGGGATTCTGCAGTGGGGGGGGGGAGCAATATGCTCAATATCTCATTGGTTTTTATGGTGAGGTCCAAGTTCTAGCTTATCAATGCAGCAGCATTTGGAATTGGAAGGATGCAGTTGGAAAGATCAGGAAGACTCATTTGGCCAATTGCTTTCCTGGTGCCAAGAAGGTTTTGCTGGAAAGACCCTTTACAACGGTGATGTGGATTCTCTTGGATAAAAGGAGGAAGGATCTCAAAGCCACCATTCTCTGAGAGTCACACGACACCTGATCTTTCACCTGTATGCGTCTCTTCTTCTTTTACTTCCTCTAAGTTCAATTTTAATTCAGTTACTTCTTTTTCTTCATAACTTACTGGAGACAAGGCAGCATCACAGCTACAGTATACTTCCGGAAGAGTTGAATGGTTTAGTTATCTGACTGTAGAGCCAGAAGTTGGACATTTGATAACCTGCTGCACCTCTAGGAAGAAGAGCCAGCTGGAGTGGCCTTGGGCAAGTGGCATGGTCCCAGGGCACCCCCTAGAGGAAGGGAATGGGAAAGCACTGCTGAGTCTTCTCTACCTGGAAAACCCAGGAGAGATCCACCACAGGTCAGAGAATATGGCACATGAATGATGATGATGATGATGATGATGATGATGATGATGATGATGATGAT
>JAHTLZ010000204.1:7290740-7304657 GCA_023846285.1 Phrynocephalus versicolor | reverse complement strand
GGATTGGCTAAACCCTTACTCCTATTCCCTTTTTTGGGGTGGTGGTGTTGTTGTGAGTCCATCTCACTCAATTTCCTTGCCACCTGCGCCTACATAAATACAATCCTAATTTACAACATCAGCATCAGCATCAGCACAGCAGACCAAGAGGAAAAAAAAAGAAATGCAAATTTGTTTCTACCCCACTTTGTTTGCTTAGGATGCACTCTAGCCTTGTTGTGCAGCAGCAAGTCCATCAACCACCCTTCTCTGGTAGGTGCCCTCACTGAGTCAGGCATATTTCCGCCTGCTTTTTTGGCTGGGAATCAGGTTGGTTTTTTTTAAAACTTTTTTTCAGTGCTGCTTGGCATCGCGCGATCGCCGCGATGCTGTGAACAACAACGACAAATCAGATCCAATTTATCTTTATCGGGTCGGGTTCGAGCTGGAGCGGTGTAATTCTCGTTACCGTTACCCGTTACTTAACGGAAACGACAAACGGAAACGGAAACGAGAATTTCGCCGCTCCGTGCCCATGTCTATTATCTACTTGCATTTACATGCTTTTGAACTGCTAGGTTGGCAGGAGGTGGGGCTAACAGCAGGAGCTCGCTCCACTGCATGGCACCCAGCAAGCTACCGGCTTTGCAGCCAACAGCTTTCAGAAGCTTTCGTCCACTGAGCATCCATGCCCCCATTATCTTCCATCTCCCTAAATCTTCCCTGTCTCCTATGTTCTGCTTTTAGGTGCAGCTCTCACACTAACAGGGGGGGGGGGGGAGGCAACAAAACGGGTTTGGCTGTAAGGCAGGCAACTTTGTTGCTCCACCTCTGCAAACCAGTTCTTACAGTTTTGAAGTATGTGATGAAAAGGGTGTTTGTTTGTTTTTAAAAAAAACATGTGTTAAATGGCTCATTAAAAACCAAACCAGTCTAAAATACATTGGCCATGATCCTATTCCTGAATTAAAGTTGTCTTAGACTGGATATCACCAAAGTCTTGGCAGCAAATTTCTACTCCTTAACAAGGCACCGGGTGTATATTTGTCAGCGGCTTGATCAAAGTGATTGGATGCATGGCATGCTCATAAATACAACAAGAACCTGACTGATGAGTGCCAATTTCACACTAAGATATAGATGATTATTCTTACATAAGCATAAATTCCCTATTGGATTCTGGGCAATGCATTCAAATTGAGATAATTCACACCAATATATATTGGCTGGGAAAGTATATTTGGTCCTCACGTCACAGGACTCACTGTCAAGTTGGACTTAAGTTGCAATAGTGACTCAACTCAGATTCAACTTGCATTTTTTTTAATGAATCAGTCTCATGACTGAGAACACACCCACCTTTCCTTTTTTCTTGGGGAACATTGTTTTAATAGAATCTCGGATGTGGGGCTTGGGACTTAGCACTTGGTATGAAAGACATGGACTTTCTGATGCGGATTGTACAGCTGTGGATGCCGGGCTCTCCTTGCCTTCTGTTTGTTTTTGTTGTCCCCACCGCCCCTTTAACAGACAGGAATCCTTATGGGGTTGCTCCGACAGCAGATAGAGGTGAGCTTGCATTTTTCTCTCCCTCCCCTCATCGCAGACAGAATCAACAGAGTGCGGAAGAGTGGGAACACAGGAAGAGGAACAAACCCCACATGATATCTGGCTGGGGGGATCTGAAATTAAGCTACCAGCGGATCTTAGGAGTCGTGTAAAAGGGCTCTAAAAGATGGGGGCTGTATCTTATTGGAAATTAAAACTCCCAGAATACCCTAAGGAACAACATCTACCAATGCTTGCTGGCTTAGGACCTAGATACCTGAAGGACCATCTGCTTCCATATGAACCTACCTGGCAATTATGATCTAGCCAGGGAGCCCTCCTGAGAGAGCCATCCCTCAAGGAGGTGAAAGGGATGGCTTGTAGGTCTAGGGCCTTTTTGGCAGCTGCCCCCCAGACTATGGAATGCCCTCCGAAGTGAGATCCGCTTGGCGCCAACACTGATGATATTTCAGTGCCAGCCAAAACCTTCCTGTTTCTGAAGTTTTTTAACTGACATAACATAGATTGTGGATCCTGGTGGCAATTGTAGTGTTTTGTGTTTAAAGGTTTTTATTGTTTTTAATTGTCCATTGCCTTTTTAATGTTTTAACTGTTTTAAATGCTCATTTTAATTGTAAGCCGCACAGAGACCTTTGGGTAGTGTGCGGCATATAAGTTGTATAAATAAATAAATAAATATATTTAAGTACAATGTAATAAGATCACAGTCCTCATTTTTGAGGAATAGGGGCACTGATATGGCCTTAAAATGTCCTTTAATCTAACATTGCATAATGTCATGAGATCAATGATTTGGCGCATAGGCAGTGATCCATGCCAGCAAATGGCATGCCTGTGATATAGCAGGGCATAATTTTTAATCCACCCATCAATTGATCAATCAATCAAGTGTTACAACTAAATTTGCCCTGTGCAGCTGCAACTTTGGGTTGAAAAAACAATTCATCACATCATTTTAATAGCTGTTAATTAAAGGAGGAGCATTAACATGCACAATCCTCATTTACCATATGTCCTGGCAATAACTGAAGGGCAGAAAAAGGGCAAGTGTGCATTAGATCATACGAATGAGGTTCCTTATCCCCAATAAAAAACACATTCACGTCACTAGGATCTTTGGGTATATTTACCAGCATGGACACCACCAGGTCTGCAACATCTGTTGGCATCCAGTTTTGGGGTGACATGCATGCCCCAAGCCGATCTGTTAATGCTGTTGTTTCAGGCTGTCCTGGGTCAGTGTTGTTGGACATATAGCTTCTGCAAGGTGAACAGGAGAGTAAAATATTGTTGCAGGGGTGAAAGAAGAGAGGACAGCAAAGCTGGCCCCATTGTTGCTATCCTTCCACAAGGAGGCAAAATGTTTTCTCTTTAGGTCAGGGGTGCCCAAACTTTTTGTAAGGTGGGGCAGATTTGGTGGCTGAGAATGTGTCAGGGGCCGGTTGCTCCCCGACCCTGCCACCCCACTGCAAGCCCCACCCACTGACCCATAAGCCCCACCCACTGACCCCTTGTAACCCCACCTGCAGGAAGGAAGGTGGGGACCAAGGGAGGGAGGGAGGAAGGCGGAAACCAAGAGAGGAAGGAAGGAAGGTGCGGAACAAGGAAGGGAGGGAGGTGGGGACCAAGGGAGGGAGGGAGGAATGATGTTGGGGACCAACGGAGGGAGGAAAGAAGGAAGGTGGGGACCAAAGGAAACACAGGGAGCCGTGGCCACCGCATGGGGAATGTGTGGGTGAATGGGGGGGAAGGGAGGGGCAGGCCAGCCATTCGCGGGCCACTCAGAATGGCCTGCCGGGCCGGAATTGCCCTCCGGGCCGGACTTTGGGCAGGCCTGCTTTAGGTAGTTTTTTTCCCTACTTGACAGACTGTCTAGGAGGAAAACCTTCTGTAACCTTCTTGGTATTGTTGATCGAGATGGGCACGAACCATTGATATGGCACTTTTGTGCAAGTTTATTTTTCAGCTGAACAGGTCTTTGGCCTCCTCTGGCAGGCACCTACTCAGAGGCAGCAGCTAAAGGAGGTGGCACAGCGAAGTGGCGGCACTGCCTCTGGCTGTGCCCCTGCTGGGGGAGCGCTGAAAAACGAACCTGCACTAACAACCGAACCAGTGGTTAGTGCCCATCCCTAAATGCTATTATTTCATCTGATATTTGAATATGCCATTTAAAGCTATAATGTGATCCTTTTTTAAGGAGAAAGGTGGGTTAATTAATTAATTAATTAGTTAACTAATTAATTCATGCACTTAAGCATCCACAAAATTAAATGTAGTCTCTCTCTCACTTTTTCACCTTGTTTTTGAGAAAAAAATAATAATAAAATGGGGTGAGTATTCTATAGATATGCAATACAGGCTAAGCAGAGTGGGCCCTGGTAGTACTTGGATGGGAGACCACCAGGGAATGCCAGGTGCTGTTGGCGCCCGGAGTAGGGACTGGCAAACCACAGTATTCCTGCCAAGAAAACTCCATGGACATGGAGTCACGAAGCGGTCATGACTGTAATGACTCAACAACAGCAACAACAACAACAACAAACAACAACAGCATATTCAACCACTGCTGGACTTTGGGGAAGGAGCTACATCCACTCCCATAATGACCACTCTAAACATTTTATCTTACTTTTTTCTTTCAGTGAAAAAAGCTTCTTTCCACTTTCCAGTGGCCAGTTTTTAAAACAACAACAACAACAGAGGTGTGTTGGAGGTGCTTTCATTGTTTTTAATGAACAAGTTTTCTTGTAGATCTAAAAAAGGTACAGAAATGCTTGTTCTAATCGCTAAAGGGAAGCTGAGACTGTTATGTTTTTGGTAGTTTCTCTCTTCACCAGAATTGGCAATCCAGTGACTGTAACTCTCTATTTTCCAATCTAGTCTAGAATTTCTCAGCAAGATTTTCCTGAAGCCAAATTCATGATTTTTTTTTAAAAGGGGGGGGGAGCTTTAGGCTAGATTGGACCTTTCAGTTACTAATGATTCAGTGCCCAAATAAATTATTGCAGATCTACTTCCCAGTTTAAGATTGATGAGTTGCTGTATTAAAGATATTTCAAAATTACCATCTGTGATATAAATCATCCAGCTGTTCCCTGGGATATCAGCATGTATACCAAAAAGATTTAGGGGTATAAGACATGGGAAAGGAGATTGATGGCACGATCTGATATTATTTTGACCATAATATCTTTGATAGTTAGTAGCTACCTGGGTTTCATCTTCTCATGCCAAAAAAAAAAAAAAAAAAGGAAATTGCTTTATGGAATACTCAAATGGTGTATAATGAAAGATTAGACACTGTAAATATTTAAATTGCTCCATCTCCCCAGTACGGCCAAAATCAATTCATAGATGTCATCCATTAGCATCTAAAAGCAGGCTGCACTGTCCAATAAGAAAATCTTATTCTTTTAATTTTGCTGCAGTTTTCGGGGGAAAAAACAACTCTGAGCCATCCAAGTTAGGTTAATGCTTCTAAATCAGATGTGCTGAAAACTTTTATTGGTTTATATTAACCTTTTTTCTCTTTTCTTTACTTATGTTTTGCTTTATTTTTATTAATATCAGATTTGGATGCAAACAAATTCAAGATAAGAAGAGAAGTTGTGGGGGGGCATGCCATCCTCAAAGGATTCCATAGGGCTGGTTGTCACACCTCGCGATATGGGACAGCAGCTCACGGTTCTAACTTACAGCTTTATTTAGGAACTATATACAACAAGCTACTTGACCTTAACTACTTGACCTTCACTAAATTGTCCCTAGATGGGTGCTCAGCTTCCCCAGGTCCTTGTGTTTTCAGGCAGCAGGGTTTAGCTTTACCCTGAGTTATGTTAGTCTCAACAATTCATCCTATACTATGAAGAACTTTGAGAATATTCTGGACCAGCTCATTCACAACATTCTCTAACTCACCAGCAACCAATCAGGCTTTGTCCAAAGATGCAGAGTGACCGATGCCATCTTTGTAAGTCATGAGGAACAAACACTAAGAGAAGACCCAACGATTGCACATGGAATTCCTAGACATGGAGAAGGCATTTCATTGTGTCCTACAACAACTGATCTACTGTGCCTTCTGTAACCATGAAGAGCCAGAACCACTCCCCGTGTGACTCAAAATGTGATAAGAACACCAGCAGCTGTGTACTATGCTCATCTAGCCTCTCCAGTGATGTTTGGAGTGGACCAAAGCTCTGCACTGTTGCCGCTCCAGTTTACACCAGTCATGGATATACCATCTCACAACACCTGGAGCAAAACACCCTCTGGACCAATCCCTACTGCAATGGTGTAATGCCTACTACTACCACTAGGAAAAATGGCAGTGGCAAGTTCATCTTAACCACTTTGGACTCTGCCTAAAGATCAATAACAATTTCTGTTTAAAGTTCTCCCTTTGTTACACAGCAGAAGTACAGAGATTCACAGAGGAAAGAAGCTTACAAGTTCCCAAATGGTCCATCCCTTTTCTCACTAACTGGCTCTTACAGTCTCAGGAACTCACTCTGAGACACGAGTAGGAGAAAGAATAAAAATGTTTCATTACCTACAGTTGGGAACAGCAAGCAGCAAACTAGCAAATAAACTGATGGGACAACCCCACTTCCTCATACTGAGGAAACTCACATTAAAATGCAGCCAGAAATCTTTAGGGTGCCACAACATTTTTGCCTTCTTTGTTGTTTATTTTATTCTTGCCTGATATGCAGACAAACTTTAACTTGGCTGCCTCTTCTAATCCTGACCCTGAAATTTGTCAATCTATGGTGGCCAGATAAAATATGTCCTATTCTCTGAGATTTTGGGGGCCAATATGAAACATGATGTCGCGGAGAGGAGGTCCATAGATGACAATGGCAAAGTAACCTGTCTGCAGGAATATAGGTTTGCTGAAGTACCTCTCAAATAAACTTGAAGCGCCGCACAGAAGCAAAACACTTGATGGCTCAGCAAGGGAGCCCTGGTGCCCATGGCAACGGTGGGGAGAAGACAGGTACTAAGTCATTGCAGTTCTCAGCCACTGAAATCATGTGGTCCTTTCTCTTTCCTCCTTTTCCACTACCATTTACCCCAGGCCCACATCTAGAGTCTCTGTCACTGGGGGCCAGCTTGGATTCCGAACCCCCACCCAGAAGGGGGACATGTGGCATAGTACAAAGTACAAACACTTGGTTGTTATTTTCATGCCCCCATCAGCACAGCTCATGGAGTACATTCCCCACTTATACCCCCCGCCGACACACACACACTTGTGGACCTGAGTCCCCACAATATCTGTCTTTCTACCAGAAAGGCAGGGCACAGTTTTCTACCTGTAACTAGGATGGAGCAATGGGAGTTTTGCTCCAGGCCACTGAAATTTAGAGGGTGCCAAAATCTAGAGTAAAGGACCCCCCCCGCACATGCATGCTAGTCATGTCCAGCTCTAGGGGCAATGTTCATCTCCATTTTCAAGCCAAAGAGCCAGTGCTGTACACGCCCATAGCCATGTGGCTGGCATGGCCAAACACATTTCTTCACATGGAACACTGTTTACCTTCCTGCTTTTCATGGCGGCGCTTATTTATCTACTTGCATTTACATGCTTTCAACCTGCTAAGTTGGCAGGAGCAGGGGTTATCAGTGGGAGCTCACTCTACTGCGAGGCACCCGGGATTCGAACTGCCGAGCTTCCGACTTTGCAGCCGACAGTTTCAGCAGAGCCAAATCTACTTCTTGATCATTTCCATGCAAGGAGAAAGCACCAGTAGATCCCAGTCCACCTCCTCCCCATTGTTGGATTATTAAACCGACCAAGGCCATAACTTCACGAGCCTTTCATCCCTCTTTGTGGTCCCGCTGCGGAGCGGTACGAAGTTACGTAACCTCACGATCTTGCTCTTTTGTCTCGTGATCATCCCGACCACTCCCCCTCAACTGCGATGTAAGCATGATGAGAGATTCCCCTCCCTGGCCTCAGGAATCTTTTCATCACGCTTCTCGTAGCGAGACGACAGTTCGTGAGGTTGCGTTGTTCCCGGAACGAGAAGCGTGTTTGCGTTTAAAGAGCCACTTTTGCTTTTTTTTTTTAGTTCTGACAGATAGATATCGATTGATCGATGAACCTGTAGCACTTTTACCTCCCCTTGTCTTCCCAGCACCGGTTTTGAATGATAAACCAGCAACTGCATGGATACCGCTGCTCATTCATGCAGACTACCACCAGATGGCATTTCTCCTGTCGAACCACAAACACATGCCGAGCCTCGGGTAGGGTTGCATCCATGCGATGGCGCTGTTTTTACTTTGCTGGGTTTTCTTCCTTGAGCGGCACCACTATGACGAGCCTTCCTTTTAACCCAGCTCACCCGCTTAAGAAACTCCACTCCAGGTTTTAATGCGTGCTCCACTTTGCCATTACAATTGCAATTAAGGTATTGTGCCCCTTACATCTGCTGTATTTGTGACTGGTAAAGACGGGTCTCAGAATGTTTAAGAGGCAGCCATCCTCACTATGATCACCATCTCATCATTGGTAGTTCATGCATGACGATGGCTGTGCTTTGGTACACTACTGCTTCACGTTGTACCACTCCCCCCTTCCTGCCTTTTCCGCTCTGCTGCATGCCTGCCTACACCTTTGCCGTAGTACTGGCCCTTGTCAGCAACAGGATGAGAGGAGCTTGCTGAACGTGACGCCCTGCATCCACTTAAAGTAGCCACAGAAAACGTGCGCAGGAACAGTACAAAAGTTTGGGGGATGAGTTTGCAGTTCTATACCTTCCCTACAGAGAAGGCATAGGTAAATTTCCTCAGTGTTTGAAAGGATGATGCAGCGACCTGTAACATGAAATAAATGGGGCCATTAAATTAGGTGGCACTCTTTAATGAGGTAGTTGGCTTAATTTCTCAAGAAAAGAGCTTCTTATCGTCCAAGCTCTTTAGGGTTTTTCCCTTTTTTTAAAAAAAACTCTTTTTGAATTCTAAAATGTAAAACTGCCTGGAGTTGTTCTTTGAATTGATAAGGTTCCCCATGATATTCTTGCTAAGAAGTTAGTAGAAAGTGGGATAGATAGTGCTACTGTTAGGTGGATTTGTAATTGGTTGACTGATTGCACGCAAAGGGTGACCTCTCTTAGGCTTGGAGAGACATAACCAGTGGGGTGCCCGAGGGTTCTGTTTTGGGTCCGGTGCTGTTCAATATCTTTATTAATGACTTGGAGGAAGGAATAGAGAGTATGCTAATTAAATATGCAGATGATACCAAATTGGGAGGGGTTGCTAATTCCCTAGAGGATAGGATGAAAATTCAAAAAGACCTTGACAGATTAGAGTGCTGGGCCAAAGGTAACGGAATGGATTTCAACAGAGGGAAATGTAGGGTACTACATCTGGGTAAACAGAATGAATTGCACAGATATAGGATGGGGGATACATGGCTGGAGAATAGTACATGAGTCAGCAGTGTGATGCGACGGACAGGAAAGCCAATGCAATTCCTGGTTGCATCAACAGAACCATAGTGTCTAGATAAAGGGAAGTGATAGTACCACTCTGTTCTGCTCTGGTCAGACCCCACCTGGAGTACTGTATCCAGTTCTGTGCGCCTCAATTTAAAAAGGATGTTGACAACCTCAAGTGGGTGCAGAGGAGGGCAACCAGGATGGTTGAGGGTCTGGAGGAAATGTCTTATGATGAAAGGCTTAGGGAACTGGGAATGTTTAGCCTTTCAAAAAGAAGACTGGGAGGGGATATGATAGCTATGTTTAAATATTTGAAAGGATGTCATATTGAAGAGGGAACAGGTTTGTTTTCCATGGCTTCAGAGACTAGAACGCAGGGCAATGGTTTCAAACTATAGGAAAAGAGATTCCATTTGAACATTAGGAAGAACTTCATGATAGTTAGAGCTGTTCGGCAGTGGAATATGCTGCCACAAAGGGTGGTGGAGTCTCCTTCCTTGGAGGTTTTTAAGCAGAGGCTGGATGGCCATCTGTGGGAAATATTGTGATGGGGTTCCTGCATGGCAGGGGGTTGGACTAGATGGCCTTTGAGGTCTCTTCCAACTCTATGATTCTATGATTCTATGAATTAAGCTTGGCGATAAATAAATAAATAAATAAATAAATAAATAAATAAATAAATAAATATAATCCTCAAGGCCACGTAAAACATTCTGTTAGGGTACTTAATATTCTTACAACCGATGCCATCACAATGGGAAAGTTAAAAACAGTAGGCAATGACCCCAGACAGAACAGATGCACAATTATATGACTCTTACTCAATGTGTCTTGGGAGGTGACAGGCCAAAACTGAGGATGCTACAGATTGCTGAAGTCATGGCAGTAATGAATCCATTATAGACTTTAGGATGAACATTAAAAGAGCTATCTGAGTTGCTCAACCTAATTTTGGGACAGAGTTCTGCACCTTGGATTGCTTCTGTAAAGTTTGGCCTAAAGCCCAGAGCGCATTCACTGCTTCCACATCAGAGACTTTGTTGGGGTTGACATAACTGCACACGGCCACTTAAATTCTCACTAGCCAGGGTCATCAGAGTTACAGTTGGGAAACCCCCATCATCTTGATCCTGACATGGCAAGGCAGCTGGCTGAGAATGATCCAACCTCTTCATGAGCTCTTACCTCCAATGCGGAGACCAAGACGTCAGGCAGGATTTTTGTCTTTGTATTCCCAGCAAATCGGGTTTTTTAAAAAAAAGTGTTTTTGCCTTTGTGAAGTTAAGCACACACAAGAATCATAGAAGGACACTTTGATCAGTTGCAGAGACACAGACAAACTGTCCAGTGGAGCCCCTTTTATTTGCCCATGAAACAAAGGAATGATTTCAAAATTTTGCAAGAGATGCAGAAAAGTTAAAAAATGATAATGCAGATGATCTATCTGAGACAAATACATAGTCACACACAAACACACACACACACACACAAAATTCCATGATAGGTATAACTGGGTTTTTTTTTTTAAATGCATTTTCTCATGTACTCCTCAAGTGTGACAAATCAGGATTTACACAAACTGAAGTAAAATATGCTGCTTATATCAGGAAAGAGATCTTGGTGTGTTGGTGGACAGCTCCATGAAGGTGTCTCCCCAATGTGCGGCAGCGGTGAAGAAGGCCAATTCCATGCTAGGGATTATCAAAAAGGGGATTGAAAATAAAACAGCCAACATTATAATGCCATTATACAAAACAATAGTAAGGCCCCACCTGGAGTATTGTGTACAGTTCTGGTCACCGCATCTCAAGAAAGACATAGTGGAACTGGAAAAGGTGCAGAAGAGAGCGACTAAAATGATTACTGGGCTGGGGCACCTACCTTATGAAGAAAGGCTAAAACATTTGGGCCTCTTTAGTCTGGAAAAAAGGCGCTTGAGGGGGGATATGATTGAGACATACAAAATAATGCAGGGTATGAGTAAAGTGGATAGAGGGAAGCTCTTCTCTCTCTCCCAAAATACCAGAACTAGGGGACATACACTCAAATTGAGGGCTGGGAGAGTAAAAACTGACAAAAGAAAATATTTTTTCACCCAGCGCGTTGTAAGTCTATGGAATTCCCTGCCACAGGATGTGGTGATGGCATCTGACCTGGATGCCTTCAAAAGGGGATTGGACAGATTCCTGGAGGAAAAGTCCATCACAGGTTACAAACCATGATGGAGATGTGTAGTCTCCAGGCTTTAAACCAGGGTACTTCAAGGGCCAGATGCAGGAGAGTGGTATCAGGAGACAGATATCTAGTCTCATGCGCTCCCAAACACATCTGGTGGGGCCGCTGTGAGATACAGGAAGCTGGACTAGATGGGCCTTTGGCCTGATCCAGCATGGCTCTTCTTTTGTTCTTATATACCCCTCCAGTGCTATAAGGAATCTAAATGGTTTACAAGTTTATTATGAAAGCTACATATTACCCTCCCCGACATCCACCATTGAGCTGGGTACTCATTTTACTGACCCCAAAAGGTTGGAAGGCTGAGTGAACCTTTTGCTGGCTACCTGGGACTGAACCCCTGGCCGTGAGCACAGCTTGGGTGCAGTAGAGCAGTTTTGCCACTGCACCACAAGGCACAAGCCAAAGAATTATGTATTCCACATTGTCCACCACTGACCTACCACTCTATTCTGCTGATAGTACCTCTCTGTTCTGCTCTGGTCAGACCCCACCTGGAGTACTGTGTCCAGTTCTGTGCGCCTCAATTTAAAAAGGATGTTGACAACCTCGAGCGGGTGCAGAGGAGGGTGACTAGGATGGGTGAAGGTCTGGAAGAAATGTCTTATGAGGAGCGGCTTAGGGAACTGGGAATGTTTAGCCTTTCAAAAAGAAGGCTGAGGGGGATATGATAGCTATGTTTAAATATTTGAAAGGATGTCATATTGAAGAGGGAAAAGGTTTGTTTCCCATGGCTTCAGAGACTAGGATTCCGGGCAATGTTTCAAACTACAGGAAAAGAGATTCCATTTCAACATTTGGAAAACTTCCTGATGGTTAGAGCTGTTTTTGGAGATTTTTAAGCAGAGTCTGGATGGCCACCTATCAGAAATATTGTAATGTTGGTTCCAGCATGGCAGGGGGTTGGACTGGATGGCCCTTGAGGTCTCTTCCAACACTATGATTCTATCACCTTGATTTTAGAAACCATTGCACACAAGTGTGCATTTAGCAAGCAATCATGGCAAACAACACTGTCATCTTGACCCTGCACACACACACACAAACAGACACACACACCACACACCCCTTATCTGCTCCTTAAAACTTGCACATTAAAAGTTCACGCACATTTCTTGTCTTGTGGCTTGAGCAAACCAGATTTTGCAGGCAGACAATATTGATTTGTCGGGCCAGCTTGAGCCCCGGTGCCCATCATTTCAGAAATTAAGCACCGTCGCCAAGCAGCGTTCTGCCGCGTCAGGATCATCTGCTTATCAAGATTAGCCAGTGACAGCCGGCCATCTGCTCCTCTTATCCAAAATTAATTGTTTTTTTAAATCAATTATGCATTCATTTTTAAAGCAGAGCCATTCGAAGTGTGTGTGTGGGGGGGGGAGAATGGTCCCGGGTGCACCTGAGAAGGCCAGCTATTGCCCCCGCCATTCCTTTTCAAATCTTCCACCCTATTGAAAAGCCTCGTTTCTTTTGTTGAAGGTGCTCTCTTGCCTAAGCTCCCTTTAATGAGCTCAGGCCCTCCCTGCTCCTTCATCTGCACTCTGCAGGGGCGTCGTGTAATCAACTTCCCATGCCACACAAGCTGCCAAGAAGAGGAGCTAACTCTGTTGATGCGACGAAGTCATCAATGTTGGTGCGAGGAAGGAAGCCAAGATGAGAACACATATCCAGGACAGTTTTTTGTTTACAACCCCACTTCCTTTTTTTAAATCGATGCACTCAGCTTCATTCATGGCCTTTCCACCAGAAATCAAAAGCTCTGCATGTCCACATACTGTTGGACAGCGATGTCCTTGAGCCCTAGCATAGCTGTCAAGTTTTCTCTGACCCCAGCCAGGACAGGAGGGGGGAGGTGTAATGCATGTGTGCGAACATTACACCTTGCAACAAAACACATGTACAAAAACACATGTACAAAAAACACAAACAAAGCACCCCCTCCCCGCCACCTTCCCCTCCCAGATGCAAAAAGACCCCAAACAAAGCACTCCCTTTTCTTTCCCTCTGGCGCAGGGCTCCTGATCACAAAAACAAAGGCAAGTTATGGATTTGAAAATAAGGGATCGTGGTCACAGTATCCCCGGCCCTTCCACCTATTGAGCATGCTTGACGCTTTGAGCATGCTCAATAGTTTCCCACAACATGGCGACGCCCAGACAGCTACCCCTAACATGGCCACCACCACCCATGCCATTTAGAGGAGTTTTTAAAAATTATAAAATCCGAGAGATTTACAAGAAAATACTATTACAGGATGATGGCGGGAAGATGCTTAAAAAATGTGATTTCCTGGCCAATACGGGAGACTTGACAGGTATGAGCCCTAGCCAGGATAGGCAGTCCTAAGAGGGTTGCAGCATTGCAGTCACAATACAAAACATTGGTGGGGTGGAAGCAGCATGCTTGGAGTCTGCCCTCTCAAGCAGCTCAAAGCTTTTTATTAGGTACAGCAAACAAGGCTGGATCATAAAGCATTGATGGTAGGGAAGAGAGAGGATAGGCCTCTGGTCACGTCCACTTGTGGCATATTATACTTGTTATACTTGTTAACCACCCTGAGTTCTCATTTGGGAAAATCTGGTGGTATATTATTATTATTATTATTATTATTATTATTATTATTATTATTATTATTATTATTATTATTATTATTATTATTATTATTATTATTATTATTATTAATTTCTTG
>JAHTLZ010000204.1:7273620-7285176 GCA_023846285.1 Phrynocephalus versicolor | reverse complement strand
CTTTCTTTCTTTCTTTCTTTCTTTCTTTCTTTCTTTCTTTCTTTCTTCAGGACCCACCTCCAGCCAACTCCTTGTGTTCAAAAGAACGGTCAAAGTTGGCAGCACAGCATTGGCCGCTTCGAGAAAGGTAAGGAGGTGACTGGGGCTTTGGAGGCGTTTGTTTGTTTGTTTGTTTGTTTAGGCAGCTATCAGCTATCATAAAAAACAATAACCAGGTGTTGGGGAAACCCCTTTCTGCAGTCCAGGCATAACATTTTGGTAGATAATGTTTTAGCTTTGTTCCAGGAGGGGTTCCCCCTCTCGCTCTCTACCGACACCTCTGATCCATGGGCAGAGAAGGAAAAAAATTAAATGGGGAAAAATTTGTCCCTTCGTATTCATTAGGGTCTCTGGAACAGACAAATACAAAGGGATTAATATCCTAAGGAATCAACCATATTTGTTGATATCGCTGATCTCTTTTTTAATTTGTCCCCATCTCTAGTACAAGTACCAAGTCCAAGTCTTTGACACCAAGTACCAAGTTCGAGTCCCTATTAAAAAAACAAGCCCCAGCAAAAAGGAAAGCAGTGAGCGGGTTCTGAGTCACAAGTCAAGTCTACGACATTGGAAAAATATACAGTAGTAACTCGTAAGACGAATGCCCCTTAATTGTTTTTAGTATTGCTTTTATAGTGTTTTTATTATTGTTTTTAAATTTTTTTGTTATCTTTATATATTTTAAATATTAAAAATATCTTGTTATCTTTAATATTTTAAATATTTCAATGTATTTTAATATATCTGTCTTGATTTTTATTTGTTAATTGTATTGAATTAGTACTTAAGCCACCTTGGGTCCCTTTGGGGAGAAAGGCGGCATAGAAATAAAGTTGTTTGATGACGATGACGCAGAAGAAGAAGAAGAAGAAGAAGAAGAAAAGAAGAAGAAGAGGAGGAGGAGGAGGAGGAGGAGACAAATGAAATTTCTGGGAACAGGAAAACCTCATAAGATGAATTTTCCCTATGGGATGTCTTGCAAGAAGAAATCAATGCATTCCTATGGGAACTGCGTTAAACCATGTTTCATAGGAGAAATTGTTTGTAAAATAAACCAACCCATGGAATGAATTAAATTCGTCTTAAGAGGTGCCACCGTATATGAGTTGAGCCATGGATATAAGCTACGCAAGGAACAATGCACACATCTTAAAATATAAGCCATTAAAACTCATACACAGTTTTTTAAAAAAATGCACAAACAAGATTAGTTGGGGGAGGGAGAACTGTGCAAATTTGATAAAATAAATAATTGAATGCATGTTGCTATAAGCACTCAAGTTGCTTTTGACCTACCATGATTGTATATGAGCGCATGGCCTCCAAAAGGTCCTATTAACAGCTCAGTTTATGTTTTGCAAACTCATGTTTGAATGCACCAGACAAACAAATGTGCACAACAAGTGATGTGGCTAAATGAGCAAATGTATACATAAGGAAAATGCACAACAATAAGTATAAATAACCAGAAGGGAAAACTCTCATTTTCAAGCCTGGTAAACTGATATGGCACATCCGATGATGATGCAGGTGGAACGAAGAGAAAGGCCGTGACATGCAGGGTCACAACTACAGTCTGTGTAGTTGGTAAACATGGATCCTGCAGGGTGGGGTAGGGTGGAACAGGGAAGCTGCAGAATAAGAGAGACTACAAATAGACATGGGCATGACTCAGCGAAAGTTTCGTTTCCGTTTCCGTTTTTTTCGTTTCCGTTAGGTAACGAAACGAAAACAAAAATTTTTCAAAAACAAAATGAAAACGAAAACGAAAAATTTTGCCGTGTTTTTCGTTTTCGTTGCGGCGAACACATTGAACTGAAAAGAATGCTAACGAAACAGAAATTTTTTGTTTTCGTTTTTCATTTTTGTTAGGTAACCAAACGAAAACGAAAAATTTGCGGAAAAACCCAACGAAAACGAAAATGAGCCGAAACGGACCCCCAAACGACCAAACGAAAAACAAAAAACAATTTTTTTGAGTCGTGCCCATCTCTAACTACAAATACTATTTGAGAAACACACCCCAGCAACTTGGGAACATGACCCATGCACACACACCCCAGTTGTGGCCCTCAGGACACAGAAACAGAGAGATTTACTGAACTGTGCACCCTTTATATCTTTCCCCTGTCTTCCTATTTCAACTACACACTGGTTCAGCTCTAGACTTGCCATCTGAATCTCATTGATCTTACCACACTCATCCAAGCACAGGGTTACTGTGAGGATAAAGTGGGATAGACAACCCCTCCTCATCAGTCTACCTGGGAGAAAAGACAGGAGATCAATTGGCTAAATCAATACACATTTCCAAATGTCAAGCACAAATATAAACTTTGCATAAATAAATCAGTTTGCAAACTTTATTCTCTGAGCACAGAATGGAAATTTTCTGAGAAGAGACGTTGGCACTTGCTCGTTTGACAGGCAGCCTATATTTCAGGGCCGTCCACACTTTTCCTGCAAGCCTGTTTTCTTTTCAGAGTTTCTCAAGCTATAATGAATCCTTGGTACGCTCAGCCCAGCGGGGGGGGGGAATGCCCTGCCCTGCTTATCAGAATCAGGAATGAAAAGCATTTCAGAGTTGTTCTGTATACTGTACTAAGAATTCTCAATAGATCCCAGAATATAAGACGACTCTTGCTATAAGTTCACAAATTCAAGATTGGGTGAGTAGTGTAACATGGGTTGCCAGCACCTGGAGCAAGGCATATTTGATGCCCACTAAACAGCTTGCAGTTTGTACCTGGCGTGACTGGGACTGTGCCCTCCCCACTGCTACTGCCTGTCCCCCTTCCCTCTGCCACCACTGCATCCCTACATGATCCTGATGCTTCCTCCTCCACCACCACAAATGGGCAATCTAGCACCTTGGGTCTGAGTCCAATGACATGCGGCTCCAGTTTGGCACCATGCCGCACTAAATTGCCCATTTGCAGCCCCACAGCCTGCCCCGCTGCCCGTCACCTCCGTAACAGGTCCGGTTGCCTCCTCCTCTTCCTCTTCCTCCTACTTCTCCACTGCTGCCATCTCAGGCTGAACTTCCCTGTCATGAGCTCTGCACACTCAGCTGATAGGCAAGGGCTTGCACAGGGACTACACGGCCAGCTCCAGAATGGGAAGCCAGGCTTCAAGAGGGTGGCAGAGCCAGAAGACAAAAAAAAAAGAAAAGAAAAGAAAAGAAAAAAGAAAAAGAAAAAAAGAAAAGGAAAGAAAAGTAAAGAAAAGAAAAGAAAAGAAAAAAGAAGAGGCAACAGGAGCAGATAGGGAGACAACAATGGCAGGCTGTTTGAACAGGGGTGTGTGACTGAATCACCCTCTAAAATTTTTGCACCCAGTGTGACCGGGCCCATGGCACCCCCCCCCCATGGCACGCCATTGCTGATACCTCTTATTGGACCACTAATAATGCAAGCCAATAGCAAGCTTTTGTGGATGAAATCCACTTCCTCAGGCCAACCACACCTCGTTCGTGGACATAGTGCAGAAAAAGTGTAGGCTCAAGTCCAAAAATTGAGGATGGATGTCTGTGTGAGTCAATCCAGGCAGAGCCGTAGCTAGGGTTTTCAGTGCCCGAGGACAAAGTCTCTTTTCATGCCCCCCAAGGGATGGGAGGGGCTAAGGTGCCACGTAGAAGGCAGCAATGGTGGCCAGGGAGCCCTCCACACTGGCCCTGGCATGTCACCCACAACACGCCTTCTTATGGCTCATGGGTGGGGATCTGTTTGGCACCTAATTTGATGCCCCCAGATACTGTGCCTGGGGACAGATGTCCTCCCTTGCCCCCTCCATAGCTATGCCACTGAATCCCAGTCTTCTTCAGGTTGGGCCCCTAGTGTTTCTGCAGCAAGGCTTTGAATTTCTACACCTCTTCTGTTAAAACCAAAAGGCTGGCAATTACCCTGTAATTACACCTCTCTCTCTGTTCTGGTGTGAAACCTAAAGTTTCTGTTTCTGGGGGTAGGGAAAGGCAACACAAAGACCTAGCAGCTTCTAGCACGTTAGAGATTTATTTATTTATTTATTTATTTATTTACCACCCAGGTTTCCTGAATGGGAACTCAGGGCGGCTAACAAGTATAACATACAAAAATTCAAAAAAAAAAAAAAAGGTTCCACAAAATTGCATATAAGAAAGTCAACAGCAAACAGTAGAACCGTCATTTAAAAAGCTAAAAATTCAAGATTAAAACAGAGGCAAGGTGGCGAAAATAGGCGGACATCCAAACTAGTGATCCCTACTCATAGATTAAGTCAACCTCCTTGATCGCCGAACGCGGCTGTATAGAGCCCAGGTATTTAGCAGCTTCTTAAATGCCGAGAGGGACTCCGCAGTCCAGATTCCACTCGGAAGGTGGTTCCACAATGAGATTCTAAACTCAAGATTGATGTTTTCACCTGTTGAGCATAAGGAGATGTTTCTGCATATTCGAGTCACTCTGGCTGATGTGAAGAATTCCTGTGGGTGGTACTGAGAGTTCACAGTGTCTTGTAGGTGGTGCTGAATCCATCCACTGCATAGTCCAGAGACAGGTTCCCATGATTACACAAACGCAAGGGAAGGTGAGGAAGTTTGTTACCATTTTTAGTAGTCCAATAAACGGAACCCCCCCGTTTTCCCCTTCCTCCGGGGGGGGGGGGCATGTGCCCTATCACTCTTCCTTGTTCTCCCAGCTTTTTTCTTAAATCAAGGGACAACCATAGCTGCTGTGTAGCTGCATAGCACGCCCTCCACCTGATGCCTTCTGCCCTGCACAGTTGAATGGCGTGCCCCTGCTGGCATGCAATCCCAGTTCCTCCCACACTGTTCCAAAACAAAGCCAAGAAAAAGGACACACAAAACACCACTGTACATGGATGAGCCCCATGTTGAACACAGGGCACACATTGGAAGACTGCTCTGCCCTTGTGCTGGTTGTTGGCCACAAACTTCAGAACACGTTTGCCAGTTGAGCTAAAACAGTAGCTCCTAACACTGGGTCTCCAGATGTTTTCAAATGATAACTCCTAGGCTCCTGGACAGCAGTTTTAGTGGTGAAGGCATCTAGAATGTTTTAGTCCAAGAACATCTTGAGACTGGCAGCCACTGGACTAGAGGAAAGAGGTCAAACCTGGCGGCTATTAAGTCAATTTCCTGTGTTATATTCTCTGAGTAAAAAGCAAAGTACAGTGGATCCTCATATAACAAATGGTTTGTATAACATAAAATCTGTACAACATAAAAAATTCTGAAGATAGGGGAAATTTGCTTAACAGAATCGCCTACGGGGGCAATCCATACAACATGAAAATGGTCGCAATTAGGGATTACTCTGTTTTCAATGCACTCCTATGGGAAATTCGTATAAAGGAAATTTTGCTTAACAGAATTTCATTTGGAATGAATTAATTCCTTTATACAAGGTACCACTGTATAGAGACTCACCTGTGTTCCAGGGACACTCCAGGGCTTTTTCTCCATCTCTATATACATAAATTTATCACGACATATTCAAGCGTTCCCTACCATCCATCCACTTAAAGCAAATTCGAGTTTTTCTCCTTCTTTGTTCCGGGATTTGAGAAATGATTATTTTTAAACAAATAAACCAATGTTTCTTCTTAATGAAATCATCCGCGGCTGTCCTCATTGTTATTCAATTGGAAAGGAAGACTTGGGAGCCGCAGACATTCTCTCCCGGATGGGGAATGCCACGGTGACATTTCGGGAACACTATTTTACAGCTGTTCTTTTAATAATTCATGGAGGATCGAAATGACAACACAGTAAATGTCGGTGTATGTCTTTCTCGCTTGCTCTCTCTCCAGGCCTACGCGGGTGTGGGTGGGTGGACGTTGAACCACACTGTGCTGCCCCTGAGTGACAGAGGTGGCTCTGACACCCAGCCTATATCTGCCCACGAGGCATTCTCCTGTCTGTTCATTGTCATTTGGAGGCCAAGACTGCAGTGACAAGCGTGACACTGGCTGTCATGTCTTCCACCTTCTGTGAACAAAACAGCACTGCACTCTGGGGCATTAACGGCATTCCTATCCCCCAGAAAGACAATGCTCTGTATGTTAATGAGGTTCCATAATCTCACACTGCTCAAATTCAGACTTCCACCACCGCTACCCCAGCAGCCTATTTAGAGTGACTATTATGAAATGGGACCATCCCTTCCAATATCCACCACCAAAGCATCATAAATTTATAGCATAATGATGTTCCTTTGGGAATGGAGGAAAGGGAATTAACCACCACTGTATTCTTTTCTTCTTTTTTATTCTTAGCTGAAGATGAAATATAGACCTGAAATCTAAAACACACAACACAGCAGTCAGTTCTTGAGGGAATTTGGGCTCACCTCTTCTCTAAGGGCTTAGAAAACTCTGAAGCTAATTTTCCAAGCCTGGCACAAAACAAACATGGGTGGTATCACTATAAGCTCATTAGAGAACAAATGCATATATTAAAAGTTAAAAGCAAACCGACAAACAAGTTTTGGAATCTGATGGGTAACGCAAGCATTCTGTGCACAGAATGGACGGCCCTCACCTTTTAAAAAGTTATCTACAAATATCAGGAAATCACTTAGATCACAACAGGGTACAACAATTAAAAAAAAACATACAGCAAACACAGTGCACAAAATTAAAATAAAAGTATTTATTTGAAATACTTCCAAAGTGGACTATGTGGGGAAGCTTCCACAAACAGATTACATTTCAAAGATATGTCTCAAACTAAACATGTCGCATGAATTCTGAATTGTCAAGAGGGCACATTTCACATAGTGGGTGTGAACACGCTCAATGTACCAGCTGGAAAGTGGGCCTCAAGATATGATACTAGCAGATCTCCAGATGACCTCAAATTCCAAATCCATCTAGTATATAAGCTAAACCTCAAGTAACCAGGATCCAAGCTGTGCATGTCTTGGAGCAGATATTGTGTTGAAATGTTGTTGTGATTCCTGGCTCCCATTCAACCATTCAGGGCCTCCTTTTCACAACAACAACAACTTTTGTTATTGTGTTGGTGGTGGTTACAGTAGTGACTGACTCTTTGTGACCAAATGCCGATGGAGTTTTCTTGGCAGGAATACTGGAGTGGTTTGCCAGTTCCTACTCTAGGCACCTACAGCACCTGGTTTTCCCTGGTGGTCGCCCATCAAAGGACTCGCCAGGCCCGACCCTGCTTAGCTTTTGAGATCAGGCAAGATCTGTTCTGCTCAGGGTATCTAGGCAGATGAATCATCTGAAATGCCTTGAAGAGTCATTCTGGATGGTTGGAGCGGCAGTCAGTTCACCGCTCCTGGCCCAAACGCAAAGCAATCCTCGGGGCTTTTCAGAAGCCTTGGCATATTTAACTTCAAATCTAGACTGATTTTGCAACTTGGTTTCCCATTTTCCCTCCTGAGTGAATCGGGGCAGGTGATCACACTTCCCCTTCCTGTTATGAACAGTCAATTGAAGCGGCTCAGGTTTCTGCTGCCTCACAAAGGCACTTGTTGCTAGTTGTGCCAGGGGCTTGCAAACAGAAGTGTCACCCGGCCTCCTGAGTGACACGATGAACCTACAGGAAGTTGCTGTTTACCAGAAGGAAATTGTACTGCAATTACTTCAGCAAGCTTGCAAAAGAATTAAACCGAATTTACTGAGACACCTCTGGTACCTATGAGCCAACAGTAGCTGCTATTTCAGGTTAATTAACATGTAGATGAGTAGGAATATTTTCTCTCTTCACTCCACATTAAAACAACCATTTTCTTTTCCAAAATGCCAAGGGCATTTCAAATATTATATTAGCACCTATCTATTAATAACTGTTTCTAATAAATGATTTTTAAAAGGGGGTTATATACAAAATGTGACCAATTTTGCACCTTTTGTGTTTTATTTCAATAATGTTTTCTATCTGAACGCTACTATGATGTTGCATAGAATCATAGAGTTGGAAAAGACCTCAAGGGCCATCTATTCCAACCCCCTGCCATGCAGTAACCCCCATCACAGTATTTCCGACAGATTGCCATCAAGCCTCTGCTTAAGGCACCACCCTCAGTGGCAGCATATTCCACTCCCGGACAGCTCCAGTCGTCATGAAGTTCTTCCTAGTATTCAAATGGAATCTCTTTTCCTGGAGTTTGAGACCATCTATTTATGCTCAGGAAGAACTCAAATCAACATGAGTTAAGGTACAATTGACTTAACATCAATATCATAGGAGGTAGAGAACCATCTCTGGCACCCATATGTACTGTCCTCAGATGAATCAGTGGTCTTTGTTTAATTCTGCACTGGTGTAAGGAACCAATTTATGCCCAGGAGTGGAGCAACACAACTGATCTCATTTGGCATTCCTACATTTGAAAAGGTGGTCAGTGGTTTGAACTGAGGAATGAGGAAATTGAATATAACAGTGGCCTAACTTACTGGTGACAAAGGAGAAGTTGAGTCACGAATGAACTCCAAAATCCCTCGTGGAGACTCCAGTCACTGAGGGACTAGGGAGAATTCCAACTGATAGGAATTCGTGATCTATATTTCATACACGTTGTTTAAAGAGGAACACCTGTATTTATTTATTTATTTATTATTTATTTATTTATTATGGGGCTTCTATACTGCCCATCTTCCCGAAGGAACGATGGGTGGTTCCCAATAACTGAATCAAATTCAGCCAACTCAGCAACACACAAATAACTAAATAACTACAATTGAAAAACAATTTAAAAGAAAGTATGCAACCCTGGCGTAAAACTACAAAAAACTTTAAAAAATAGACTAGACAGATGGCAGAGGAAAAAAAACTGAATTAAACTAAGTCACCAAAGGCCTCGCGGAAGAGCAAGGTCTTTAAGGCCCTCCGAATGGCCGGCAGGGAATGTGCAAGGTGCATTTCGCTGGGAAGGTGGTTCCACAAAGTCAGGGCCGCCACAGAGAAGGCCCGGTTCCGAGTTGAGGTTTTCCGGGCTTCTCTGGGTGTGGCTACCCGAAGTGAGTGCGCCCGCGACATCCTCGTTGGACGGGCCGAAGTTGACCGCTGGGCGATCCGCTCTGCCAGGTAGTCAGGTCCCAGGCCATGGAGGGCCATGGTGTTCTTGTGAAATATTCTCCTTTTTCTTGGTTCTCCCCTAGCTTTCTTTATATTAGAATTATAGAATCGTAGATTCATAGAGTTGGAAGAGACCTCAAGGGCCATCCGGTCCAACCCCCTGCCATGCAGGGACCCCCATCACAGGACTCCCGACAGATGGACATCCAACCTCCTAAGAAGGAGACTCCGCCACCCTCCGTGGCAGCATATTCCACTGCTGAACAGCTCTGTCATAAAATTCTTCCTAATATTTAAACTGAATATCTTTCCCTGTAGTTTGAGACCATTGCCCCATGTCCTGGTCTCTGAAGCCATGGAAAACAAACTAGTCCCTTCTTCAATGTGACATCCTTTCAAATATTTAAACATAGCTATCATATCCCCTCTCAGCCTTCTTTTTGTAAGGCTAAATATTCCCTGCTCGCTAAGCCGTTCCTCGTAGGACATTTCCTCCAGACCCTCAACCATCCTGGTTGCCCTCCTCTGCACCCGCTTGAGGTTGTCAACATCTTTTCTAAACTGAGGCGCACAGAACTGGACACAGTACTCCAGGTGGGGTCTGACCAGAGCAGAATAGAGTGGTACTATCACTTCCCTTGATTTAGATTCTAGACACTATGCTTCTGTTGATGCAACCAATAATCGTGTTGGCTTTCTTGGCACTGTGTCACACTGCTGACTCATGTTCCATTTGTGGTCCACCAAGACTGAAATATTTCTGTAGTACAGGGGCAGAGTTTGTATTGGGTGAGGGGCTGTTTTATGGGCTTTGAGTATGTAGGTCCCCCTAGTCAGGGTGTTGTAGCTTCTATTGTGTCTGGTGTTCATTTCTCTGTGGCTATTGACCATGCAATAAAAAGAAAGGAAGAGCCTCATTATGATGTGAGGTTGGTCTACTGATAAGGTTAGTGCTCAGGTTGGCCACTCACCTCAAGTAGATGGAAGGCCAGTGCTACTGATTTATGCCCTGTTGGCATCCGCATAAGCAGGCTGCATTTCTTCCCAACATTGGAATGTTTCCATGATCAGTAAGGACACATTTCAGTCTAAGCAAAGAATTTATGACATCCCCCCAAAATAAAACCCTGACTAAAATGCAATGCTTGAGAAATAATTTTTCCCTTCACCTCCTATTTTGAGCAAAATGGGGATATAAAAGTAACTTTTATGGGGAAAATAAAACTGCCATTTATGACTTTGTTGAAAGTATTTTGTTGGGTTACTTGGTATCCAAGAGTTATTGCAAAGCATAATACGGTTGTAGCTCTGAATATATAAACATTTCAGGGAGGAATGCAGTGATGTGTGTTTGTGGATGTGTGTTTCCATTTTCTTAAGAACTGATTCTCAATTTATGAACCTGCCTGGCTGTTAAGTTCATCGGGGGTGGGGTGGGGGTTCTCTCACTCTGACCATCCTCACTAGAGATGGGCACGACTCAAAAAAATGGTGTTTCGTTTGTCGTTTGGTTGTTTAGGGGTCCGTTTTGGTTCGTTTTCGTTTTTGTTGGTTTTTTTGCAATTTTTTTGTTTTCGTTTTGTTTTGAATTTTTTTTTCGTTTTGTTTTCGTTGCGTAACAAAACGAAAAAACAAAAACGAAAAATCGCTCATTTCGTGCCCATCTCTAATCCTCACAGGTGCACTCGGTGGGGCCACAGGAGAGGACCTTCTCTGCCATTACGCCCAGACTCCGGAACTCCCTCCCACAGGAGGCCAGGCTGACCCCATCTTTGCTGTCTTTCCATGAGCAACGACTTTTTCTCTTCAGGCAGGCTTTCCCTCAATTCCTGGCTGCCAGAGTGGGGCTTTTAAGTTGTGCCTTGACACTTTCAATGTGTTTTTGGTGTTGCTTTTGTTTATTCTCTTTTAGAGGTGGCATCTGTTTGATCTTTTTAAATATTTGTACTTATCGCTTTTTTGTTTTTTTATTGTCTTTTAATAATGTAAGCTGTTGTGAGTCTTAAGGAAAAAATGGGGTAGGCGTATTTTAAATAAAATAAAATGCAAAAGATTTTAAAATGTAAAATAATATTTAAAATAAAATTTAAAAGAATTAAAAAAAAGAATTTTAAAAAATTAGCATTTGTAGGTCTGAAGTCATCTTACCCAGCTCCCTTTAATTACCTCTTATAACTGAAAGAGTGATGTACCTTTTGTCCATCAGGACATTTATATCCATATTAAATATCACTTTTCCATCTCATGACCCAATGGTGGATTTCACTGTACGGCAGGAACAGTTCTCTGTATTCCCACTCTGTGAATATAATGAGAAACGGGTGGGAGTGGGGAGTGCAAATGGGTTTGGTGTCTCATTCTCTAAATTTTACTTGACTTAAGTGATCTGAACCTTGGCAGGCAAGGAGGGGAGCCAGCTCTTCTCAGTTGACACACACACACACACACACACACACACACACACACACACACACACA
>JAHTLZ010000204.1:7251612-7273610 GCA_023846285.1 Phrynocephalus versicolor | reverse complement strand
CACACACACACACACACACACACACACACACACACACACACACACACGTTGCTGTTATGCACCATTAAGCTGGAACCAGCTAATAGTCCCCCTAAGAAGGTAAGGGATATATTTAAGGAGTGGTTTTAGCAGTTCCCCTCCCCCAGTCAGTATCCATGACCAAGGTGGGATTCAAACCCCAACCTCCTGAGTCACTCTCTCTCTCTCTCTCCATCCACACCAACAACAAGACACATATTTTGGCCATTTCATGATAAATATCAGCGTGCTTCGGGGAAACAAAATGGCCAACTTGCCGGTGATTTGTATGCTCCCAAAATGTGTGCCATTTGGGACTTCTGGGAGTGGAAGAATGGTCCTCGCATGAATGAGAGATGCCAAACTAACAGTGAGTTTTCAGCTGTCTCTCTCCCCACCGCCTCCAAGCTTGGTGATGACTAGATTTGGAAGACCCAAGTTTATAGACTTTGAAAGTAGGTCCCCCAGAAAAGGACCCGTTAGCCAACGGCTGCCTGCTTCTGGGGTAGGTGACTCCCTTTGGATCGGTTGACTTGCGCCTCCTTTTGGCAGCCATTTTGAAAGGTTCTTGAGGGGCTACGGAGCAGTGTCAGGCAGGAAACAAATCAGTAAATTGTAGCTAAAATCGAAATGAGTTTCCTCTTTCCTGCTTGACGAATGAACTAGCAAACAAATGTCTCCTAGACGAATAAGAGGGCAGATCCTGCCCCTCTTTGGTATGACAATCTTCCAAGTATTTGACAAGTGCTATCATCTCTCCCCTCACGTCATCTTTTCTCAAGGCTCAACATGCCTAGTTCCTTCAGTCTTTCTTCACAAGGCTCGGTTTCCAGCCCCGCAATCGTCCTTACTGCCCTCCTCTCAACTTTTTCCTGTTTGGAAGCCTCTTTCTTCAAGTGTGGTGCTCAGAACTGGACCACAGTGCTCAAGATGAGGCTTAACCAGTGCCAAATGTCTTTGAACTACAATTCCCAAGAGCCTCAGCCTGTCCAGTGGTCAACGCCATTTTGGAGGGTCATCCAAGAAATTCCGGGGCCTCACTTTGCGGAGCCAATGGGTCGACACACGGGTGAGTCGCTGGGGGTAGTGGTTCGAGTGGAGAGGCTCAGTAATGAAGTTCACAGACAACCTAGTTTTGTGTAGGCAACTTAAGTGGGTGCTAGATCTCTACGTGGGACTGCACAGTGTTTGCAGACAATAACTCATTGTTTCTGTTGACGTAGACTTAAACACATTCCCACTCAGGACTTAAACAACTGAATCATGTGCACGCACTAAAGTAGGAAAGAAAGAACCTATTATGTTGATAGAATCAAGACAGTTTTGCAAAAACAAGCCAAATGTTATTGCTGCCTTCAGAATGGCCGTAAAGTTAACATTTCCATAAATTTACTGTTTGGCTTTGCTATTGTAAAAACATCATATTTAGTTACAAAAAGACAATAATTTCCATACTCAATCAGCAGGAAGCAAAAATAACCTTATCAGGCTCAAACCAAGCCAAGCCTTAAATTGCAGGAGGTGTGCGTGACAGTGATATATTAGAATTTTTCTTTTAAATTACACCTGTCACGGCCAGTGGAAATGCGGAGTCAATTTGAAAATAATTTACTTGAAAATGTGTAAGCGATGCATGACAAATTGGCTTCCCCCATTCCCACCCCTGTAGCCAGATATTAACACAGGCAATTGCTTAATTGATTCAGAAAGGTTTCCCTGCTAATAGTGTGAATCTTGCTGCCATTTACAACACTGTTCCAAATGCAATTTTAATGGCAAATGAGTTGTAGATAGTGTAGCTGAAGTCCTTAAAACAGAGAGAGAGAGAGAGATGGAGGGAAAGAGAAACCATTTTGCAGCTGTTATTCCTACTTTTCTGATTACAGCAATGAGTAATCTCTGCAAATAAACAATGAAATTTAATTGGAAGCCACATACACATTCTTCGGGTATATCAATCTAGTTTCTTTTCATTGTGCCTCAATGATAACAAATGATTTCCAATTTACCTCCATTTAACACAGTGGTTCCCAGTCTAGGGGTTGGGACCCCTTTGGGGGGTCGAACAACAATTTCACAGGGGTTGCCATGAGCCAGTGAAGAAAAAGGCACTAATGGCTTGGGTCTGTAGGAAGAGGGGGAGGAAGGGGGGAAACAGCTTGATAGGTTGGAGGGGATGTCAGTTAATTGCACCGGAGGCTGCAATTGGCTGAGGGTGCCTCTAGAGCGAAGTTCTCTATGGCCCCTGTGCTCGTCGCATCTTCCAAGCAAGGCAAGGGGTCACCACAACATGAGGAACTGTATTAAATGGCCACAGCATTAGGAAGGCTGGGAGCCACTGATTTAACGGTTAAGCAGTTTTTGATTTGCAAAATTCTCTCAGCCTCGTCTACACTTCCATCAACTAATTGATATATGAAGGTGCAAGAGATGAAGCTTACAGATCAACAAGGGCAATTTCTGCTTCCGTTATAACTCAAATAAACATGATCTTTTCCAAATCACATTGATATTCCCAATGGAATCTACGTTGTTCCATATACTGAGAGCCTGAAATGGCAAATGGCATGGGAGCCCATATAACTTGATCATACACCAATTTTCAACAAGAGAAGACACATCAAAGTGAAAGTTCAACAGAAGATTAGTTCCTGGGATCTTGAGGTCTGGAGTGCCACACCCAGTGTAAAATAACAAGCTAAAATGTCATTTAGAGTATACAACCAAAAACCTTAAAAAAACAACACTATTCCTTCTTCTATAGTGACCAGGCTGGCTGAGATGCACTGGGAAGTTATAGGGAGGAAGTAACTTTTCTAAGCTCTATATAGTACTTTGGAGTCCGGTTGCCCTGATCTCTCCATCATTTGGGATTTTATATTACTGAAAATAGAGGGGAAAATACAATTGGAAACAACAGATGGTGGAAAGCAGTTTGAAGGCTCATCTCATCTTCTAACACCTCAGCATTCTCCCCCAGTTGGTAAGCATGCAGCTTGCTCTTTCCTCCCACGTTACTGCTGAAATAATCAAAAAGTGCAAATAAGCTTGCAACGCCACACCTGAGTGGACATCCACCCCTTTATTACATTTCCCGCTGGGTTTTCATACCAACTCCACACCTATTTGGATGCTGGCCTACTTACCCAAACTTTAACATTCTTGACTCCAAACTAGAGATGGGCACAAATCAAATCAGTATTAGTCAAAAGTCACAAATTCGTCAAAGGTCATTGTTTTGTATTTGGCGTCTCTAGGTATCTGGGGGCTGTTTACAGGGTATTAAAAGGGGGAGACTAACAAATTGATTAATCAGTTTGCCAAAATAATTTGTTAATGTCTCATTCATCAATGTTGACAAATTACGTATCGCAAGCAATCACCATTTATTTAATTCGTGCCCGTCTCTACTCCAAACAGAAGACGAGCCTATCAAATTCAATGGGATTAGTTCCAGAAGCAAGAAAGATTTTTTTGGTATGAAGACTCTGAACAGCAGATCTGCATTATAGTGAATAAACATCCTGGAGACAAGTGAAGACTTGCCAAAGAATTTATTGCGCTTTTTTGTTTTAAAGGGATGGAACACATTTGTTGGATTTATCTTATTTTAAACTCACTGTGTACAATTTGATATATTTGCATTTTTAATAATTTCTATTTTCTTAGGCAGTAAAAGTGGAGAGGGGAAGGACTGTGTTCTCCCAAACTGAAACAGATACACTTGTCCACGCAAGGTCTGTCATTGCATGATTCAGACAACTGAAATTGTGTTTAGCCACGTTGGATTGCTATGAAAGAGACTCATAAAGTCCCAGTACACTTCATATTCACTTATGTACAGCCATACAAACTCATATAAATTTATTATTATTATTTACAAGCATGAGCCCATTTTTGTACACATCAACTCCAGCAAGTCCTCCAAATTAATTTACATAGCTGGACTTGTAATTAATGAACAATATTTAGTAATTTATTCCCTTCAAACAATGTGGAATTGCTACTCATTTTAATCTGGACGTGAGGTCAGTCACCACGGAGCAATTTAGTTTCATAACCGATCCTATTCCAGTTTAAATTACTAAGTGCCTACCAAAGCACACAGGAATGGAATTCGTAACTGTGGCATGCAATAGGACAGGGTCAAATACCAACTGCCCAAGGTCCACTGAACAATATACCAGTGGATAGGGCCTCATCCGCGATCATACACCCATTGCTTCAAGAAGAGATTATATATTTGCACTTTGGGGGAACCACCTCAGCACGTATCCATCTTATTTAAGGATCTAAAAGACAAAAGATTAGGCTTTCAAGAGATCATTTGGTTCTTATCTGAAGTGACAGTTGCTATAATGCGCTGTAGAGTTGAACCTCCACGTACAGAAAATGCTGTGTTTGCTGACTTTGGACACTAAAATATAACTTTGATCACTGTTGGCACTTGTCACCATTTTCTTTTTCTTTTTGTGACTTCTCAGTAGCTCAAATCACTAGCGGCTGTGTATCCCAAGAGGCGTAATGTCACAGGGTGTGCATTTTAATTCAGAAATGAGCGCTGTGACGCTATTGCAGTTTCTTCTCAAGGAGAAAGGGGGAGACAATGAAACGATGCCTCACAGATGCTTCAAAACAAGGAACATATCAACTGTATATTCTCCGATATATGCACCCCAAAATATTTCATCATTGTAAAACACTTCTTTTCAGGGTTTTTTTGGATTTTTGTTTTGTTTTGTTTTGTTTCCAAGTAGGGACTCTTGGTCTGAAAGATGAACAGTGACAGCAGCTTTTCACTCATGGGTCAGATCAGATGCCATCGGAACAAATGAGATTGGGGTTGAGATTAAGTAGTACATCAGCTACAAGGGAACAGGTCTTCACCCGACTATGATCCAGCATCTCTGGAAATCCACAATGACAATTAAAGGTTAAAATGCTGAGCAACTTTTTAAGCAACCAAAATAATAATAATAATAAAAACAAAAATAAAGACCCAGACACAGACATAGGAATATGCACTGAATAAACAGCCGACCCTGGAGAGGCAGAAATCTGATTCAGTAGGTTGGATTTTTGATTGCGGAGCTTACATCTTGATCCCGGTTGCAAAGGGAACTCTTTTGCACTTCACCTGGTGGCCTCTTGCTTTGCTCAAATGCCCTCTGTAAATCTTCTGCTTCAGCTTTTTTTTTTTTTTTTGGAAAGTCAGTTACGAGTCCTTTTTTAGTCTATCGTCTTCTTAATACTGCACAGAAGACACACAGAGACATTACTCCACTTCTACTGGATGTGCCTTTTGGCCTGTGTTTGGCCTTCTGCCTTTCACCGTGGGTATAACACAGGGTATTTTTTTAAAGCTTGAAAGAATTAGCTGTTACCATCTGCCTCTCCATATATTTGTAGGTTGCAAATCCTCAAATTCCACTTAAGGACAGGCGGTTTTGTTCTCGTTTTGTTTCAAATGTGCAAAAAAAGAGAAGCACCTTCCAAAAGAAAAAGCTACACATGACTCAACAGGTAGCCATATTTCTCCTGGCCAAAGGTACCAGTCCAATCAAAAATCAGTTTTACATCTGCAAAAAGCTAATCAGACACTGGGGCAGCAGCTCCAGGGCCTTTCCTTCAGAAGCTGCCACTAAATACACAATGGAAAACGAAACGCTCTTCCATTTGGCAAGACCAGCAAGCTTGAGACATGTGTCTAGATTTTCTCTGCGTCTTGCTCCTGCACTTCTACTTGTTCTTCCACTGGCTGCATGGCTTCCTGCACATAAACTATAAGCTCAGAAGCCTCTCCTCCCTGAGTGTAGACGGTCACCGTCCCAATCCCTTCCACGTTGTCCGAGGAGACGACCAAATGATGCTGCTCATCCAACTCCACCGAGGCCTCCTGCAGCGTTTCCTGAATCATTACGGTGTGGTTGGCTGACTGCTCTTCTTCGGTTACCTGTAAGGACATTGTCAAAGTTACAAAGGGCTCATTAGCATGGAATATGCAAAGCAGGCCCTCTTTGCAACTAACATTTAATATCAAGAGGTCAAAGCAAATGGTAAAGCTTCATATCAGTTGCATGAATGGCACTTCAAGAAAACTGAAGTTTGTTTTTCACCCATATAACAGGTCTGTCTGCACAACCAATGGCTCACCAAGTCAAATGCATCACCCCCATCTATGTAATGGAGCCAGCCAGATATTTTAACACCCTGCATACCAAACATCAAAAATCTACTGACGTCCTGGTTGGTCACCATATACAGTTGTTCAATGGATCCCAAGGCTCCGACAGATGTACCGTATTTTTCCGTCTTTAAGACCCCACCACATACATGATTGCCCACCCCAGTTTTTGAACCCCAAGTTAACAAAATGAACAAATCCTGGTAGAAAGGGCAGGAAACAGTGGGGGAGGGGGAGAACGCCAACTGACACCAGTGAATCAGCTGAGCAGAGTCCCTGCCCTGCACTGGTTTCCCTTCCAGTTTGGGTTCTCTTACACACACACTCATCCACACACCCACCACTGTTTCCCTTCCTTTTCATCAGTTCTTTCCCATCAGTTTGGGTTCTCCTCCACACACACATTGCTCTCATTTGTTGTTGTTGTTGTTGTTGTTTTTGCAGAAATCGGAGTGGGGAAAACCACTTCTTAATGGACTGCTCAACGCAGAAAAGCAAAGACGGCTGGTTCGGATTTCTGCAAAAACAAAAAACAAAAGAAAAAACAAAGTGGAGAGGTGTATAGGAGAAGCCAAACTGATGGGAAACAACAAGGTCAATTTAGCTTCTCTCCCCCCATCTAAGAAAGGCTTACCTTCATGTATATGACCCCCCTTAATTTTTAGTGTCATGGTTTTGGGAGAAATAGTGTTGTACAGTGACCCCCCGCCATTTCGCGGTTCAGGTACCGCGGCCCCACTACATCGTGGGATTGCAGTACCTGCACCATGGGGGTTCGCTCCGCGCCACCCCCACCCCCCGAGAAGTCTCGGGGGTGCATGGGAGGGCAGCGGGGGGTGATCGGGTCGCTTTGCGCCACCCTCTCACGCACCCCTGAGAAGCCTCGGGGTGGCACGGGGGGCGACCGGGTCACTCCGCTCTGCCCTCCCACGCACCCCCGAGAAGCCTTGGGGCGGCCAGGAGGGGCGGTGCAGAGCGATCCGTTCACTCCACGCCGCTCAACCAGGCTCCCCCGAGAAGCCTCGGGGCGCACGGATGGGCGGCGGCGGGAGGTAAGATCACCCCCGCCCCACCCGCTTCCGCATATCACAGATTTTCTTGCATTGCGGGTGGGGTGGGTCCCTAACCCCCGCGATCGGTGGGGCATTACTGTATATCGAAAACGTTGCTGTATGTTTATGAATAAGAAAGTCTAGCAGATCCTAGACAACGAGGGAAACATTAAATCTCCGTATGCATTTTCTCCTTGCTGGATCACATTCCATGCATTTCAACCACAAGAGGAATAGTGTTTTGTGGGGTATTTGCAAATGGCTCTCAGTTTAATACAGCCCATCTAATTCCATGCCAAGGTATAAGAGAATGCACATGCACTGTATCACAGATCCAACTGGCATTATTTAACTTGACTTGTAATGTGATGATCGAAAAGACTTGCCACTATCTTATTACGATAAACCCCGTTCTTCTTTCAATGAGATCAAGGTGAAATGTGCAGTTCCTTCACACCATTTTACCTCAAAGCAACCAGATAGGGTGTGCTTTATCCACTTAGGACAACAGTCTATTTGTCCCAAGGTCACCAATGAAGTTTATGGATGATCATTGTTCCCCATTACTTGAGACGCTGACACCTTGTCTGAAGAATAGCAAAATCGCAACCCTCATAAAAATTAAGATTAGAAAAAATCTAAAGAGAAACATTTCAATGGAAGGCAGCTTCAGTCCCAAGTTAGCTGATTAGAATGATCCATACATATCCCTTTCCTAATACAATCACCTTTGCAAATCATTTCTAGCTGAAATCATGTTGCTTAGTTAGGAAGTCACAGTAGAACAGGCCTGATGAATCAATGAAGATTTAGTGCATCAGCTCCTTTCTACTTTCCATCAATGCAAACGGGGCTATTCTAGTTGGCTTCAACATGATTAGCTTCAACTCAAGTAAGCCCCTCTGAATCAATGGAACCTAGGGGGGAGGTGACTTACTATATCACCTCATTCAGAACTTATTCTAGTGCAGTCTACTAGAGTAACTTGGAGGGTAAGATAGCATATACAGTACATGGGTAGGTTTTAGAGACCAGAAATCAGTACAATCTCTCTTCACTGTCTCCCAAGTGGATTTTATCATTTGTGTGATCTCCTGAGGCAATCTTGGCCTATTCTTGTAAAGAAGCAAATTGCAAGACTACCCATAAAGCACTTCATAGAAATATGAAGTTACCCTTTTGGCATACAATGGGCTTCTTGTGTGTGTGTGGCTGAAGAGTAGTAATTCAGAACATTACAGTTCCCCTTAGTTTGGATTTTTATTCGCCAAACCGAGATTGTTAACGTAGAATCTCTTAACATAGGAGAGGGGGAATCCACTGCCCCAATCGCAAAATTTGTTGAGTACCCATCCACTGAGCAAGTGTTTGTCAGGATGGTAATAGAAATATCACATAGCCTAAGGCTCCCTTTGTTTGCAGTATGCTTGCTTTCCCGCACAGTAACAGTAGTGAAGTGTGAAGGCAGGGGAAGAAGGAAAAACGAAATAGGAAGGAGTCATCATCACATTTTTGCGAGAAAAGAAATTGTTTTGTTCCAACAGGTTTCTTCGATACTGCTGGGCTCGATAGAAGGCATTTTTTTGGTTTGTATGTTGATCAGCAGACATCATGATAGCGCTGCCGTTCAACTGATTTAGACTGGCTTCCCCTTTTGCTTCATGCATGAATATCATTTATTCAGGCTTGGCTTTTGATTAATTTAATATTAAGGAAGGGTGAAAACACGCAGGATGCTGAAGCTCTAGAAAAATCTAACATGACATGTCACAGCGACAACGGATAAGCCACCCATGCGCGAGAGAAAGCGAGCCATTTATGACAAAAAAAAGCCCTCACACTACATCAACTTGCTTTAGAGTAGCTGTTTCTAAGAACAATGGGGGGGGGGAGCACAAAGCTGGCAGCTCTCTTGGTAGCAAAATAAAAAACAAAAAGCATGTGGAAGTCTAGATAAAGAGCGCCTGTTGGTAGAAAAGACAGATGAAGGAAATTATCAACAATGCCTAGCTCTGTGAAGGTGTCAAATCCATGAATGTTCCCAAGCTGATTTTAAAAGAAAATATTTGAGCATAGAAGTAAATAGAAGCACCTTATACTGATTGAGTCGGAATGATACAAGATCAGTATGTTGATCTAGTCCAGTACTGTCAGCTGTTAGCGCCAGTAGCTCCCTAGAGTCTGAAGTAGGATTCTTCTCGAAAATCCATCAAGACTGGGTTTGTTCGTTGTGGTCACCACATCATCCTGAGTACAGAAACCTCACCAGTGTCAGAAGAACTAAACGAAGTTGGACCTAGTTTAAACTTGTTAATAAAGGAGCACTTAAGATACTACGGAGTAGAGTTGGCAGAACCAAGGTGAGCCTCAAAAATGACACTTGCACCAACATGAACAAAGAAAGAAGAAAGGACATCCAAATTCCAGTGATTTCCAGGATGGAATAGGAAAGAATCTTGAAACCTTATGGAGAAGGTTTCAGTCAGAGGTGACCATATAGATGGAGATAAAGCAGTGGCCTGTGTTTTAATGTAAACATCCAGTTGGATCCTATTGAAGTTTGAGCTGGTTCAACTTCCTGCTTCCCTGAGTGGTCAGCAATACAACTCTTGAAGAAAAGTAGGGACAGGCATTTCGTTTCAGAACCAGTAGAGTTACGAAACGAACCACACGAGCCCAGGTGGTCCTTGGAACTGCCTGATACATGCATATCCAATTGCTTTACCTTTCTCTGTCTCACGCAGGGTTAAAAGCCAACGAAGAAGCACGCTGTGATGTCATATTTCCTGCTTCGTGCTGCTGGCCAATCAGAAAGGGAGGCGGGATGATGCCTGTCCTTGCACAGCTCCTGATTGGCCAGCATCACAGATCTAGCACAGATGACGTCACAGCATGCTTCCTCATTGGATTTTAACCCTGCGCGAGACAGAGAAAAGGGGGGAAGTGGCGTGTATCAGCCGGTTCCAAGGACCACCTGGGCTCGTGTGGTTTGTTTCGTAACCTACTGGTTCTGAAACGAAATGCCTATCCCTAAAGAAAAGCAGTAGGGCCTTCCTTCACCATTTCCCTCCCTGCAACAACTAAGGACTGAAGTTATTTCCCCCCAATAAAATGAAGACAGAATTGTCTCTCACTAGCTGCTGGCTTTGGGTACAAACCCATTTGTCACTGGTAGTCAGGTTTCAACATCTTTGTTCAGCCGGTGGGCAAGGTATTGCTTAGGTATCACAGAACAGATTTGCAATTCATTCCGCAAATGAGCTTTTGCAACACAGACATTATCCCCAAGGTGACAAATCTCGCCGCCTTCACCAAGACCTACAAGCAAGGATAATGTAGCCCAAATGGGAGTCAAAATGGGCTTGTTTTGGTTGAAAGCCACACGTAATGCTTAATGCTGCCAAGATGGGCAAACAAATAACAAGGCAAGGCAGATAAATAAAATGCCATTGACACCGCGGTGAAATGAAACCAGAATCTCATCTAGTGCAAGGGCACCAAACTGAATGCTTATTCAATTGAATATTCTCTTGAAATGAAAATGGCCAATAAAGAATGGCCTTTATCCATATGTTTTATTGGCTTTGTCACTCAAAGAGAAATGATTAAGTGCTTTTCCTTGTGATACTCCCTGTTCTCTCTTCCTCTCTCCCTGGATCTATCTATAATCTTCTTAGGATGACAAATGGCCCTGTTTCTTGGGAAAGGCACAGCAAATTGGCTCAGTATTTGCATAACTTCTCTGTGGCTTGTGCTGGATCAAGTCACTGCGTAACCAATTTCCAAAATGCTTCTATTATATGTTCCAAGAAGAGCCAAGGGGAGCTGCTAGCAGTGGTTAGCCAAGTTCCCATTTCTATATTGGTGATACCTACATTCCCTTTGCTTTCTGATAACAACTTAAACTAACTGTAATTAAGAACATAAGATGAGCCATGCTGGATCAGGCCAAAGGCCCATCTAGTCCAGCTTCCTGTATCTCACAGTGGCCCCAACAGATGCGTTTGGGGAGCGCTCGAGACTAGGTATCTGTCTCCTGATACCACTCCCCTGCATCTGGCCCTTGAAGTACCCTGGTTTTAAGCCTGGAGATTACACATCTCCATCATGGTTTGTAACCTGTGATGGACTTTTCCTCCAGGAATCTGTCCAATCCCCTTTTGAAGGCATCCAGGCCAGATGCCATCACCACCTCCTGTGGCAGGGAGTTCCACAGACTAACAACTCACTTGGTGAAAAAAATATTTTCTTTTGTCTGTTCTTACTCTCCCAGCCCTCAATTTGAGTGTATGTCCCCTAGGTCTGCTGTTTTGTGAGAGGGAGAAGAGCTTCCCTCTATCCACTTTACTCAATTCCTTAAGAATGAGAGCAGGACATTTTTAAAGAAACATGATAGGCCTGCAGCAGATTCCAAATTGTAAAACATGCACCGAGAAATTGGATTGCTGAGATGAACACTGAACCTGCTGCCTTCTCCACTACACCACCCACTAGGAAGCTCTTGTTCACTGACGCTCAACTCACACCAGGTAATTAACGACAAGTTTTTTTTTTCTTTTTAAAGAAAATGGACCATACCTATTGATGGACAATGTGCCTGTTTGGAAAGGAATGAGGTCATGGGAGGGCTCCAACAATGGTGAAGAGTACATATAATTCACAGGGCGAGCGGTGGGTGGGAGTGAGCTATTCCTTGATAAAAATAGAACGGACAATGTAGAGCAGAGGCAGAATTGTATGAAAATGACTACCCTGTTAAGTTAGAAGTTATTATTAGACTTTTTTTAAAAAAAGAGACAATTGGGAGGGATTCAAGGAACTCAAGAAGCCTTGAAACAAAGACATTTCAAGAATTCCCATCTAGGCCAAATGATCACGACTCACGACAGAAAAGCAATGAGGTGGTCAGCCAAACATCTATGCCCGTTTACCCATAATGGGTGTGTGGAGGAACCAGCTTTATCTGAAACCAAGGCTGCTTTTTACACGACTCCTAAAACCCGCTGGCAACTGAAATGCAGATCCCCCCAACGTGGTTTTTGTTCTGCTTCCTGTGTTCCCACCTCCTGCACTCTGATTCTATTGCTTCTGTCTGTGGTGAGGGGAGAGAGAGAAAAAATGCAGGCTCACCTCCACCTGCAGTAGGCAGCAGCTAATTGTTCCAGCCCATTAGCATTCCTGTCTGTTAAAGGGGGGGGGGAACCCAACAAAAACAAACAAAAAGCAGAGGAGGGCCAGGCATGCAATGCTTTAAAACACAACAAGGAACAGCAACAAGGATTTTACCTCCTCCAGACCAGGTACTTGTAAAATGCGCTGGGGCACGCTTAAGTGGGCGTGGTCATACTTTTTTTTTTTTAAGTCCGCTGCTGGTGGGAAAACAATTTTATGCAAGCATTTTGCAGCGGATTTTAGGGGTTATGTAAAAGCAGCCCAAGTTTACAGGGAGAGAATGGAACCTATCCCCCTTGCCATACTTTACACCTCTGATCACCACTGTTGCTAAGCAAGGACTTGGTGAGGCAATCAGAGGACAAGGGTGGAGACTGCGGAGACAGGCGAGACTGATCTATGGCAGAGACCCTGACTAATTTTCTTTCTTGCTATCCATTAAACTAGCTGAAGGTCACACGGCAAAGAGAGCAGCAGAACGCTGCTGTTCAAAAAGAAAGATGGGGTGTTGGTGGGGAGAGGAAGAACCACACAAGCTTTAAAACCGGGGCTGGAGAGAAGAAAAGGAGGGATCCAGAACAGGTACAATCTGACAATGCGCTCATCTCACAATGACACACTTCTTTCAAGGAGAAATTGGCAGCAGGTGCTTCTTTTCATCGTTTTCCTCCATATGAACTATTGAAAAGCCTGACTGATTGATTGATTGATTGAACTATTGAAAATGGACATATCCAAGTCTCCTTTGCATTTAGAATTCCTTGAACAAGTAACAACTAACCCAACACCCCTCACCTTTCCCTTGCATGGGTTACAGGGGGAGGGTAGGAACTCGCGAAGAACAAGCAAGGGTCCAGCAACATGTTTCCCAAAGTCATCTTACTCAGGCCGTCTATTCAGATTGGGCAGGGTTGTCGGCTCATAAGAACATAAGAAGAGCCACGCTGGATCAGGCCAAAGACCCATCTAGTCCAGCTTCCTGTATCTCACAGTGGCCCCACTAGATGCGTCTGGGAGCGCTCGAGACTAGATATCTGTCTCCCCTGCATCTGGCCCTTGAAGTACTCCGGTTTTAAGCCTGGAGATTACACATCTCCATCATGGTTTGTAACCTGTGATGGACTTTTCCTGCAGTAATCTGTCCAATCCCCTTTTGAAGCCATCCAGGCCAGATGCCATCACCACCTCCTGTGGCAGGGAGTTCCACAGATGAACAATGCGCTGGGTGAAAAAATATTTTCTTTGGTCTGTTCTTACTCTCCCAGACCTCAGTTTGAGTGTATGCTCCTTTCCTGCAGGGAGCAGACTGTTTTTCCTCCAGGCTGGCTGTTGCGAGCAGGGCTGCCACAGCCCCTGCTGACCCAGGAAAGAACAGGACAGAAAGTATTCCCAGGTTCTACTGACGGGCTGCAGATCCATGAGCTGTGGAGGAAGATATCTTAAGTGGCCTCTCAGGACACTGCGCTGGAGAGAAACCCCGACTTGGGATTAAATGAAAAGGATGAACATTCACCCCAGCGTTCCTTGGCTTACCCTAACCTTACCAGTGGTCCATGTATCTGGCTGTGAAGCCAGAGCTTGGGAGTTCACAGCTGAGAGGTTTAAGAATCTGGCTGCAAAGCCAGAGGTTGGAAGTTAGATTCCCAGCTGTGAAATCTTCTCAGGTGCTGGAACGCCATGATGTACAGCAGGGCTGTCCAACTTTGAACAGGCCGAGGTCTACTTTTTCCAGCACAAAGTGCCTGAGGGCTACTACACTAAAACCTCTACTTACGAATTTTATCCATTCCTTCCAAGCACATGGTCGTAAGTAAAAAAATTGTAAGTAGAGCAGCAGTTTCCCATAGGAATGCATTGGAAATCAATTAATCCGTTATGGAGGGAATTCTCCAGGGGGGAAGAAGAAGGGAGATGTCACTGCACAAAGGAGATGGGCACACCTGCAACCCCACCACTCGCCCCTCTCCTCCCTCCATTCCGCACCAGGGACTCAGCTGGTCACAAGACAGTGGCACACTGATCATCTGGCCGGTGGGGGGAACAGGGGAATGTGCCATGGCCTTGAACTGCCCCACTCCGCTGAGACAGTGGGCTGGCAGACCCAGAACTTTGCTGGGGCAGTGGTGGTCCTTGGGATGGGGGAAGGAGGGGTGGACAACTTATCCCCTCAGGTTTTTATTGATGGCCGGAGGGCTACTTTGGAACCCTTCGCGGGCTACCGGTAGCCCACGGTCTACCTGTTGGGCAGGCCTGATGTACAGGGTCCCCTTTCCCACTCTGCACTTCTGGGTTCATTGTTTTGAGATCATTATTGCCTGACCAAACCGGAGAAGAGTCTTCCTCTAATTCTGACTCAAGATAAAGGGCTGGGTGGCAAGAGTGTGACGATGCACATGCACCACTGAGGCAGCCCCTTGCCACCCACTCAGCGCCTTAAAAAGTGGCCCAGCTTTGGTTTAGCAACTGTACAGCTCCAGGCAGATGCCTTCACGAGAATGGTAAAGGCCAGAGTAAAAAAAAAAAGGGGGGGAGTTATGATAACCCAACGACAGGTCTACTGACTTGGAGTATGATTTGCCTATTGACAATGCAGGCAGGAAACCAGGTAGATGCTTCTGACTTGTTGAAAGGCAGGACATCTATCTGTCTAGGAATTATAAAGGCTTCCTCTGAAGTACCTTCATCTTTTTGACAGATAACTGGCCATGCTGGGGGGAGCGCGGAGCAGGTTCTACTCATCTCTTCCAAGCAACACACTCATGTTATGAAACAAATGAACTTCCTTCCTTCCTTCCTTCCTTGTGTTTACAATCACATACAGGCTGATATTGACTCTGAGATTATGTTTTTAGGGAGGATAATTCCCCTCCCACCCCACCCCATTTTTATTCCTATTTCAAGAATTCATTATTTTATAAAAACCATACCACTTGTTTCCTTGAAAGCCCCAATGATGACAATCCATTCACAAGATTATTTCAGGTGCCCTGTTTGTACTTTCTACAATTTGATCATATATCAACTCTTAAAATCTGTGCAGGGGTCAAGACCAAGTATGGCTCCTGCTGCTTTGATGTGCAATGCCTGATTTGATTTCCTTTGGCTTATTATTTTTAGAGTCCTGGATTCCAGTTTTAAAACCTTGTTTTACGACAAGCACTGGTGAAACTGGTTGCCAGGCCTTTGCTTTCTCCTACCTAGCCTACTAGAATTCCAGAATCAACATATGCACTCCCGTTTCAACAACATATTTTAATGAGCTGAAAATCAAGCAACAAAGGGGGAGTCTGGGTGATTCTGCAAATTTTAACTGAGTTTCTGCCAGGCTAGCCAAGGAGTGGCTCAAATCCTTCTCAGCTAATTTGGATATCTCAAGCTGTCAGCCCGATTCCCTGACTCATCACTTCTGTCGAACAGAGAGACCCTGGGGAACCAGGAGTGATGGAACGGAGAATGGAAGGAACCACTACGGACTGCCAAATTGTTTTGGTCCACCTGCAGCTGCATAACATTGCTACTCATGGACAACTGTTCCGTAGGATAGCCTGCCCCATTCCTTGGATAAATGGGCTGAGGGGAGCCCCCACCGCATTGATCGCTAGAGATGGGCACGAAACGAGCGATTTTTCGTTTTCGTTTTTTCGTTTTGTCACGCAACGAAAACGAAACGAAATTTTTTTCAAAACAAAACAAAAACAAAAATGACCATTTTTGCCGTGTTTTTCGTTTTCATTGCAGCAAATGCATTGAACTGAAAAGAATGCTAACGAAACAGCAATTTTTCATTTTCGGGTTCGTTTTTTCGTTTCGTTACGTAACGAAAACGAAAACGAAAAATTTGCAAAAACCCACCAAAAAACGAAAACGAACCAAAACGGACCCCTAAACGGCCAAACGACAAACGAAACACAATTTTTTTGAGTCGTGCCCATCTCTATTGATCGCAGTGGCTGATGGAGCCAGAGCACCAGCCACTGCAAGCAATATAGAACACCACCAGCAATGGCAAAGGAGAGGAAGACCCTGCCAATGTATTTTAAATGGAACTGAGACCCGCTTCTAATGTCAAAAGACACAGGTGACTTTGCCATCCACAGTGCCAGAACTGGGAAGATGTACTCGTCGGAGCAATCAAACCCTCTACCTCCTGGGAACTAAGACATTATACCGGTGAAACTCAAAAAATTAGAATATTGTGCAAATGTTCATTTATTTCAGTAAGCCAACTCAAAAGGTGAAACTAATATATGAGATAGACTCATTACATGCTAAGCGAGATATGTCAAGCCTTACTTTGGTATGATTGTGATGATTATGGTGTCAGGCTCATGAAAACCCCAAATTCACAATTTCAGAAAATTAGAATATTACATGACATCAGTAACACAAGAGATTGGAAATAGAATATCGGACCTCTGAAAAGTCTAAGCATGCATATGTACTCAGCATCCCCATATAGCTCGTCAGTGGAAGGAAGCATGAAGTCCTCCAAAATCTCATGGTAAACAGCTGCGTTGACCCTGGACTTAATGAACCACAGTGGCCCAACACCAGCAGATGACATGGCTCCCCAAATCAACACAGGCTGTGGAAAGTTCACACTAGACTTCAAGCATCATGCATTGTGTGCCTCTCAATTCTTCCTCCAGACTCTGCGTCCTTGGTTCACAAGTGAGATGCAAAACTTCCTCTCACCAGAAAAGAGGACTTTGGACCACTGAGAAACAGACCAGTTCCACCCCCCCCACACCCCCGTAACCCAGGTAAGACACTTCTGACGTTTGTTGTTCAGGAGCGGCTTGACAAGAGGAACACGACACTTGAAGCCCATGTCCAGGATCCGTCTCTGTGTGGTTCACTCTTGGTGCACTACTGTGAATAGAAAACCTTTTCACATTATTCTAATTTTCTGAGATTGCAAATTTGGGGTTCTCATAAGCTGTACGCCATAATCATCACAATTATACCAAAGTAAGGCTTGGCATATCTCGCTTAGCATGTAAGGAGTCTATCTCATATATTAGTTTCACCTTTTGAGTTGACTTACTGAAATAAATGAACATTTGCACAATATTCTAATTTTTTTGAGTTTCACCTGTAGCTTGTGAATCCTTCCTGGAAGCTGTAAGGATTATTTCCTCCTGTCCCTGGTGTGTTGTGTTATCTGGTCTTTAGATCAATAGAAGATCTGGCTTTGTGGAAACTGAAGCTAAAGGCAACATTGCAATGCTCCACAATTCCAAAGGGTGGGGGATTGGAGATTTATAGTACAAAAAAAAAGAGGTTCTTTCTTAGCTACCATAGAGTTTTGAATGATGCAAAGGAATCATAAATTGAGCTCTACGACATTTGCTGAGATTTCCACAGTGTTTCTCGATGTTTGTCCATCATTTCTAAGCATCTGAAATATTTTTCCCACTCTTGATCAGGTACACATACAAATGAGGTTACTTGAATCTACCCATCTATCCACTTTTCTTTCTCACTGAAAAAGCACCATGAAGATCATCACGTGGCCACTGATACAAAGACTGTGAGCAAAGCTTTGAAAGAAGCAGTTTTGGTAGTGAACTTGGCTATTTAAGCAGGCATTCCCTCAAATATAATGCAATTTTAGTGTTCACCCATTAAATCATGATTTTTTACGGATTAGCCTGCCAATAATAATGCATTGTTTTATGCCACTTTAATATTAATTTTATTTTCATTTTCATTTTATTGTGTTAATGTATTTTATGCTTTTATTGTATGAATTGTTTGAGTTTGTTAATTGTTGTAAATCGCTCAGAGTGACCTCACTGCCAGATGGGTGGCATAAAAATAAATAAATAAAAATAAATAAATAGATAAACAACAGACAAAAACACAACAACTCTGGAATAAACTGGTACAGGTGGCACCAGTGGTCATCGGCATGCTGGGTGCGGTGCCTAAAGAGCTAAGCAAGTATTTAGAAGAAATTGGAGTTGACAAAGTCACCGTCAGTCAGCTGCAGAAAGCCGCCTTACTGGGATCTGCTCGCATAATTCACCAATACACCACGTAATCCTATGCACTTGGGAAGCGTTCGACTAGTGATTTGTATTACAAAATGCAGCGTAGTTAGCTCAATGATGATGATGATGATGATGATACACTTTATTTTTATGCCACCTTTCTCCCTGAGGGGGATCAATACATAAACAAACCCAATAAATAAATAAATAACTCTTGAATCTTTCTGAGAGTGTTTGTAGAAAAGAAGAGCCAAGAATTTCCAGGGAGGGCTCATTAACTGCACGGTGCACCTGAGTATTTGTGGATGCCCAGATTTTACGTGCAAACTACCATCACAAGCCCCTAGCGATGGCCGGAGTGGGGGGAGGATGGATGGGAGAGGCTTTTCCCCCTTATTCTGAGGCTGAATGCCCTCCACACCAGTTAATAGCTGTCTGGCCAAGGCTCTTTTCTTTTAAGCAATGCAAGAGGCATGTGCATACACACATCTTTGGTCTAGTACCTGTTTTCTCACCTTCCAGCCTAGCTACAAGAATCAAACCGGTCCTCGGTGGCATCTCTGCACCTCACTGCCCCCAGGCTATCTCATTACCTCTTGATGTTCAGGCGCAGGTGTGCCCTGGGGAGCAGGTCAGCTCCTTCCGCTGAACTGCCTCAAGGATAATTTCAGCAGCCATTTTCCCCAGCCACAACCACCTGCCTTCAGAAGAAATGTAGTTCTTCGGGAGAAAACAAGACAAAAACCTCGGTACAAGCGAGGAAGAGGGAACACAGAACAGGAGTTCACGCCACTCCAGTTTACTTTTGTGGAAGGGATGGTTCAGAGGCCGTACCAGCTGGGACAGACAGGCCCTCGTAACCTTACAGTTTACAACCAACTCCGGGAGCTTTCCTGATGTCAAAATCAGCAAGGAGAACCTGAGACAAATCTTTAATGCCAACGGTAAAGATTTTCCAGCAGAGGAGACACAAGTTCTAAGGAAAACAACCCCACCCATCTCTCATCCATATGAACATAAGAAGAGCCATGCTGGATCAGGCCAAAGGCCCATCTAGTCCAGCTTCCTGTATCTCACAAGTGGCCCCACCAAATGCGTCTGGGAGCACATGAGACTAGATATCTGTCTCCTGATACTACTCCCCTGCATCTGGCCCTTGAAATACCCTGGTTTTAAGCCTGGAGATTACACATCCCCATCATGGTTTGTAACCTGTGATGGACTTTCCCTCCAGCAACCTGTCCAATCCCCTTTTGAAAGCATCCAGGCCAGACACCATCACCACATCCTGTGGCAGGGAGTTCCAGAGACTAACAACGCACTGGGTAAAAACATATTTTCTTTTGTCTGTTCTCACTCTCCCAACCCTCAATCTGAGTGTATGTCCCCTAGTTTTGGTATTTTGTGAGAGGGAGAAGAGTGTCCCTCTATCCACTTTACTCATGCCCTGCATTATTTTGTATGTCTCAATCATATCCCCCCTCAGGCACCTTTTTTCCAAAGAGCCCCAAATGCTGTAGCCTTTGCTCATAAGGGAGGTCCCCCAGCCCAGTAATCATTCTAGTCACTCTCTTCTGCATCTTTTCCAGTTCCACTATGTCTTTTTTGAGATGCGGTGACCAGAATTGTACACAATACTCCAGGTGTGGCCTTACTATCATTTTGAGCTTATGAGCCTTGTGGGCTTATGAGCCTCGTGGTGCAGTGGTTAAATGCCTGTACTTCAGGTAAAACTGTGCTCACGACCTGGGGTTCAATCCCAGGTAGCAGGCTCAAGGTTCACTCAGCCTTCCATCCTTCTGAGGTCGGTAAAATGAGTACCCAGCTTGCTGTGGGGCGGGGGCAAAGTGTAGCCTGTACACTGTAATTAAACATTGTAAACCGCCCAGAGACTACTTAAAGTGGTATTGGGCGGTATATAAGCAGAACACTTTGCTTTTTTGCTTTTGTATAAAAACCTAAACTGGGAATGCCCCAGAAACAGATTACGCGGCAAGGCAGTTAATGGTCCCAATCGCCTGCCAGTCACTAATGAACTGAGCCCAGCATGCTTGGAAAAAAACCCTTCAACGTCATGGGATCAAATTAACGCCTGCCCTCTAAATCTCAATGTGTCCAAGTGACCAGCACAGTATTAGACATGCGTGGTCCTATGGCAGGGTCCACAAACATATATAGTTCCAGGTGATGCTGTAGGACTGGCCTGCTCGTGAAATTCCGGGTGGAAAGATGGCTGTCCTACTCAAACTTGGAATAGGGTCCTGCACAGGAAAATCTGGTTCCAAGAGAACTCTCTCTCACACACACACATAGGTTATCTTCAGCAGCAACTGAAAGGCAGTTCTTGTTCTTGTTTACCTGCTTCACCACAGTAACAGTTCCTGGGGCCATGGCCACCACCGAGGCCACGGCAGCAGCATCGTGAGGCTCCGAACCCAGCTCGATGATCTGCTGCAGAATGTTTACCGCCGCGGAATCAAGTCGCCCCCCTGATCCGAAAGAATGAAAAAGAATGGCAAGATTTAGGCCAGCGTTAAAGGTAACATTAAAAACATTTGTTCACCGGTCTGTTTTTGCAAATTCCAGCATGCTTGCGGAGAAAAAAGCTTCCCTACTTCCTTGGTGAAATGTTCCATGAGCTGAAAAACTGTTCAGTTCTTCCAGTGATCCTTGGCTATGCAGAAGTGCTCCTGTAGTTGGTACTAAGAGCTGTAACCCTCACCATAATGGAATTAGGATGATAGGACATAGCATGAAAGGAAATTAGCATGATGGAACATAGTGTGATTTTTAAAGGTTCAATATTAACTGCACATTTTCAGCTTTCGCCCAAAGCATATCTAAGGAATGCAAAATGCCCAGTCAAAACAAACCAAGGTGGACAGAAATTGGACAGCTACCATTGGACAACTGTTTCACGTGACCTCTGGGAACTGTTCGCAGCTGGGAAAAGTTTATACTTAGACTTTGGGAGAGAGATTGGCTTAGAATCCGGCTTCAAGATGTAGGCAGTTAGAATTTAGGGGCTAGTCAGCCTAGGCTTTGAAATTTACATAGTATTAAGCTAGTAAGAATAATTTACATTTTATTATTTTTAGGCAGTATTATATGATTGTATATGATAAGCATTTTTATATTTTTTTCATTGATTTTTATGAGCTGTTTTTTTTTCATTTTTGTAACTTAGAATTGTGAATAAAGGGATTTCATTAATTTGATGCTCTCACATCATTTGTTTTCTTAAAATAACCCACAGGGACTCAGGAATTTCTCAGCCAAAGATGCTCCTACCCCCTACCTTTAGTAAGTTCAGCATAAAATCAGATTAGATCTGCTACAAAAAAAAGCTGTGACACCTGGGCTGAAATCCAGTTGCAAGGCACAACTAGAGTAGGTCCATTGAATCAAAAGGGACTCATTGATTCTGTTCATCTAATGGGCTTTAGTTGCAAGTCATGACTGGATTTCATCTTTAATCTTGTAGGTAACCACTGAATCACTGGGATCACTCAAGAATAGAATAGAACAGAACAGAATTTATTTTCATTGTATAAAATATGAGATTAAAAAGGGCCA
>JAHTLZ010000204.1:7239441-7250288 GCA_023846285.1 Phrynocephalus versicolor | reverse complement strand
TAGATAGATAGATAGATAGATAGATAGATAGATAGATAGATAGATAGGAAGGAAGGAAGGAAGGAAGGAAGGGAACAGCAGGGGAGATGTGTTTTTCCCAATGGCTTACATCTTTGCATCAGTGGGAGTAAAAAAAAGAGGCTGACTTTTCAGCTCAACAACAGTTTATGCAGCCATATTCCCATCTTATTCGAGTTTTCTCACAATTTCTTCTATCCTATCCCAGAAAAAAAACCCACAGCATTTGAGTGATACTACCCATTTATTGCCTGGAGTAGGAACTGGCAAGCCACTCCAGTATTCTTGCCAAGAAAACTCCATGGACATGGAGTCACGAAGAGTCGGTCACGACTGAAACGACACAACACACACACACACACACACACCCATTTATTGCACCTACCTCCCATTTTGTCTCTCCATCCTGCTCTACTAATTTGAGTCCATGTTTGTTTTTGATGTGTCTGTTGAATTCCCATTTTGTCCCATAAACAAAGTTGCACACTGGGCATTTGATACCACCTGAGGAGGAAAGGAAAGTTTTGCAAGAGTAAAGAAAATAAAGCCAAGTTAGATCTTGCACCTGCTAGGATGTCATGATCATCTCACTTTGATTAGACATAAGCATGGCAGGTTACCCAAGGTTTCCTTGTTGGCAGTTTTGCATTCTTTAATTGTTAGACACAGAAAACTCTAAAACAATATCTGAAGCTCCTTCTGTGTATGCTCCCTCTCCGTCTCCGTTTCTAATATGACAGTGATTTTAGATACAAGTACAGTAGCACCTCGGATAACGAATGTCTCTGTTAATGAAACATTCAGATAACATAGGGCACTTTTACACGACCCCTAAAATCCAAGGCAAAGGGCTCCCAGATCCGGAGCTTAAAACTGTTTTCCTACTAGCTCCGGATTTTTTTAAACATTAAGTACGACCACGCCCACCTAAGTGCGTCCCAGCGCATTTTCCAAGCACCTGGTCTCCAAAGGTGAAAAATTTCTGATGCGGATGTAAAGCAGTGAGTGCCGGGCTCTCCTCACCTTGTGGTTTGTTTGTTTTTTGCCCCCGCCCCTTTAAGAGACTGAAAGAGACTGGAATGGTTCCCGGAGCAGCTCGACGGCAGAGCGGAAGTGAGCCTGCATTTTTTTCTCCCTTTTTTTCTCCCTCCCCTCACGCAGATAGGAGGCAGGGGGTGCGAAGGGGTGGGAACACAGGAAGAGCGACAAACCCCCAAGATCTCTGGTCCGAATTTAAGTTGCCAGCGGATCTTAGGGGTCATGTAAAAGCACCCTAAATGACATTTCTGGCAATAGAGAAGTTTCAGTTAACAAAATTTCCCTATGTATTGTGGGCCCCCTCCCCCAGTTTGGGGAGGGGTGACAGGAGTTGCAGCTATTATGGACATTTTTTGCTTGGGGATTTGGACCTTTCAGACTTGGAAAGGTAGGGAGCTGAGATTTCCTTGCTTTTGTGTTTTTGCACTGCTTTTCATTGCACTTTGGGTGGGAATGACCTGGGGTTAATCTTGGAGCTTTCTTTTGTTAATCTTTGCACTGCTTTTCATTGCACTTTGGGAGGGAACAGGCTGGGGGCAGTCTTGCTGCTTTCTTTGGTCTACGTTTGCATTGCACTGCGGGGCGGGGGGTCGGTGTGTGTGTGTTCTAGCACTGCATGCCTTTAAAGTGCACTTTATAAAGAGGTCTGAAACACATCCACCCACCAGTTTTTTGTCTTTTGTTGGACCTCCGGAATGGATTAATCGGTTTCCCATTCATTTCAATGGGAAACCATGTTATGGATAACAAAGTTTTCAGTTACCGAAATGTCCCGCAGAACAAATTAATTTCAAATGTATTTGTTTAATTTTGTTTTTCTCCTCCCTATGCCCTTTAAAAGAATCTATCAACCCAAAATAGTATAGATAGAAGATGGAAACAAAAACAAAACGTACCAGAAATTACTAAAAATGTGTCCAAATATTTATATACCGTGTTTTCCCGAAAATAAGACACTGTCTTATATTTATTTTTTCTCAAGAAGACACATTAGGGCTTATTTTCAGGGGATGTCTTACTTTTATTAAGTATAATATGCTTGAATGTCAGCCCTGCACACAATCATAGCCACGCCCATCACTAGGTCTTATTATCAGGGTAGGGCTTATATTTAACAAATGCATATAAATCCTACTAGGGCTTATTTTTGGGGGGAGGTCTTATTTTCAGGGAAACAGGGTATTTCCCAGTAGCTTTTTGAGAACCAAAGAGTCTTTGTTTTAACCTCCATTCTAATGGTTTCCCAGTCATAGGTAATCCAGGTATTCTTGGACTAAAACTCCTAGAAGTCTTCACCACAAGCTGTGCTGGCTGGGGTTTCTGGGAATTGCAGTCCAAGAACATCTGGGGACTCTACGTTGGGAAGCACTGATCTAATAGGGATTGTAACCATTCTCTTCCATGCAGATGGTCAAGTCGACACTTGGTAAGACAGATGCCTTCTATTCTGTTCTGAGGACCCAACATTTCCAGCAATGCTGCAGATTCAGTTCTGAAGGTAAACATCCCCAACAGCATAATGTGGGAACATCACATGTAGCACTCAACATACAATTAATCACCTGAAACGTTAAGTTCCAAAAGGGCTTAATTACAACCCATGATGTGTGCCGGTGTTGGATTTGTGAGTGAACATTTTCCAACACTCATGATGAGTTATGATGGTAATTATAACGTTGCTGAATTTCTGTTCAATTAACCTGTCAGGAGGACAGGATGCTCTCAATATAATTTTATACTGCTGGTGGGAAGTGTAACTCCAGAGCTGTCTATTTAATCTTTTGGAAAATATCCTGTCCTTGTATAGTCCTGTAATTGAATTTTGAGACTGGATACCCACTTAACTAGGAATTCACTCAAGGATGGACCCTGTTCATCTTCAGAAAAGTCAGAGGGCACTAAAGGACATCTTCACAGTTCTTCACAATTGGCATTTTCAAGACTTCTAAGATGACCTTCACCCAGTTATGAGGATAAACTGGAGAGAAGGGCAGACAGGTAGGCTGCCTTGATCTAATGAGAGGGAAAGAAGGATGCAGATGAGCCTAATAAATCATTTACAGACATATTTTAAGTCTGGGGTCATTTTGGGGAGAAAGGCGGGATAGTTCAAGATTTTTAAATAAATAAAGAATAAATCAAAGTTTTAGGAGCTGGAAATCAGCAGGTCCTATTTCGCTTCCCCAAAACTCTGGAAACGTACGTGACAATTTTAAATTACCCCCCTCCCTTGTTTGCAGGCTTCTGTTTTGTTGTTGTTGTGACCCACAGGAAGCATTGAAATCTTGCAGTGGAAGATGTAGCGTGAGGTGATTCCCGCCACTGCCCCCCCACCCCCAAGTGCGACAACATGACATGTTTTTAGGGCCTATCCAAACCCCCTTTGAAGGAATTTACTGGAAAATGATGATGCGGAGGATATTTGGAGGGAGCTGACTGATAACGCAGGGGGTGCATCAGGAAAATAGAACCAAAACTGGTTTGTGGGTCCTTAGAAAGAACTCCAGAATACACATTAAGTTTAAAACACACTGGCACCTCTACTTACGAGTTTAATCCGTTCTGAATGTATGCTTATAAGTGAAACAACTCACAAGTAGAGCAGCCGTATGTAAAAAAGATCAATAAATTGAAAATTTGAAAAAGAATTGAAAAAAATGTAAGTACAGCAGACCACATCTAAAATTTGTAAGGCAGCAGTTAAAACGCCAACAATTTTCCGCTATTAAGTCAAACGGCTCGTAAGTAGAGCTGCTCATAAGTAGAGGTACCACTGTATTAGAGATCTCGATATGTAAACCTTAAACATGGACTGATGATGGCACCAATGAGGCATCTATTGGCTGCCTCTAAGAAGAATAATACATTCCTGGAAAGATTTATAATTTGGATTCATATCTTCATAAGTCTGGGCAGATATTAGGAAAATATATTGCCAATGATTCATCTATGTTCCTCCTCACAACAGGATTTCCTCAGGGACATGTGCTTTTTCAATCAGACTTGCAAATTAAGGTTGCGTTAACCTTCAAATGACAAATCACAAAGTATGATATACCCAATATAAATGGGTGAGGAAAATCACAAGCTATGACAGGCATCTCTTTACCACTTGAGAGATCACCTCTTCCACACACATGTCAAACATGTTCTCAAGCTTAACCCTATGTTGTCATGCTTTGTGGCCATGACAAATTTCAGTTCAAGGGATGTTACCTGCATGGAAAACCACTGTTTGCTACCATAGTCTAGTGATGAATGTATTTATTGCAGGAGAACTTTTCGGCAGCACCTTAGCCCAAGCTTAATGTGTCTTCTCTCTGACTAAATCAAGAAGATATACCGGTGTTTCATCAACTGGAACTTAACGAACAAGCGGTTGGAATGGAGTTATTTTCTCTACTCTGTTTAATAAAACCGAATTAAAATTAAGCCTTTCCTCCTGATATTTATTAAGCTCCAGGGATTTTCTAATGTTATCTTTAAATGCTTTAAATATGCAATTTCTTGATGCTATAGGAATGGTTTCTATGTTAATACTGTAATATGCAACAGCATATAATACTCAAGTGCCTTAGGCACAAAGCAGGGCATAGATACCAGCAGCTACCAAATCTGAAATGAAATATTCTTCCCCTACCACAATATATTAATAAAAACTCAATTAGAAGAAAGACCTTTCTATATTTCTTTTAAATTAAAATTACTGTAACAATAACACTACGTTAATTAAAACGGCCACCTTTGTCACTGTGACTTTAATTAAGGAAAAACAAATGGATGCATGCCATTGAGTTAGAAGCATAGAAACTGTGTAGCAGTTAATTGACATGATAGCTAAAGAAAAGTAATTTCTATCCAATTCATTAAAGACTTCACTATAGGGAATGAAAGGTCACTGAGTGATGTATTTTACCTACTTTTGACACCAGTGTACATAGACCAATCATATTGGAATACTTCACATTTCTGAAATGCCAGTTGAGAAATCCCATGGCTGTTTTTATGACTACAAAAAAAATTATATCAGTGTATTAACTGTCTCTTGGAAATTTGATTTTTATATTGCATTAATGAATGGGTGGGTGGGTCTCAAAACAGGTGAGGGAGGGAGGGAATAATCCAGAGAACAAGAAACTAAAATTATTCATATGCTCTGGACATGGTAATGATCTTATTTGGTTTATTAGTAGATTCCCGTGAAAACCTCAGTATTGTTGTTTAAGTACCTACCCCTACAGCAGGGCTGTTCAACTTTGAACAGGCAGAGGTCTACTTTTTCTGGCTCAAAGTGCCTGAGGGTACTACGCTAAAACCTCTACTTACAAATTTTATCCATTCCGAGCACATGTTCATAAGTAAACAAAATTGTAAGTAGAGCAGTGGTTTCCCATAGGAATGCATTGAAAACCAATTACCGTATATACTCGAGTATAAGTTGACCCGAGTATAAGCCAGGGCCCCCTAATTTAAACCCCCAAAACTGGGAAAATTTATTGACTCAAGTATAAGTCTAGGGTGGGAAATGCAGCAGAGCCTGGCAACTCCTCCTTTGTGAGCTGGGTGTGTGTGTGATGTTTAAAATGACTTTTAGCCACCGAGGCAAGTGCTTGAGTTGGTGCCTAAAAGTCGTTTTAAACATTGTTTTAAAATGACCTTTTAAAAAGTCATTTTAAACATGGGGGGGGGGTCAGGAGAAGTGGCGCACAATGTTTAAAATGACCTTTAGCCACTGACCCAAACTTGCCTCAATGGCTAAAAGTACTGACCTGCATATAAGCCGAGGACCCCTTTTTTCAGCCCAAAATTAGGGCTGAAAAACCAGGCTTATACTCGAGTATATACAGTAATCTGTTCAGGAAGGAACAGATTTCAATGCAACATGGCCCTTGAGCTGCCCCACTCAGCTGAGACAGTGGGCTGGCAGACCCAGAACTTTGCTGGGTCACTTTTAGTCCTTAGGATGGGGGAAGGAGGGGTGGAGAACTTTATCCCCTCACTTTTTTTTATTGATGGCAGGTGGGATACTTTTGAACCCTTTGTGGGCTACGCTTCCCACCCACCCCTGCCTGGGTCTCCATGCTGTGAAGCCTCCAGCCCTTGTTTAAAAAAATTACCTTGATCCATGTAATAGAAGGTGGAGAGAAAGTAGCCCAATTGGAGACCACAGAGATGAGAAACGGGCTAGAGAGTAACCACCCACCATGATGACCATAGAGCTGAAGGTACATAGTTACCATCCACCATGATGACCACAGAGCTGTAGTTAGAGAGTAACCACCAACCATGATGACCACAGAGATGCAGCTCTACGGTCATCATGGTGGGTGGTTACTCTCTAGCCCATTTCTTATCTCTATGGTCTCCAGTAAGGCAGCTTTCTCTCCATCTCCTATTATATGGGACAAATCAATCATGCAAGGTTAGTTTTTAAAAACAGACAGGCGTGAAGCCTCCACGGGAGTTGCAGCTGGGGCTGAGACCTGCACCGGGTCCGGAGGCCTCCTCAGCAGCCGCTCTGGAGGCTCCCGGTGGGGATGGATTCACCCCATAAGACGCACAGACATTTCTCCTTACTGTTGGGGGGGGGGGTAAATGTGTGTCTTATGGGGCGAAAAATATGGTTCTCAGAATGACTTGTTTCTGTTATATACATGTTTCTATGTAGATATTACAGGCATTCTCTTCTAGTAAGCAGGCTATATTGGAAATCTTAGGTAGAATCAGAGATACAGTCGCTCATGTTACTGTACCTCCTTTTGCACTTAATTCTCAGCTTCTATAACAAGTGTCTCCTGCCCTAGATTCACATTAATGGATTAATCAGAGATAAAAGGTGAATGCACTCTACAAAACAAAGGTAGAATGTAAAACATACTTGACCTCTAGGACCTTTCCAGCACCTAATTGTAGAATTTCTGAAATCTGTTGAAGAACTAACACACCCATCTATTTCAGCACTGGAAACATACAAACAAACACACAAGTACAGCCTGCTGTATTATAGTGCCTTTAAGACTTAAAACCTTATTTTAATCTGAACTCTTTTGGGTAACTGCTCCTATGGAAAGATGTCTGTCAGCGCTAAAGGTGCTATTATATTTTATTTCTCATTTTACGTCTATCACTGTGTTATGTAGCATCAAGACAGCACTGACGTATAGAGGCCATGAATGAATTTCAAGGTGAGTGAGATATTTAAGAAGTAGTTTTAGTAGTCTCTCTTTCTCTCTCTCTCTCTCTCTCTCTCTCACACACACACACACACACACACACACTACATGAATGAATTTATCTTTCTAGGGATTCAAACCTGTCACTTTATCCACTACACCACACTGTGCTAACAGCCACCTCTCAGAAATCTCCCACTTATTTATTTTATTTATTTTAGGGTTTATATACTGCCCGTTTTCCAAGAAGGAACTCCGGGCGGTTCACAACAAAAGACAAAACAGTAACAAATTAAATACAACATCACAATGAAATAGGAAAATCAGTTTAAAACACTTATATAAGCAAAGTGGCATAAAGGCAATGGCGGACAAAAAATCCGGGGGGGGGGGGGGAGAAATTAACAGTCACCAAATGCCTCCCGGAAAAGCCAGGTCTTTAAAGCTCTTTAGAAGGCTGGCAGGGACTCTGCAAGGCGCAACTCACTCGGGAGATGGTTCCATAGTGTAGGACCAGCCACAGAGAAGGCTCGGCTACGAGTGGATTTTTCCGAGCCTCCCTGGGCGTGGCCACCCACAGCGAGTGCGCCCGCAACACTCTAGTTGGTCGGGCCGAAGTTGACCACTGGGAGATTTGCTCTGCCAGGTAATCAGGTCCCAGGCCATGGAGGGTTTTATAAATTAAAACCAAGACCTTGAATCTTATTCGGGATGCAACAGGTAACCAATGCAGGCGAGCCAGCACTGGGGTGATGTGGTCATATCGACACACACCCGCCACCAGTCTGGCTGTCACATTTTGCACCTGTTGAAGTCACCGAATCAGAGTCAAGGGCAACCCCATGTAGAGAGTGTTGCAGTAATCTATTCTCGAGATCAACAGTGCTTGCACAACAGCTCTCAGGGAGTCCCCATCAAGATATGGACGAATCTGGGCAATCTGTCGAAGATGGAAAAATGCAGTCCTGGACACGGCGGCCACCTGGTCCTCCATAGTAAGAGCCGGGTCCAGGACCACGCCCAGATTCCGGACACTGCCCACCAGCTGGAGGGAAACAGCCTCCAGTCTGGGGAGAGGGCCTCCATATCTGGAAGGGGAGGTCCCAAAGAACATAACCTCGGTCTTCTCGGGGTTAAGTTTGAGTCTGTTGGTCTTGGTCCATGCCATGACTGCATCCAGGCACTGGTCAAGGGTCTGAACAGCCTCAACTTATTTCTTGTATCCACAGCTTCCTCTCTCTTTTTTACTCAAGTCTTTCATTGTTGGTAGGGCCAAGGAAATTGCCTCTTGTTGCCTTACTCCAGAAGGCCACTGTTCCCTCTAACCCTGCCCACAGCGATTGGGGCAACGGTGACTCCTAGGAGTTGCAATCCAACTGTTAATCCCAACTAGAGTGGTACTCTTACATCACTGTTCTCCAGCCACTGATATTCAGATGCACACGGCCTCTGACCTGGAAAGTCTCAAATTAGCACCACAGCTTCAAGAAGCACTACCGCTTTCCTAAACCTACTTGGAGAGACTAGATACTGCATTTGGGAATTTTCTGCAAAGGAATCATCTGCTCTACTACAGAGTTATGACCCTTCATAAACTCACAATGCAATAAAATGCATTCTTTTTCTAAGGTCCCACAAAACTCTGTCTTCTCAGTCATTTCCAAGAGCTGGACTAATATTTGGAGAAAGCCATTGCAACCATTCTGTCTTCCATCCATTAACAGGAAGCAACTGGGTTGTGCCACCATTTCCTTGTTACATAGGTCAGGATTTCTGTCAGACTAGAATTCTTTTCAAATAAAGAAATGAAGGAGGAGGAGGAGGAGAAGAAGAAGAAGAATTTAGAAAGGTTTTTAGAATGCAACACTTGGGAGAATTATGTTTTATTCATAAACTGGAGCTGCAGTGTAATTCTGGCATCTATTGTAGCGTAACAAAAAAGAGAATTTTTAAAATCCCCACAAGATGCTTTTAAGGAGCAAGGGAGTTCCATCTTTTGTCACCGAAGAAGAAAAAAAGGGGAGGGGATGTTCAAACTTGGAAACTGTCAGAAATAGAATAGTCTACTCTTTTGAAAAGCTCAGCGTTTTCAAATGCAGTACAATACAATCTAATTGGGTCTCCTCCATTTTGAAGCTTGCAGGAGCTTTATTGCTTGATTACATCTTGAACCTTTAAATCCATTTCATTTGCCCAAAGCTGTTGGGCTAGGGCAGGCTGTCAGGATCCCAACTGTGCAACACCGAAATGCACAACTCCTGTGGTGGCATCTGGGTACATGGCATGGTCAAACCTTTTCTGGAGAGTCCAAAGTGAAGTACACCTCAAACATTTTAAGGAACTTTGGGTAAGGCCCTAGGAACATGGCATCTCCATTGACATTCTATTGATTCAGTGCTAAGATAAGATAAGATAAATCTTTATTGATCCCACATCGGGGGAAATTACTTGTTACACAGCTCCCAATATAAAGAACAAGTAAAGATGGGTAGGTGCACAAAAAAAGTGTAAGGTGTGAGAGAAAGAATAGCTACTCGAGTTGGATTGAGGCCCACTCGGCATTCCTGCCTCTCCACCTACCCACCCACCTAAAATAAATAAAATAATACTAATACTAACATGGTTGTTCTTACACATTGTACATGTCAAAACATAATTAAAAGGCAATGTGTTCTGCTTATATATTGCCCCATAGCGCTTAAAGCACCCTCTGGGTGGTTTCATTTTATTTATGCAGGCTACACATTGTTTCCCCCTCCCCAGTGAGATGGATACTCATTTTACCAACCTCAGAAGGATGGAAGGCTGAGTGAACCTTGAGTCTGCTACCTGGGATTGAACCCCAGGTCATGAGCACAGCTGTAGCTGCAGTACAGCCATTTAACTACTGCACCGCTATGCTCTTAAAGCAAGCCTAACAGACTTCAAGGAAAGTGCTATATTTAATGAGTGGTGTTGATCTGCTTTGATCTGGATTCTGCACTAAGTGGGGGGGGGGTGGAGTCGATGGCCCTTCCCACTTCATTATTCTATGACTCTATGACTGTTTGAACAAAAGATACTATAGATTTTGAAACGTGCCTTCAATAATAATAATAATAATAACCCACATCCTTAATGCTTAACCAGTTAAATAAAATGGTGCAGAAATGACTTCAGTGGGATGCACATCTCAGAAATGTCTTGGTGAAGGAAAGAAGTGCACAATGAGTGTGCCCTGTGGAAGGACCAGGAAAGGTGGGCTCAGAATGTTAATTGATCGAGATTTTACCACCACTGCCCCCATGATGATTCCGAGCCCAAACTAGAGTTGACTCACTGAAGGATTAACATAAATTTCATTTTTAGTGCCAGGCGATTCAAGGGGTTTACTCTGGTTGGAATGGCCCATTGGATTTAGGCCTTTGTCAGTTATTCACGAGTTAAATGTCAGGCTTCCTTGCTCTATCAGCTATATTGTATTCTATCAGGTCACAGGATGGCATTCTGTGCAAATGGTTCAACACAAACGAAGAGAAATGATTTCCTAATCAAATTCAAGACTGAAGATGGTGGGCTAAAGGAACACTGCATCTATCTATCTATCTATCTATCTATCTATCTATCTATCTATCTATC
>JAHTLZ010000204.1:7212638-7239431 GCA_023846285.1 Phrynocephalus versicolor | reverse complement strand
CTACCTACCTACCTACCTACCTACCTACCTACCTACCTACCTACCTACCCACCCACCCATCCAAGAGTACACTTAGTGTTCCCCTGAAGAAAATATATATATAATAATAATTTAAATTTCCATAGATTTTTCCCCATTCTGATCCGCAAAAGGACAATGGGCTACTCTTAGCTCTCATTCATATGAATTTTCAATTACCACCTATTATTCCTACCTATTATTCAGTAAAAGTGTTTTTCCCTTCCTGAAGGCTCAAGTCATTAATCATGAACAAAAAGAAATTATATCATTTCTTGCTGCACTAAACGCTTAAACCAGCCATGGCATATTCTCCCCATGAAAATGCAGCTAGTACTCTACTGCATAACCCTGAGTGGGCAACAGATTGGCAGTAATTAACAAGTTTCTTCACTGTTTTTTTTTTATTTCAAAGAGTATAAGGCTTAGCATCATTGCACGCATGTTGCGTGCAACTCAACGTTTAAAGAAAAGAAGGAACTCTTTAATTAGTGGCAAGCAGCCACGGGCAGATACAAGCAATAGGATACTGGCCTTGAATAGAACAATCTGCACTTGTGTTCTCCCCCCCCCCCCAAACAGGCTACCTTGTTGTTGTAGGGCTTCAGCAGCAAGTTCTCCAGAGCCGGCATTAACGTATTCCTCGTTGGGATGTTTCCTATTATAGTGTCTTTTCAAAGAACCAGAGATATTGCAGGAATAATGGCAGTGAGCACATCGGAAAGGCTAGAGAAGGGAAAAGAAAATGCATTAGCCAAACTGTGTCCTGTCTTTAGAACTGCACTCAAGGTAGAATGCCCACAGATCCAGACTTTTGGCTTTGGAGCAATGAAATCTAGGTCTCTTCCAAAAGATATTTAAACAAGCTGATTTCTTAAATTATTTTGCACTTCCAAAGGCGACACAAGCAAGCCTGCCATCCCAGCAGGTCAAATGGGGGATTATTAGATCTTTGAGGCCTGTAAAATGTTACAGATATATAGAACATAGAATCATAGAGTTGGAAAAGACCTCAAGGGCCATCCAGTCCAACCCCCTGCCATGCAGGAACCCCCATCACAGGACTCCCGGCAGATGGCCATCGAGCCTCTGGTTAAAAACCTCCAAAGGAGGAGACTCCACCATCCTTTGTAGCAGCATATTCCACTGCTGAACAGCTCTAATTGTCATGAAGTTCTTCCTAATGTTCAAATGGAATCTCTTTTCCTGTAGTTTGAGACCATTGCCCCGAGTCCTAGTCTCTGAAGCCATGGGAAACAAACCTGCTCCCTCTTCAATATGACATCCTTTCAAATATTTAAGCATAGCTATCATGACCCCCCTCAGCCTTCTTTTTGAAAGGCTAAACATTCCCAGTTCCCTAAGCCATTCCTCATAAGACATTTCCTCCAGACCCTCAACCATGCTGTGAAGTATTTATTTGCCAAGGCTGCTGAACTCTGGTTTCTTTCAGAAAAAGACGGATCGTCACAGCGAGTAGTATCATTCTCTGGGAAGTTGCAAAAAACAACTGCAGCACTTTTAGTGATTCAATACATCAAAGGGCAATAAAATTGCCTTCTACTAATACAGATGCACAATTCTCAGTCCAAGCAACTGGATCCTCGTTCCAAAAATGACTACTAAGAGGAGATTAATGCAAGGAGCAAGGAACTGCATGGCAAGACATGCAGCATGTTCATGGATAAGTCGCGAATTCTGGAATTTGGTAAAGGAACCCGACATCCAGTGCCACAAGTGCCAACAGAATATGTGTAAGAGATCTATGAATAATAAAGGCCATGATACTGTTACTGCCACCCACCAGTTTAACACCAACGGGATAAACTTCAGAAACTGAATTACTGCCCGTTAAGAGGGTGCTTGTTTTTGCTTGTCATCCAGTGTCTGGGTGATTTGGTACATCACAAAATAAATGGCCTACTTCCTCACTGGTAGCAATTGGCCTTTGGTATTTATGCTGTTGGGTCTGTGCCATCATAACTATATAATTCCAGCCAATCACAATATTTTTTAAAAACCCTCAAAGGATTCCACTCTCAGATAATCTGCTATTGTTTCCCATGTGATATTTTTAATTTTAGACTTGTTTTTTCAGACCACGGGTAAGTGAATCAGCGGGAGTCCTGCAGTAGTAGGTAGAGTCCTACACTAGTTGTTTTTAATGTCTACTTAATATATGTAAATGTTATTTTTATTTGTGGTTTTAATTTTTTTGTACACCACCTGGAGTTGTTCTTTGAATTAAGCCTGGTGGTATATAAATGAATGAACGAATGGACGAACGAACGAACGAACAAATGTAACTTGAACACTGAATCTTAGGATGAGTCCTAGAAAGGCCTTTCTTAGTCTCTTGTTTCTTCAGCCTCACCCAAAAACAAGCAAAAAAAAACACCCCAAAAAACAAACAATAACAAAAAAAAAAAACAATATCTGACCAGGAGAAAGTAGATAGTGCACCATTCTGAATAAAGACCTTTGTACGTTCAGATATTATTTTTTAGTTATATATGTTACTTAAGATAACATCACAGTAGGATTGTTGACAGTAAACACAAAGCATCTGTCCATGTTATGACAACCTTTTTTCCCATTGGTGTCATGCATACCATTGGTTGAGGCGCAGTGTACTAGATGGAGCATGCCCGTGTTCTGGAAGAGGCTGATATGTGCCACGGCTAGGCTTGGCAGTATTTATTTATTTATTTATTTGTTATATTTATATCCCGCTTATCTACTGGGTACTCTAAGCGGCTAACAAAAAGGCTATAAAGCCAACAAAATACAATAAATAAACAGACAGACATACCTAAAAACACCCTAGACCCTGTTAAAATCAAGTGAAACCTCGAGTAAAACACAAATTACGATGGCGGGGGAAAAAAAATAAAAAAATATATAAAAAAAATAAAAATTAAAAATTAACTGTCGCCAAAGGCCTCGCGAAAAAGGAAGGTTTTCAGCGCCTTTCAGAAGGCCAGCAGGGACTCTGCAGAGCGCACTTCACTGGGGATGGCATTCCAGAGGCTGGGGGCCGCCACCGAGAAAGCCCGGGTCCGAGTGCTCGTCCTAAGATCGATGTGGTGCTACACAATTTGCAAAACAGCTTTTCTCTTCATATCTGCCCTATATTGTTGCTGCAAAGGAGTGCAGCAAACCAAAGGATCAAGTTGGAAGAAGCTATAAGGCCATCGGTCCCAACCATCGGCTCAAGGCACAAATCCAAATCAAAGCAGATCTGATAAATGGTGGTCCCATTTTCTCTTCAATGACTTCAGTGTTGGAGTCCTCATCACCTCTCAAGGTAATTGGTTCCACTGGGTGATTCATATCCCATTCCCCCTTCTCTTGTTCCTTCTCTTGCATCCTCTGGTCATTTCCCCAGTTCTTCCTTTCCTGCCTTTCCCAACGGAACACCTATGTCCTCAGTTCTCTCCCAAACAAATGGGCTTGAATCTCGAACCCGTTCTGTTTGTTCTGGCATCTCTGGAACTTTCTCCTTGGCTTGGCTCCCCCCCCATCAGTTTCTCCCTGCTCTTTCTGGGACTGCTATAATCCCTTCCGGAAGAGACGGTACTTAGGGAAGAGAGATCACTCTTTCCCTCATCTTCTCACAGCATTTGACATACGGAAACTCTACAACATGCAGGGGCATGATGGGAAGCAGGGCTTTGGTTGTGGCTCATATCATGTTATCAGGACGATCCCACTCTGATTTCAAAAAGCACAAATGGAATGTTGAGTTTATGACCTCTGTTGAAGGGAGAAGGCCGTGCACATATCTCTGTCCCCAATTTTGTCCCTAACAGTGTCCAGGTAAATGGCTCAGCAGCTCTTTAAAAAATCCATGTATAGCCTTCTTCCTTCAACAAACACCATAAAACTCAACATTCCATTTGGGATGTTGTCCTTGACATCTGAATGGGATCATTCTGACCATACGATTTGTGCCTCTGGCACATACTGTCAACTGGGAACACCATCAGGCCACCTCTTGGCTACTCTGCTGTCTTTCTTAACAGTCAACTAATGTCTGATATGCTTTAGAGCCAAGATGTCTGAAGTCTGACTCCCCAACTGTTTTCAGATGTACCCTGAAATTCACCTCCTAAAAGCTGAAGGCAACTTTGGTCTTGAGTTTCAAAAAAAAAAAAAAATGGGCAGAGCTTTTAACAATAGGATCATTTGGAAGTCACTCCTTTACCCAGTTGCCCTAAATCAGAAGTGACTTGAAAGCACATAACAAATTGAACATGAGTCAGCAGTGTGATGCGGCAGCCAGGAAAGCCAATGAGATTCTTGGTTGCATCAACAGAAGCATAGTGTCTAGATCAAGGGAAGTGATAGTACCACTCTATTCTGCTCTGGTCAGACCCCACCTGGAGTACTGTGTCCAGTTCTGTGTGCCTCAACTTAAAAAGGATGTTGACAACCTCGAGCGGGTGCAGAGGAGGGCGACCAGGATGGTTGAGGGTCTGGAGGAAATGTCTTATGAGGAACGGCTTAGGGAAAAAAGAAGACTGAGAGGGGATACGATAGCTATGTTTAAATATTTGAAAGGATGTCATATTGAAGAGGGAACAGGTTTGCTTTCCATGGCTTCAGAGACTAGGACTCAGGGCAATGGTTTCAAACTACAGGAAAAGAGATTCCATTTGAACAATAGGAATAGCTTCATGACAGTTAAAGCTCTTCGACAGTGGAATATGCTGCCACAAAGGGTGGTGGAGTCTCCTTCTTTGGAGGTTTTTAAGCAGAGGCTGGATGGCCATGTGTCGGAAATACTGTGATGGGCTTCCTGCATGGCAGGGGGTTGGACTAGATGGCCCTTGAGATCTTTTCCAACTCTATGATTCTATGATTCTAAGAGCTAATGATACAGAGGATCCAGAGACACACTTTGGCTCTGTCAAGTTTTATACAGTCGATGTGCCATTTGAAAGGCACGCTGCATCTCCAGACATTGATTTGGGGCATCTACACTTGAGCTAGTGGAGATGACGCATAGGTTCCATAACATATAGGGGGAATAAAGTCCATGGGTAGCATTAAGACATGGAAAGGGAGGCAGTGTGCTTCAGTAACCCATTTGCATGTTTGTTTGTATAACAAGAAGTGTGAGACACTTGTCCTTGGAAGTTGCAGCCTGGATTTCAGAAAAACCCTTCTTCCCTAAACAAATGCAGGCACTTACATCAGAGGTATTCTAGCTAAAGCTAAATTTAATTGCCTTATAACAATCAATTGGAACCAATGTCCTATAAAATTCCCTATAGATGCCTCAAATAAATCTATGAATATAGGCTGGTTGACTAGCATATTAAATATAACAATGCATAAACATGTTTCTAAAACATGTGTTGGATACAGAAGAATCCTGAGTAGTTATTTGCATTCCTCATTTATCATCAGGGATGGAGGATGAAAGGTAATAAAGACCAGAGGATAAAGAAGGATCGGCAATCACATATTTTGATTCTAGCTTTAAACACTTTTATTTACTCTTCTACGACATCACAGAACAATACACTACTGTGGATAAGGAAAAAAAATCTTCTGAAAAATGGTTGTTGTGTCTGCATAAATATGAAAAGGTTAAAAAAAGAGAGACAGAGAAATTGCAAAATAAAAACCTGAGGTGTCTTTCGATGTTCTGAAGGCTCAGATAGAAAGAATTAGCAATGTTTTCAAAGGGCAACTTAAAACCCACAACACTGCTTGTTATTTCAGAATCATGTAGACGCTTGCCTTATTCGTTTCTAAGAATAAAGATAGCCCGACATAATAAATGCCTTAAAGAACATTTTTCAAATTCTTGAATGATTCTTTGTTCAGAATTGGATGCATTTTAATGACAATAGCCAACATTCTATGGGACCCTTTCAACAACAGTGGGCTATACAGCCGGTTGTGGTTTTCTGGTTCTAAGTCTGCACTCATTTGTGAAAAATTCTCTCAATCACTTTTTCAAAGGCACCCTCGCTTAATGTAAACTACCTTGAAAGTTTGTTTTAAGGGCATCACAGATTTCAGACAAGCCTAATGGGCTACCAAGGTAGCCAAATAATATCTTCTGAAACCACAAAGCAAATCAACAAAAGCAAATATAATGAAGATTAAATGTGAGCTGAAAACCCCTTATGAATTTAGCAGATAAGATCATGTTTAATATCACTTCCAGCACATTTGTGTACATGAACCTGAAAATTCATTAATGCCAATGAGTTGATTCCCACATAAAGTGTAATGAAAAGGAGAGCATTTTTGGCCTGAGAGTTGAACTGGTGTTGAGCAAGTACACTGGTGGCACATATCAAAAAGTGGGTGCACTTTCAAGTACAACAATGGCCACGGTCTCACCACCGTTTTCTGCGCATTTTTGCTGCGGAGAACTGCGCAGTAAAAGATTGCATTCTAACCGCAAAGGGAAGTAATATGGTGCCCCGACCGACCACGCCCCAGGAAGTGCACTTTCACTGAAGTATTTTAAAGCACCGCTAGGGGTTGGTTTAAAATACTTCCCTTAATGATGCACAGTAGAGACGGGCACAGATCAGTAAAATACTACTCTGCTGACAGGACACTAACTGCGCATCAAACACCACGTGACCGCCTGAAAAAAAACTACGCATCGAATTAGGATGCACAGATAACTTTAGTGAGACTGCGGCCAATGACATCAATACCTAGATCCACACCCCAGCTCTGTCTCTATGGGAATTTACAACCGGGCTTGCATGCAAATACACCTACATACAACAGCCAAAGAATATTTGGTATGAAACCTATATCCCATTACATATTACATTGCACACCTCATTCTGCTGCTCTGTGTCTGAAGAAGTGGACATGTCCACGAAACGTTACATTAAAGTTAGACTTTAAGGTGCCACAAGCTTTGTGTCTTTTGTTTTGTTTTATTTTTCTTTGATTTTTGCCTAGATCCCATCCATACGTGCTCATCCATGAACAGACACACTGCCCAGGCAGAGAAGTGCGTGAACCATTTCCTTCACCACCCCAAATCTCCTCTACACAAAATCACAACTCTGTAAAAGTCATAAAACCGTGACTCTTTGAGAAAAGGTCACAACAACAAATGCTTGGAAAATGCCTTCCTTCCTTCCTTCCACTGCAAGTGGGTTTTTAAAGACTGTCTGGCACCAATGACACTTTTTTAAAAGGTCAAAGCCTTATTCAGGCCTTTAGAAACTTTGCAAAATAGTGATAATTCCTTGTTGTCAACTCAGTTTTGACTTACAGTAACTCTTTTCAGGGTTGTCAAGGTGCAGAGTACTCAGAGAGGGAATCCTATTCTCTTCTTCTGGGGTCACCCTTGAACTGTGTAGCTTGCCCAAGACTATACAGGCTGGCTCTACCCGTAGGAGGTACCGCAGGGAACTGAACTCCCAAACTCTGGCTCCACAGCTAGTATCTCTCTCAATGAGCTATCCAGAAAAGGGGAATATTCTAGTCCCACTCATAAGAAGCTAAGAAGAGCCATGCTGGATCAGGCCAAGGGACCATCTAGTCCAGTTTCCTGTATCTCACAGTGGCCCTGCCAAATGCCTCTGGGAGCGCACGAGACTAGATATCTGTCATGTGATACCACTCCCCTGCATCTGGCCTTTGAAGTACTCTGTTTTTAAGCTTGGAGATTACACATCCCCATCATGGCTTGCAACCAGAGATGGACTTTTCCTCCAGGAATCTGTCCAATCCCCCTTTAAAGGCATCCATCCATCGTCTCCTCATACCTGTCAAGATTTGGCCATGGCTGCTGGCAGGGCCGGCACTTCCATGAAGGCGAACTTGGCAGTTTCCTAGGGCGCCAAAATGGAGAGAGGGCAGTGGCTAGCCTGCTGCCCCCCGCTGGCCACTGCCGTCCGTCCCCCCACCGCCCAACAGCCGCCCGTCGCCGTCCACCCATCGCTGCCCATCGCCATCCACCCGCTGCCGCCTGCTGCCCACCCCCCATGCCTGTCGCCATCCGCCCCCCACACCCATCACCGTCCCCCGCCATCCGTGACCCCCTGCCCCCCGCCGCTACCCCGCCCCCTCCCACCATCACCCTGACCACCCACCGCCCCTGCCGCCCCCTGCCCCACTCACCTCCCCACCCCTTGCTTAGGGCGCAAAAAAACCTAGCACCGGCCCTGGCTGCTGGGAGCTCCAGGGAGGCGGGCACTGGCAGCTGGGCCCTGCACCTAGGGGGTGGAGCCTCATTTGCATACAGATTTCCCAGAATCCCTTGTGGTGGCTTCAGAATGCTTACTGTGAACTAGGTGTCTCAACTTTCTAGGGGAAATATATACCAATCCAGATAGCTGGTGGGATGTGGGTTAGGGGTTGGGCAGGGAGAGACGGTCTCCTGTGGACCACCTGGAGGCGGGCTGTGCCTGGCGGCCAAGCAGCATCTGGAGCCCAGCCACCTCCAAGAAATGCAAGACATTTCTGGGAAAATAATTTTCTGGGAAGATGGTGAGAAAGAAGGGGGAAATGGGAGGTTTCCGGCCAAAACGGGAGACTTGACAGGTATGAGTATCCTTTCCTTCCAACATGTGGAGGGTGATGACTCTGAACAGGGAGCATGCTTATGGCCACTCTCCATGTGATCTTGGACCCTAATTTCCCTGGGTCCCCGTTCAGATGGAGCATCCCCATGAACAGTAGAAGCTGCTCTTCCAACTCGCTGACTGTGCATGAAGGTGACATAGGTAACAACAGAAGAGATACACTGAGAATCATCTAAGGGGGGGTGGAGATTAATGTTTGAGTGGGGCATAAGTACAGCAGAGTTAGGCCAAGCAAAAATAAACTCTTATCTGTGATCAGCTGGAGCTCTTATCTCTGATCAGCAATCTGAAATGACATTCTCCCTCATCCTCTGCAACCATGGATTTCTTTTCTTCCACTAGAGTTGCTACCTGTTGGGGAAGCTAGAGAAACCAATGACCAGCCTATTTCAGGCTTGTGGTCTAGAGGCTCCTCCTGCTGGTGCATGGAACAAAGCTTTAACAACGGTTGCCAACCATAATCCATTTGGAGCGATCTGCCATCGCCGCTTGCTTTGCAAGGCACCCAGGCTGGCTGAAGTTCACTCCATGCAACTTTGCCCAGCCTGGGTGGTTTGGAAACCGCTCAGGCTGGCCGAAGATGCCATGCGGAGCGGAGAGCAGCGCTCTGACCTGTCAAAGCCAGCTGTCTCACGGAGCTGTGGGGAGCAGTCTTAAGGCTTAATTATTTGGTTATTGAAGCAACTGTAAGTCAAGGTACCACTGTACAATAATAAATCTGTTGAAATGGAAGCAAGCAAGGGGTCCTGAATGAACTCAGGATGTAAAAATGTAAATATGATATAAATGTGTGCTTGGGGTCATGAGAAATTTAGAAACAATAGAACTTAGGTGCTTCAATTTACCATTTGTGATAAGTCAATATCATTTCACACTGTATGCTAATACTGTAGTATGAAATTGTAGATATAAGTTACATTAAAAAGATATAAACATTTAATATGTGGATTGATTTTGGAGTACTATTAATTTTTTGGACTAATACTGTGATCAATATGGAAGTACTAGGAGCCTCGTGGTGCAGTGGTTAAGCTACAGTACTGCAGCCAACACTCTACTCATGACACAGGTTCAATTCCAGTTAGCTGGTTCAGGGTTCACTCAGCATTCCATTCTTCCGAGGTCAGTAAACTGAGTACCCAAACTGCAATCCCTGCAAGGGAATGCTTTAAGCACCATGGGGCAGTATAAAAGCACCACACTTTGTTTTTTGCTCTACACTAAAGCGAATGAACAAAGAACAAGAAATCACAGACAGGCCTGTCCTACAGGTAGACCGCGGGCTACTGGTAGCCCGCGAAGGGTTCCAAAGTAGCCCACCAGCCATCAATAAAAAAAGTGAGGGGATAAGTTCTCCACCCCTCTGTGACCCTGGGAGTGAACAGGACACAAGAGATGTCGTTAGGTCGTCCGCAGTTAAAGGTGGAAACCCATTCCTTGGTGAAGAAGAAGAGTTGAAAGGGAATATAGAAAGAGAGGAAATGCCAGGAAAGCTGTTCTGGAGCAAGAAGGAACAGACTCGTTTGGTCCCCTCCATTAAATCAGGGAAAGAGAAATATAAAGAGAGGTTTAAAGAGGGATATATGGCTATTGTGAGAGAGGTGAAGTTGTGGGAGGAGGTATATGCTGAATTAGAAGATATTGATATGAACATGAAAGATATGGAAGCTCAGACTGAGATAGAAGGGAAAGATGTGGGTACACAGGTAGAAGAGAAGAAGAAGGACAATAAGTCAATGGTCACTCAAACTGAAATAGTTATGATAGCTGAAGTCAAATCAATAGGTATTCAAGTAGGGGAATTCAAGCACAAGCATGAAGTGGGTAAAGCCAGGCACATAGGCGTGCAAGTGAAATTAGATCAAGAGAAGGAAACAAAGACAGTGGGAATCCAAGTAGAGGAAGGGAAAAAGAAACAGATATTCAGAGAAAAGGAGATACAGACAGAGGAGTGCGAGACGATTTACCTGGAAGGGAGGGGCTGAGGGGCTGGCGCGCGTGCGAGAGGATCGGTTGGGAAGTTAACGATTTTTCAGGAACGGGGGAGTCAGACAGAGGGAGGAAATGAGGAAAGAAGGAGATCAGAAACCTCTCTGCCGATACCTATAGAGTTCATTCCCTCTGAAACTGGTGGAAATCAACCCTTCTGGGGAATCAGGGAATCCGGTCCGGATCCGAATCCACCAGGATGGATCCCGGGATGGGGATGGCGGCATCCGCTGCGAGCACCCCCTCCCACTCCCAAAGGTACGATGGGTGGCATTTGGAAGAAAACCTCAACTCATGTACCAAAGTAAACAATAATCCGTTTGTATTCAGAAGAGAAAGTTTGTCTGAAAGTTCATATCCAAGTTTGAACGTTCCCGTGTCGACCCCTCAACGAAACTCAGATGTTGTACAAGGAAGAAACCGACAGTTATGTGAAGCTTTCAATAAAGATTTATTTGATTTATCCTTGAATCCAGCACATCATTCATTTCCTATCTCAGAGCCTTTAATAAATTTAAACGAACCCGTACACCCTCCCTCCCCCATCCCAAGGACCACCACTGCTCCAGGAAAGTTCTGGGTCTGCCAGCCCACTGTCTCAGCCGAGCGGGGCAGGTCAAGGGCCATGGCATGTTGAAATCTGTTCCCTCCAGAACTGATTAATTTGTTTTCAATGCATTCCTATGGGAAACCGCTGCTCTACTTACAAAAGTTTTTACTTATGAGCATGTGCTCGGAATGGACAAAATTCATAAGTAGAGGTTTTAGTGTAGTAGCCCTCAGGCACTTTGGGCTGGAAAAAGTAGACCTTGGCCTGTCCCAGGTTGAACAACCTTCTCATAGAATATATAACATGCAAATAATCACGCAATGAGAGATGGATTGGTACAGTGGATCAATTAAAGGAGAAAAGGGGAAAAGAAATGGAGGAGGGAGAAGAGGTTACTGGCTGAAGAATGCTGGGACACTGGCTGGAGATAACACAACATCCCTGTTTAGAGTTGTCAAAATCACAGCCAAAGTGGCTACTATGATGTCCCAGCCCTAATGGAATTGGAATAAGGGCAGCTCACCTCTCCTGCTCTTCTTTCACATACAGACGCATCTCGGTTTAAGAAATTTACGTGTTCTCTAATATGCTTTATCAAGTGGAAATTTCGTAAGCTGGAAATGCACAGGAGCGCAATGCATCCTGGGATAGGAAGTCCTTTGACTATACAGTGGTACCTTGTATAAAGGAATTAATTCATTCCAAATGCAATTATGTTAAGCAAATTTTCCTTTATACAAATTTCCCACAGGAATGCATTGAAAACAGAGTAATCTCTAATCCCGATGATTTTTATGTTGTACGGATTCGCCCCATAGACAATTCTGTTAAGCAAATTTCCCCTATCTCCGGAATTTTTTAAGTTGTACAGATTTTATGCTATACAAATCGTTTTACAAGGGTCCACTGTAATCATAAACTGAGGTTTTCCGGAAAAAACTTTGTAAACGGAGGCATTATTTTCAATGGATTTTCTGTTGTGAAACAAAAATACTGTTCACCAAGGCGTTCTTAAACTGAGGTACCACTGTAATTCCCAATTTGTTCAAATTACAGACACAATGTAGTTATCCAACTTCTTATTCTGTGTTCTTTTCCTGTGTCCATCCATTTAATTCTACCTTTTCAGCCAATAAGGTCTCCTTCTAAATCAGAAGTAGGCCTCTCCATTTGGGAGCCTATTCATTCTGCCCATTCATCAGGAAGCCTCGTTTCCCACTGGAGTAAAAGCCACCATTCTCAGCCCTGCTCAACCACTTCCCAGAGTAACTGACATCCTGGACATCTAAACAGAGTAGAGTGTGGCTAATTGGCTCAAATGACACTGAAATTCACCTTGACCATTACATGCGCATTGATTAAAAGCCACTGAAATTGTCTGCAGGCAACCTTTGTTTGTGTCCTTTTTATATACCGAGAATCATGATCAAACAGTGCTCTCAAACTTCTAAAGAACAAAGTAGCCTTTGGACCATTCCTCTTCCCAACCCTTCAAACTAACCTTCTCTCTCTCTCTCTCTCTCTCACACACACACACACACACACACACACACACACACACAACCCCTACCTCTACCAAGCAAGGTAACTTGATGCAATGGAGGATCTGTCTCCTACAACTTTATTTATTTCATAGAACAGGACAGTTTGCCTGTTCCAGTAGATCTCACCCTGCCTAATCCGGTAACCATAACCCTACTCCGATATTGCTCTACCAAGAACCCTCCTACTTTAATATTGCTCTTTCAACCACCAAGGAGGTCCTGCCCAACTTCTGTGATCAACATCCACGGTCCTGTTGTCTGCCCTAAGCACCAGACACAGGGCCTTTTTTGTAGTGCTACCCAAACCTCTGAGAAAGCCAGTAGGATCTCTATTTTGCAGGGGATTGGTTCGGCCTCCCCCCCCCCCCCCGTCGCTGATAATGACATCCACAGATAATAGTGAACACTAAATACTGTATTTAGAAAACTGGGGGACCCGGATAAAATATTTTAATGTGTGTTATCAGAACTGGCCACTAGATACCATGCTATGTATCTTTTTCAGACTACAAATGAGTGAATCCGTGGATAATGAATCTGCAGATATGGGGGGAGGTCCTACTGTATTTTTAATCACACTTCACTGACTTCTGTCACAAAACACCTCTTGTCATCTAGCTGAATGTGATTTCTTGATGCACCTGATGCTATTGTATTTATGCAACACTCCTTCCTCTGTTTTGATAGGTCCCTCAAAGGACATAATCTTATAGGGCTTCCCAGTTAAATTCGTTATGGAGCTCTGATTAACGGCAGAAATGGCTGTGACCATAAATTTATTCAACATGTTAGTTCCAAGAATTTCTCTCTGTTTCTTTGTAGGCTCTTCTATACGCATCAGGGTGCACAGCTCAGAGACTAAACCCCTTCTGTGCATGAGATAACTAGGGTTCAATCCCTGGCATTCCTAGTTCAAGAACTGTGTGAGTACTTCAGGCTTGTCTAAGTTTCCTGGCTTTATAGAAAGCAAAAGGACCATGGCAGAAGGTCTGGCAGGTGACATGTAACTCAAAACAAAAGATGACCACCTTCTACTTAAGCAGGAACAGCTAATTTCCTACAGAACTGGTTAATGCTAAACCATTCTGCTCTGATTCCTAACTCAGCAAGAATCTTACCATGACTCCTAGTCACATGATTTCTGCAGGCATGTCCACCTGAATGCAGTTACAGAGATCAGTGCAGATTTCAGCATTCAGTGTATGTAAGGTCTGGATGCTGCACCCATTCAGAAGGTAGAGTGTATATGCATACCTATGTCCACAATATAACCCTATTCATGTTCAAGTAAATGCACAAACATGGCTCTACTAAAGACAATTATGAGTAGAAGCAGATTGGCCAGCAACTTTGCAATTAGAAGCACAGCCCCCATAAGAAGTAAATATTATATGATTAACCTAGTTCAGTTTAGTTGCGTTGCTAGCTGAGAAGTAACTTGCTTTTCTTCCCTTATGAGAAAAGGCTTCCTTTATGAGGAAAGGCTAAAACATTTGGGGCTCTTTAGTCTGGAAAAAAGGTGCCTGAGGGGGGATATGATTGAGACGTACAAAATAATGCAGGGCATGAGTAAAGTGGATAGAGGGACACTCTTCTCCCTCTCACAAAATACCAGAACTAGGGGACACTCAAATTGAGGGCTGGGAGAGTAAGAACAGACAAAAATATTTTTCATCCAGCGCGTTGTTAGTCTCTGGAACTCCCTGCCACAGGAGGTGGTGATGGCATCTGGCCTGGATGCCTTCAAAAGGGGATTGGACAGATTCCTGGAGGAAAAGTCCATTGCAGGTTACAAACCATGATGGAGATGTGTAATCTCCAGGCTTAAAACCGGGGTATTCAAGGGCCAGATGCAGGGGAGTGCTATCAGGAGACAGAGATCTAGTCTCGTACGCTCCCAGAGGCATCTGGTGGGGCCACTGTGAGATACAGGAAGCTGGACTAGATGGGCCTTTGGCCTGATCCAGCATGGCTCTTCTTAGGTTCTTATATTAGGTGACATGGCATTGGGTGGCAAGCATCAAGCTTTGTTGGCGTGTTGACTACTGTAATCACAGCAGTTGAGCGATAAATTCTTATCACCTTCTAGTTGTGAAACTGCCTCCTGTTGTCTGTTTCAGTTCTAAATCATGATCAGGCTACAGTTATGGTTGTATAGCAGTCAATGTACCTCACACAGAATAACTATTTGAGCAACAGAACAGGGCACAGAATATAAGAAACATTAAGCAGCAGCCTCCTTACCTTGAATGAAGCATGCTGCTCCATGTGACGTAGAAGCTGTGGCTTTTGGGCGGCAGTATAGTCACAAACTGTGCACTTGAACTGTTTTCCTGAAACAAACAAACCAATTCATGTTTAAAGGGTGTGTGTGTGTGTGGGGGGGGAACAAAATACTTCAAAGTTATGGTGACTCAAAGAACTGGTGTCCTATCTTCAACTGCCCTACTCAGCTCTTGAAGACTCAAGCCTGTTTCTCCATTTATTGCAGGCATGTCCAAACTTTGGCCCTCCAGATCTTTGGGACCGTAACTCCCAGAATTTTAAGCTTTGACTGCCCACGGCAAAGGACTGTGGGAGTTGCGGTCCAAAACATCTGGAGGGCTGAAGTTTGGACATGCCTGATTTATTGAGTCAACCAGTCTTTTATTTGAGTTCCTTCTCTTCTTATTGCCTTCAATGTTCCCCAGCATTTCTGTCTATTTCCAGAAATCTGTGTCTTCTCATGATGAGGTCAAAGGATGAAAGCCTCAATTTAGTCACTACTGCTTCTAAGAAAAGTTCTGTTTGACTGGATCTAGAACCCACTTCTCCAGGAGAAGAGAAAGCATGTGGAAATGTCTCTAACTGGGCATCAGAGAGACTCTGGAAAGTTTGTAGCCATGGGTCATGTCAAGCAGAGACAGTATGGTAGATAAAAATATTTCGTGACCAGTGAAGCTGCCTGCTTTTGTAGATGCATGTTGTTTTAGATTATGCATTCCTGTTTTGCTCAGTTTGTACTTTAGAATTATCACTTAGGAGCGAGAAAAAAGCAACTGTCCTGTAACTTGGTTAAAACCACTTAAATCAGGGGTCCCCCACCTGGGGGTCAGGACCCCTTTGGGGGGTCGAACAACCATTTCACAGAGGTCACCATGAGCCAGTGAAGAAAAAGGCACACACAGCTTGGGTCTGGAGGAGGGGGGAAGGAAGGGGGGAAAGAGTGAGTCACAGCTTGATAGGTTGGAGAGGATGTCACTCAATGGCACCGGAGGCTATGATTGGCTGAGGGTGCGTGTAGAGGGAAGTTCTCTATGGCGCCTGTGGCAGTGGCCTGCCAAAGGGGGCTTGTGGCCTCTTCCAAGCAGGGCAAGGGGTCACCACAACATGAGGAACTTTATTGTAGGGTCGCAGCATTAGGAAGGTTGAGAACCACTGACTTAAATGGTTTTCCTGCTTTTGAAAGCAACAAAATTGCTGAGAATCACTCAGTGTTTTGGTTTGCAACCCCCAGCCACAGAACTAGGGCAAGACTTCCCCAAAAATCTGGTCGTGGGGATGGGATGAACAGGCTGTGATTCTCTCTAGTGGTCATCAGGTTTAAAATTAGGGCAACATTAGTGGAATCTCTTCTAGATCTAAACTTAAATCTATCCCTCCCACATCTGTCTCCATCATTCACATATGTATTCCTCCATTTTCACACTGACCAGTCCTCAGCTGAACAACTTGTGTTGCTCTCCTTTCTTCATCATCAGCTTTCTAAAAATTGGCTGGGTGAGTGGAGAACTACATTGCTAGGGGAATGCCGGCATATCTCTCTCTTTTTTTCCCCCTCCCCTGCCTCTTGCCAATATTGTTTTATCAGTTATAACTGTTATTGTTTTTAATTTTGTGCAAACCGCCCTGAGTTCCCTTAGGGAAATAGGCTGCGGTATACAAGTTTAAAAATAAATAAATAATAAACACAATATTCAGCTTGTCCCGTGATCTATTCCACATTCCACTCCTTTATAGCCAAGACAAAGATGTTGTATGAAAACCTTTCAAATACAACTGGCAACAACTTTAAAACAGACCCCGCTACACACACACACACACACACACACACACACACACAAAGTATAAACTGAAAAGGCTGATCTACTCTAAGTTGTCAAGAAATCGAGTTTCCTTCTTGAAATTCTATGTTGTTGATGAAATTGGGGAGCAGCCTGTAGAGCAGATGACAGTTTCCATAAAACATAGCATAGAAAAGGCTTGACATTTAAAATGTTCTCTGTCTAATTGAGCTAAGGAAAAAGTCAGTCTCAAAGCTTCATTAGTTACCGTGAATAGCAAGAAACTCAAGACAGCTGGATCTGGTGCTACGATACCATTCTTGAATCTAGTAAGGAATGGAACAGCGGGAAATGGGGAGAAACTGGGCTTCCAACAATGACTGGCCAGCTGATAATGGATGTTGAACAAGACGGACATGGGATTTGATCAAGAAAGACGATGCTTACCTTCTTAGCCTCGTATATCACAGGCAGGTCTTAACTTTATACACTAAAGCAAAGCCTGCTGCTTATATACCTCACCGTAGTCTGCAGGCTACACATTTTCCCCCCCCCCCCGACCCAGCATCCAATAAAGAGCTACTTACCATCAGCTGTGTGGAGGAGTTTGTGGCTCTTCAAGGTACCCTTTGACTTAAACTTTTTCCCACACATGTCACACAGGTGGGTTTTTTCCGTGCTGTGGCGGTTCATGTGGGCTTTGAGGTTGCTCTTGCTGCGCGTGGCATATTCACACACAGAACATTTGAAGGGCTTGATGCCTACAGGAAGAGGAACATGCACGGAAGCTGGTCAGTCACACACAGTTGCTGCTGCCTCTTCTGTAAAGGGGTGTCACAGGTCCTCTGTTGGCCACACACTGACCATCCCCTCATCCAGCTAAGTGTCACTGGCAATGCTTCTTCAGGGGTTTAGGGAGGTTGCCCCACAACTCCACTGAGATGTGCCCATGAATGAACCTGGTATATCCCATGTACAAGACATGTGCTCCCCCAGTGAACTATAGCCATGAACCACCCAAGGGACAAACATCATGTCTAGGCGGTCTCTAAAAACCCCCACATTGTTTCATCATTGACTCACGGCCCCTAAGAACATAAAACGAGCCCTGCTGGATCAGCCCAAAGGCCCATCTAGTCCAGCTTCCTGTATCTCACAGCGGCTCCACCAGATGCGTCTGGGAGCGCACGAGACTAGATATCTGTCTCCTGATACCACTCCCCTGCATCTGGCCCTTGAAGTACCCCGGTTTTAAGCCTGGAGATGACACATCTCCATCATGGCTTGTAACCTGTGATGGACTTTTCCTTTCAGATATCTCCTCTCCCTCTACTGTCATTCTATGTCAAATGGCTTGTTGGATGTGCTCTGAGGCAGGATCCTGTCCTCTTATTCTCTGTAGAGTCCCATCTTTGCTTCCCTTCTGCAAGCAAGCAAAGAGCTTTCTCTTCATGCAGCTGGAGAGGTTTTTTTCCCTTGCACTCTGTTGTTTTTAACTGTTTTTTAAAGTATGGATTTTATTTACCATATTAAAAATAATACTTGTTTAACTCCTTTTTAAATATTTGTCTACTTACTGATTTTATGCTTTTAAATACTCTCTTTTAATTGTTGCAACCCACCGTGGATGCTTTTAAGGAGAAAGGCAGGTAAAAAAATACAGTCACCCCCCCCGCCATTTCGCGGTTCAGGTACTGCGGTCCCACTATATCGCGGGATCGCAGTACCTGTGGGGGGCGGCGATGGGGAGCGATCGCATTGCTCCCCGCCGCCCCCAACCCCCTCCTGGAGGCCTCGAAGCCACGTGGGGGGACGGTGGGGAGCAATCAGATCAATCCCCGCCACCCCCCAGACCCATCTGGGAGGCCTCGGAGCCGTGCGGGGGGGGGGGGGCGGCGGGGAGCGATCATATCACTCCCCACCGTCCTCCCACCCCTCCAGGAGGCCTCAAAGCCGCACAGGGGGGCGGCAGGGAGCACCCCCCAGACCTGTCCGGGAGGCCTCGGAGCTGCCCCCACCCGACCCTCTGATTGCCCCCGCCCCCACCCGACCCGCTTCGGCATATCGCGGATTTTCATGTATCGCGGGTCAGGTGGGTCCCTAACCCCCGCGATAGGCGGGGGGTTACTGTATTTTAAAATCAATAAATAATAAATACAGTGCCCCACACACTGGTGGCAATATACAGCAGACAGATAACCCAAAACAGATAAGAGCATAATGTTTCACTTTTTCTGTGTGGCCAAGTATTTTTCACTATTACTGAGGACTGAAAACCGCTGCCTTTGCTTAGACAACGGTAGTAACTTAAATTAGCTTTCTGCCTGTCGCTGCATTTTTTTTATTTTATTTTTTATTTATTTATTTTTGGGAAAGGACACTCAGTGGACTAACTGTGATTCATTAATACACAGAGAAAAAAAGATTCAACTCATGAATTACGGAATAACTCTTGACTTCTCTGCTGAGGCAGAAAAATCACAAAGCATGTATTTTTCAACTAGACGAGGCACAAACCGTTCATTTACATAAACCTTGCTCTCACTCCAGAAAAGACGATACAGCAGGAGACTACCAAGAGCAAGCATGTCATGTGTGGCTTTCAGAGAATGGAAGCCACAAAAGGGTTAGAGGGGGGATATACACTGCGTGTCATTAATCGCATCACAACTGTGATATAGGAAGAATGCAAAAAAAAAAAAAAATATTTTTTTTTAAAGCCGAGAGGATTCAAGTATAAACTCTACTCCAGTCGCTTCTGTGCTAGCTTTGAAGGGACAGCCTTCAAAATGTAGTGTTCCAAATGCTCTGGGCCCAGAAATGGAAGAAAAGTGAAATACCAACTAAGGATGGACTGTTGAAAAAGCTACTGGACACTGCGGGACTCGATACGGTCTCGGAGGCGGTGCGGGATCAACCAAGACACTTTGTAAATGAGAACTGGAAGATGCTCCATAACTGGCCCAGAGGCAGACAAATGAATAAGCAGGCATGCCCAAACCTCGGCCCTCCAGATGTTTTGGACCACAACTCCCAGAATTCTAAGCTTAGATTGCCAATGACAAAGGACTGTGGGAGTTGTGGTCCAAAACATCTGGAGGGCTGAAGTTTGGACATGCCTGGAATAAGGGAAGACATAGGTATAAGGATGTTTGTACAGTGCTCGCTAGAACCCGTGGAAGACTTGCAGATGGTCGGACAGTAGCGAAATCCTTAGTCCTTTTGTATGAATAGTAGACAAATGGACAGGGTGTGTCCACTACAGGTTTTGTTTGTGTCTTCACTTCTAAGTCCCCCCCCTTTTCCTTTTTGTTTTATGAGTCTGGTCATGGGAATGTTTGTTCTGTTTGCTTCTGTTGTATGAAAATAAGAAAATAAATAAAAGTACAAAGTGGAAAAAATGTAATGTTTAAATGGCAGCATTTAGCATCAACTGAATTGATTTTAATATAGCCTTCCCCACAAACAGAAGCATCTGCCTTTGTCAAAGCTATACCAGTTACTGTCATAACAAAAGATACCCCTTGGGGGCAAATTCCCACTTCTTAACCAGCTCCCGGTTGTGTTCCGGGGCAAACACACAAAGCTGTGTGATTGCTCAATAAGCTGAAGTTTTGAAGAAGGTAGCCATGTTAGTCTGTGCAAAAATTCCAGGCAAAAATCAAAGGGGAAAAAAAGACAAACAAACAAACAAACAAACAAACCACGTGGCACCTCAAAGACTAACTTTCATATATTAATGTAACGTTTCGTGGACACGCCCACTTCTTCAGACATAGAGCAGCAGAATGAGGTGTACAATATAACATGTAATGGAATATACATTTCGTACCAAATATTCATTGGCTGTTGTATGTAGGTACATTTGCATTAAAGCTCTGTTGAAAAAATTCCTAAAGAGACAGAAAACAGACACCAGATCTGGGTGAGGGTGGGGAGGGAAGGGAGAAGAGGAAGAATGGGGGGGGGGTCCTTCCCCCTCAGATCCTAGTTGGGTTGAGGGAAACTCACATATCCATCCTGCTGTTTGTTACTTGCATTTTTGTTCACATTTTCTGTGTCGTGTACTTTTACTAATACCCTGGCGCCCACTATTTTTATGTGGTTAGACTGTTTATGGCTTTATCACATTGAGTGAGTGTGCATTTTAATGTGATGTGCCTTCTGTTGGGGTTTGTGCTTCAGCAGAGTTGCAGTGGAATATTCTTTTTCTTGAGAAAGAACTCTTCTTATGTTCTTAACTCTTGGTAAAATACATATATCTCAAACCTTCTCTGCTGCCCCCCACCCCCATCCCCGGATGGGGGAAAAGCTATTAGATGCAACACCATGTCAAAAACTAGAACCAACCAACACTCTATGGAAAATGAGGTAGAACCAAGAAAAACTGAAGACAGACCATGCAATCATGCACTGCTTCTCACTTGGCCCCAACAGAAGAAATAATGCACCAACACACAAATGTGTTTCCTTGTTTGTTTATAAATGGCAAGTTGCTACTTCAGCTGCAATTACCTTCATGGGCCCAAATGTGCCGCTGCAGATCGGATCCGTTCTTCATGAAATAAAAATTGCAATAAGGGCACTTCACAGCTCGCTTTCCTATCAGCCCTTTCAGCTGAACCTTCCTGCCAACTATCTCCGAGATGGTGCTCATCGAAACTTCTGGAATAAACAGAGAGAAGCAGGGAGGGAGCAGAGGCATATGAGAAGCTGACCAACCTCTGCCTTCCCTGACAACACGTGCCAAAATAAATAAATAAAATACGGCATGTTTAGATGAACCCATGTTATCCATTTTAAATATCTTTCCTTGGGCATTACATTCCCTCCAGGTTAGATTTTAGGGTCTTAAGGGAATCGTGGTTTTTGTTAATTTGTGACTCTTTTGGCACTGGCCGCTAGGTTTCCTGAGTTATGAGTCTCCACCGCAGCTGACTCTTTCAGTGCTAAATCACAGCCTGAGCTGAACTACCGGTGCAGGAACCGTCTTTCCGGTAGGGAGTATTCTCGGGGGTGGCCCATATCTAACAGGGCAGCTTTGCTAACCAAATATTTATGAGCATCAATACTCTCGGAGAGACGGCTAACATTTGTTTAAAGTTTCACCTGGGATTTGCAAGGGAGCCAGCTAGAGCCAAACAGACAGCTTGTTAACAACTGCAGAAGGCTTGTGAGTGCAGATGTGATGCTGTAATTGCTAGAAATCATGAAAAGGCTAGATTTTTTCCCATCTTGATCCTGTATAATAATGATCAGCCCAAGCACAGGTCTTTTTAAGGAGACATATATAGTGAGTGCTTTCTCATGGGAAAGACATAGCATAAAACTTGGAAACCACGGCAGAGACCAGGGTTTGAAATGAGAGGATGTCCAAGGGTGACTCATAGAGCCTTGTGGTGCAGTAGTTAAATTCCTGTATTGCAGCTATAACTATGCTTATGACCTGGGGTTCAATTCCAGGTAGTCGGCTCGAGATTCACTCTACCTTCCATCCTTCTAAGATCAGCTTGCTAGGCTGGGCTGGGGGCAATTTATAGCATGCATAATTACTGTACTTGCAAACTGCCCAGAGAGTGCTTTAAATGCCATGGGGCCATATATCAGCAGCACACTTTGCTTTGCATTTTGCTTTGCTCATGCCTCAGAAGGCAACAGAGCAGCAAAATATTATGAATGTAAGTAAGAAAGTGAGGAGGAATTAAAGAACCTCTTAATGAGGGTGAAAGAGGAGAGTGAAAAAAATGGGCTGAAGCTCAACATGAAAAAAAACTAAGATCATGGCCACCGGGCCCATCACCTCCTGCCAAATAGAAGGGGAAGAAATGGAGGCAATGACAGTTTATTTTCTTGGGCTCTGTGATCACTGCAGATGGCAACTGCAGCAATGAAATTAAAAGACGCCTGCTTCTTGGGAGGAAAGCAATGGCAAACTAGGTAGCATCCTAAAAAGCAGAGACATCACTTTGCCAACTAAGGTCAGGATAGTCAAAGCTATGGTTTTTCCAGTAGTGATGTATAGAAGTGAGTGCTGGACTATAAAGAAGGCGGATCGCTGCAGAATCGATGCTTTTGAGCTGTGGTGCTGGAGGAGAGTCTTGAGAGCCCCCTGGACTGCAAGGAGATCAAACCTATCCATCCTGAAAGAAATCAACCCTGGATGTTCACTGGAAGAACAGATTTTGAAGCTGAGGCTCCAGTACTTTGGCCACTTCATGAGGAGAGAGGAGTCCTTGGAAAAGTCCCTGATGTTGGGAAAGATTGAAGACAAAAGGAAAAGAGGACGACAGAGAATGAGATGGTTGGACGGTGTCATGGATGCAACCAATATGGATTTGATCAAACTCCGGGAGATAGTAGAAGATAGGAAGGCCTGGCGAGCTCTGGTCCATGGGGTCACGAAGAGTCGGACACGACTGAACAACTGAACAACAACAAGAAGTTACAGTAAACTGGATATAGAAATGAAATGTGTATGTTGGCGGCAAATGCTTACATAAAAGGGCCATGTGCATTTTCACAAGTGTTTAAAATACTGCAAGATGATGGAAAAGTTGGATGGACTAAACAGAGGAATACAGTAATACCTTGAATTACAAAATTCAGCCGTCCCAAAGGATCTTTCGTAATTCAAAATTTTCGTAATTCAAAACACAGTTTCCCCATAGGAATGCATTGAAAACCAATTAATCCATTCCAAAGGGAACAGATTACAATAGGCTTCCAATGTATTCCTATGGGAAGCTTTCCCCTTTTGCTGTGCTGGCGGGAAACCCCCTCAACAAGATGTCAAAACCAGATGAGGGCGGTGGCCAGCCACTTTACTCCTGCCGCCTGGTCTCGCTTCAGGCACCCACCGGCTGAAGTAAAGCTGCTGGCCGCCACTCATCACCGCCACCCAACTGGTTTTGACAGCTCGGTGAAGGTGCTGCCTTCCTCCCCACAGCTGGGTTTCAATGATGAGTGACGACCAGGAGCTTCTCTCCAGCCGCCGGGTGCCTGTAGCAAGACCCGGGCCTACAGAGAAGCTACTGGATGCCGCTCATCACTGCCACCTGGCTGTGCGGAGGGGAGCAGCGGCTTCCCCAATCCAGCAGGGGGCTGAGTGGGTGAGCGGTGAGGGGGGAATCTCGACTCTGACAGCGCTCGCCTGCTCAGCCCCCTGCTGTGTCAGCAAAGCCTGGATTCCAGCCGCACCAACACAGCAGCGGGATCCCGGCTCTGAGCACGTGCGGGGGTGTTTTAAAAGCAGATTCTTGCTGCTCCAACTTCAGGAGTGGGAGTGGGAAAGGGGGGAGAATACCACCCACCCACCCCGTTGGTGTTGGATCAGCAAGAATCTGCGTTTAAAACACCCCTGCTTGCCATGCAAAAATGTATTAAAAGCAGATTCTTGCGGATCCAACACCAGTAGGGGGGCAGGGGTGATTCTCCCCCCCCCCCCCCCCCATGAGGGAGAATCTAGTTTTAAAACAGCCCTGCTTGCCATGCAAAAGTGTATTAAAAGCAAAAGTTTTGTTGTTCCGACCGGGGGGGGGGGGAAGCGGTATGTGTGTGAATCCCCCCTCTCCTGCTCCCCACTGCTGGTGTTGGAGCAAGAATCTGCTTTTAAAACACTCTTGAACACCATAAAAAAGTGAGGCAGCTAGGATTAGCAGGCGAGTAGTGGGGATCTGAAGGCATGGACCCCCGCTGCCCGCCTGCTTTCCAGGCACAAAAAATATGAATTACAAAGGGGAATCTGTTGGGCTAACGTGCTTGACAGCCGGGTGATTTTGACCGCTCCGCCTCCTGGCGGATTTCCCTTCATAATTAAAATTTTTCGCAGTTCAGGGCATTCGTAATTCAAGGTATCATTGTATCTGGAAGCGTTGATGTCACCTTTGTTGCAGCACAGTGTCAGGTGAGAAGGAATGAAAATACAAGAGCGGAAGAACCAGGGGGACACACAAAATGAAGGCAGATCGGTTCAAATCAATTTTATATCAAAGGCCCTTTATATGAGTCTGGAGAAGCTGCAGTGTTTTCAGAAACGAGAAGTTGGAGCTGTGAGATAAGAGAAAGATGGACTTACTTGGACAGAAATAAAAGGGAAGTTCTGGTACAGGAACAAGATGGCAAGTCTAACAGACTGTTTCAGAGGGTACAGCCACATGGGTGTGGGAGTCAACCCCAGAACCAACATGGGTTCAGGAGCCCACCCCGGTACATGACTAGCATCAGGGTTGTCAAAAAGAAGAAGACAGAGATGGACAGAGGCTGTGCCATCCCATTAGCTTCAGAGACCAGACATCCACCCTTTGGCAAAGGACTGGCCATCCTTTGAGCAAAGTGTCCCCATGGAAAATACAGTACGTATGTCTTGAGTGAATGGTGGACTGAAAGAACCCCTTTCTTTGGCTCATTAGGATTGTATGCAATAAAAATGAAATCTTACTCCAGTACTGATCTCTTGACCTATCACTGTCTGGTATCCATAGAATCCCCATGGTTGGTAACAACAGATCAAGCATCTAGTGGTACAGGAGGCATGGCTCAAAAGATCCACCCTGTCTGCCCGGCACTTCATCCTTCAGTCATGGGAAAAGCTTTGCTTTCCTGGGTCTCCACCTGTCAGACCCATTGACATCACAGGAAATGGCTTGGCTCAATAAAGAAGCCTGACCTTTAAGGGCTTCCTTTCATTTCACAACCTGTAATAACATGGTAAGTGGGAAATCTAATGTGCTTGCAGTCTATTAGGGAAGCTGGCCAGGCCTCCACTAACAGCCTTTATTTAAAACCATCAAATGGGGCCGATCTCACCTGGATGGTTGGTCTTTATGTGCGATTTTATAAGTCGGTCTTCAGAAAAGGATTTCTCACACACAGGGCAGGAATAGCTCCTTTTGTCCTTTAAAGAAATGAGAAAAGGTTATATTATCAGCTCACTGAGTTGATTGCTCAACTCTCTGCATGCGGAATAATACACACTCCCAACAAGGTGATAACTGGAAGGCTGAGATGTAAATTTCAGCAGGTGCTATGAAAAGCAAAGAGCTGTTACCATAATGAGACACACACAAATTAAACTTCATTGCCATATTGGTAATCTCAGAACGGTCTGAGGCTTCGGTGCTCTCCCTCTCTCTCTCTCAGGTAGAGGCAGAAAAATTCTACTAATTCCTACGAGTTCACCTATTTAAATTCCAGTCTGTTTTTTCAAGAGGTCTGACTTCAGGCTGCAACTGTACCTCCCTGTGGCTTCCTGGAAAGTGGAGGGGCTGTGGCCGGGAGTGGAAAGCCCTGCTGTGGCACCTCTGGCAAGACCACAAGGTCTCAGGGAACCTCCCCTCCTGGTGAGCCCTTCCATTCTCTATGGCTGAACATCAGACATCTTCCAGCATTGCCTTGAATGCCTTTCCTTGTTTTTTTTGTTTTTTGTTTTTTTTTAAGCAGGTAGGACTCTTCTGTTCTCTCTGATCAGCAGTTAACTAGTATCAAACACAGGATCATCTCAGAATAATGGAATTGGAAGGGGCTTATAAAGACAGGGAGTCCAAACCCCTGCTCAGTGAATGAACACAAATCAAAGGAGATCTGACAGGTGGTTGTCCGGTTTTCTCTTGAATGCCTCCAGTGTTGTTGTGCTGAGGTAATTGGTGGCTCCAACAACTACGACGTTTTGCCTGGTGTTCAACCTAAATCCGGCTTCCTGTAGTTTGAGCCCATTATTACATGTCCTGCACCCTGGGATGATGGAGAACAGATCCTGCCCGTCCTTTGTAGGACCATTTTACAAGTACAGGACTGGAACAATGCTATCATCTCTCTCCTCCGTCTTCTTTTCTCAAGGCTAAATATGCCCAGTTCTTTCAGTTTTGCCTGATGGGGCTTGGTTTCCAGTCTCCTGATCGTGCTCTGAACTTACTGCAATTTGTCAGCATCCTTCTTCAAGTGTGTTGTCCAGAATTGGCCACAATACTCAAGCTGAGGTCTAACCAGGGATGAATAAAGGGGGACTAGTACATCATGAGATTTGATATTATTATTATTATTATTATTATTATTATTATTATTATTATTATTAT